>CM034301.1:47625914-48144244 GCA_019925795.1 Dendrobium chrysotoxum
GATATCAGTAAAGCATCGAGAGAACTTATCTTTATATGAAAATTCATCAGCCTGTGAGCGCATGTGAAGTTTATGTACTTTCCTATGGATCTGCAATCCAATTTTCTGTAAACTCTCGTCCTTATCACTTCCTATAAGGCTTAATTCCTCCCCGAATGCAGCATCTGCCTAAGAATTCAATAATTTTGCATTTGCAAGCAAACACAGAAGGTGTTCAGTGATACAGTAAGAGAAATCAACATAAGCTCACCTTGCTGGCATCTGTCCCTGAAAACAAGAGATCAAATGAATAGAAAGAGAGAAATCAAGCCACGCCATTTGTCCATACTCATTGAGCAATGCAAAGCTTAAAGATGTCAGGTTGACTTTAAAAGATAAAAAATAAATAGACAGATCACCTCTATAAAAGTATATTAACCATATAAAACAACATTCAGAATTGTCATCTTAAATGAAACAAATCCTTGCACAAAATCTTCTTTTCTTCTGTTGTTTGCGGGTCAAAAAAGTTTTCACTAATACTTACAAATATCTTGGGAATAAGGCTGTTGAAGCTTTGAAGTGAGGAAAGAATTTGGTTAAGACGTGTACAACCGGTTTATGATGCGAGCAGCTGCTAAAATAGCATCCCCACAATATTATTTTGAAGCATTCTTTAAAAAGGAAGAGCTCTTATGGTAGCAAGTAGGTGACTTTTCTTTCGTTACACCCCATTTTTGTTAAATATGTACATATAAGAAGATACATGTATTATTTATTTTTCTTCGAATTAAAAGAAACGAGAATGATTTAGAAAATCTTTGGCATTACATATCTGAATCTTTCATTTTGAATATCAAATTAATTTTTTATCATGTTGAAAAAGTGGGAAAGTGGCATTTATATCACTTTTGGGCTTTAGTAGAAAGATTCATATCACAGAGGTTCAATTATCAATAAAGGAAAAAAAACATCAAATTCTAGAGAAGTTAAATGAAGAGGATAGCCCCCAATTAAGACTTTGGTTTCTTGGGTTATTTATTAGAAAATTAGTATGTTTATGTTTTGCTAATACACAAGTATCACAATAAAATTCTTCAATATTAATATTTTTTAATAACAAAAGAAACATAGCTTTGAGAATAACAAAAAAAGGAATGTTCAAGTGGGTGCTTGAGTCATATCCTTTCTTTATTGGATTTAAAGATTTCATTAAAAAAATATAATAAAATAGATAGAGTGGAGCTTCCTTGATCATTAGATTCCTCAAAGAGGAGAAATTGTTTATTTCTTTAACAAGACCAATTGCCTTCCTCATGCCCTAATCCTGAAATACTAAAAGTGAAGGGTAAAATGCAATACTGCATTTTAAATTTATTGTTAGTTTTGAATAGATAACAAGTTGATGAATAATTTTAAAATGTGGAGGACATTTCAACGTGTGAGGGATTTGTTTATAAGAATGCCTACTTGTTCAGCAAAGATTGTCAAGGATCCATTAGCAATAGTTATTTTTATGTTGCTAGGATAAGAAGTATATGCAATAAATTTGTGTCAGTTGGCTATCCTATATGTGACAACTAAATCAACAATTTAGTGGCTAAAATTGGCCACATCTCTGAGACTCTAAAAGCATTAGAAGAAGAGGTAATACCTGAGAATGTTAGAGGATAAGTACCTATCATAAGAGTCTTCATTAGTTAAACCAAAAAGTTTTTTTAATTTTTCTATTTCTTCTTTGTAGAACTCAATGGATGATTCTTAGGTGTTATCTTCTTCTACATGTAATATATACGCATGTCTTTTCTCTTACTTATTCTTGTATTGTCCAACTTTTGCTTGGTGATTTGCTCTGAATCTTTCAGCATCTTTTCTTTGTCTGTCGAGCCTTATTGCAACATGAGCACTATACAAAATCTCTATTGACCATCATTTTTTTGGTATTTGGCTACTTGTGTTCCTCTAGAGGAAAGAGTTTTGAATCAGTGTGCTGGATATCAACTGCCTTTGTCACTATAGAGGAACCTTCAATGGAGTTATTAGTAATTAACACATTTTCTCCCTTCTTCCATTCAAATGATAGCAACGACTTCATTAAGGAAAGGCAAATCTTCCTTCTCGAGAAGTTATACCTTTCTAACATCAAACTCAACATTAAATCAAGTAAAAAAAAAAATCATAAATTCAGTCTTTTTCAATAAAACTTTTAAGGAGGATTGCATCTTTGCCACATTCCATATGGATGCATTGAAAAAGATCCATCTCTTTCTATAGTCCTTGTAGTAGTGGAGTATTCTATGATGGATCATCCTCATTACTTTGTTGATGAAATATTGGCTTTAATCTCATATATTTGGGCCGCATCATGAGCTTTAAAATACATTTGATTTATATTTCCTTTACCAAATGAAAGAAAATACATGAATCACTCATAAATGAAAGAATTGGTTGAGTGTCTCATTACAACATGTATATTAAATGTATATAAACTAGGCGAGCTTCTAATAAAAAAAATATACAAAATCAGTAATATATATATATATATATATATAAAATAATGATCTGATGGATCAATGAGGTGATGATGATAATGAAGAAAGGAAGAAGTATATGAAGGTATATTGGGTTGGCATTGTGATGGACCGGCCGATCTGATTGGGAGGGAATTATGAAGTTTCCTAATCAAGATGAAGTTATTTAGGAAGGTTCTAAATCAAATAAGAATTATTTAGGAAAATTTTAATTACAATTACGAGGGAATTATTTAGGGCAAGAGATCTAATTTGAATTCTAATTTGGAGGGAATTAATTAGAATATGTTTCCTAATTAAAATAGGGCAAATTTGGGGGTTGATTTGGAGGGGATTAATTAGGAAATGTTTCCTAATTAGAGATGATAGATTTGGGGGTTGATTAGGGGAGGGCTGTTTTGAAATTTGTTGTTTATTGTTTGCTATAAGTAGTAGAGTTTATGTTATATTTTGTATGCAGAATTTTATGAGTGTTTGTTGTTTACTATTATTGTGAGGAATCCTAGCGGCGTCTAGGGTTTGGGAGAGACGGTCCTCCTCTCGAAAGAGGATCATTATATATTTGTTCATATTTCTTTTCATATCAATAAAAATCTGTTGTTTGCTGAATTTGTCCTTATTCGTTGGCTGTTTTTGATACCAAGGCATATCAAATTGGTATCAGAGCACTTTTTTGAGACCTATGGCAGCAAAGAAGGTGGAGGCGTTGGAAAGGAAGATGGAGCAAATCAAATCCAATGTGGAGAAGAAGTTCTCAACCATGGAAGGAAGGTTTACATCTATGTAAAACCAATTGAGAGGGGCGGATGAGATATTAAGGAAGCTCATGGAAATGCAATCCAAAACTCCACTGGAGAAGAAGAAAATGGGGAGAAGATAAAAGCACCATACATGGTTCAGCCACTCCTACAACAATATCGAGAGGTGTTCCATCCAGTTCAGGGGTTGCCTCCTCCATAGGAACACGAGCATGGTATCATTTTAAAGGAAGGAGTGTCACATATCAGTGTTCATCAGTATCGTTCTCTCCAACTCCAGAAGGATGAGATTGATCAGAGAGATGCTGGAGGCAGGGATCATTCGACCCAGTGATAGTCCATTTTTTAGTCTAGTGCTATTAGTCTAGTGCTTCAGCAGCAGTTTCCTTTATTCCACCTTGAGGACAATGTGACACTTTGGACAATGTGACACTTTGGAAGGGTAGTATTGATGGACCAGCCGATTTGATTGGGAGAGAATTAGGAACGTTCCTAATAAAGAGGAAGCTATTTAGGAAGGTTCTTAATCAAAGGAGAATTATTTAGGAAAATTTTAATAACAATTTGGAGGGAATTATTTAGGGCAAGAGATCTAATTTGAATTCTGATTTGGAGGGGATTAATTAGTAGATGTTTCCTTAATTAGGGCAGATTTGAGGGCTGATTTGGAGGGGATTAATTAGGAGATGTTTCCTAATTGAAGAGAGCAGATTTGGAGGTTGATTTGAGGGCTGATTTAAGAGAGAATTGGGGGAGGGCTGTTTTGAAATTTGTTTTATTGTTTACTATAAGTAGTAGGGTTTACGTTATGTTTTGTATGCAGAATTTTATGAGTGTATGTTGTCTACTATTTTTGTGAGGAATCCTAGCATCGTCTAGGGTTTGGGAGAGACAGTCCTCCTGTCGAAAGAGAAGCATTGTATATTGTTTGTCGTATTTCTTTTCTTATCAATAAAAATCTACCGTTTGCTAAATTTGTTCTTATTCGTTGGCTATTTTTGATACCAAGGCGTATCACATTGCTAGCTTGAGGCGCTCATGGAAGCTATAATCAGCTATAATCAAGGCAGCAAAGAGGCAAACTTGGAGGCAATAGATGTGGAGGCTGGAGTACCTGTTGGAGGCTAGAGCAACGTTTGTAGCTGGAGAAACGCAGCAAGTAATATCTTTTGGCATTTTTCACAAATTCTAACATAACATCTTAGCAAAATTAACAAATCTTTAGTGAAAAGTAATCTTGTAATTGCACAAGAGCTAAGGCTTTCTCTGATGAAGGCTTTCTACAGTAACTAATCTAGTTTGACATTTTACTTCGACATGCAATTTAGAATTCATGCGATAATGAATAGATTTGAAAAAGAGGCACCTGGTAATAATTCTATCACATGTTGAATACCATATAGAGATGGAAACTCTTTAGGTAGCTCATCTATTTAATGTTAGAAAATATAGCTCAGTTGGTGTAATGTCAAAAAATTCTTCTGGCAAAGAAGATACAAAATATGGAACAATATAATCAACAATGCTAGACTAAACCTCTATCAGTAAGGGAGATAAAAACTAAATTGTGGATTTGATTGGTATCTTAAACTATTATCAGTAAGGGCAACAGCTATTTGTTGAATAAGCTTTGATGATTTCACCCTAATGTTATTGCCCATAAATTTGAAAGCATAAATGTTGGCTTCACCATACAGAGATCATCCACATCATAAAATCCAAGGGTGACCAAACTGAATGCTGCAACACCTTTAGGTAATACATCACAACATATCATGTCCAAATAACTAGTCAACCAAATAGATATAAGACATCTTTTAGTGATAGGCAGAGATGACTTGTTAATCCATGCAACATTGGAAATACTTGGATGTGGCTTAGCGTTGAGATTGAAACTAGTTAAGGTGGATTTAGATAACAAATTCATGGTGCTTTCAACATCTATAAAAACTTGTATCTCTTGTTATCACAAGAAGTATAAGCCATGATCATGGAAGATGTGAGAGCTCTACCAATCATTACTAATGCAGAGCTAGTGATCATGCATCTTATATCAGCTAAATAAATTTATGATTCAACACAATCTAACTATGCATCTCCCGAACATGCCATAACATGAACACGGAATAACAACATTAGGGTGTGTGGTGACCTATTTGATGATAATTAAAACATCTTGATTAATTAAAATTTCTAGTAATTAATCTCCTTGTAAATAGTGGTGTCAATCTAAGCGAAAGATTGTGCTTGTTAAATAGGCTGCCTAATGCCTAAACTATGCACGTGAAGCAGCATTAGATATGAGAGGTGGTCCTAAAAGAAATCTATTCTTATGTGCCTTTATTTTCAAATACTTTCCAACTTGTATGGCTTTTTGGAAAGCACCCTATATGTAGTAAGTTGATGAGATTCTATTTCAATTTTAATATCAAATCTTAAGTTATTTATAAGTTCAGTTTTCAGCACCCAAATTGCTTCCTTAACTTCATGACTCTACTGATAAGCATTCTTATCTGTGAAAAAAAAAACTTCATGACTCAAAATAAATATCTCAAATTTATTTAAATATTAGTCTTAGTCACACTAAGAGAAAGTTGACATAAATTATAGATCATGGTACACAATTATTGCCTTGATAGGAGAAGTAATTTTTATTTTAACTTATGTTCATTTCATATTGATTATCAATTCTTATTCATTCATATAGTCTATTTCTTCATTATTAGTTTTTCTTAAAGCACATTTAGCATCTCTTATATATTCCAAATTAGCAAAAAGAAATTTCGTTTGCCTATGCATATTTATTAATTTGAAATAATCCTCTATGTTTAATATCTAATCAGAACATGTGTTTAGGCAAAGACTTACATCAAATGAGAAACAAACAAATTTGATTCTTCGACAAGGATCATCATGATCATTACCCTATGTTGAAGGTGGCCATGGTCATGATGTGCATTGTCATTTCTAGGTATTCTATGAGGAGGAAAACAAATGCACTTAGGAAAAGCATCTAGATAGTTTCAAGCAGATCTTTAATCAATGACCTAGAAAGGTCTACTCTAATTGCACGATGAAGAAATTCTGGGTGATAGAAACATCCCTTAATATGCACATCTAATTTGTCAACAAATGCAGACCTAATAACAACAAGCTAAGTTGACAGTACCCATTATTATCAAATTATCAACTTTCATTGTAAGACAACCAACCATCTCAACTAAACTGGTGATCTTAAGAATGCTTGTTTGTGTTTTTACTAAACATGTAGTGATTTTACATTTCATAGACATAACGTGCTGCTTTGTTTCTCCAATTTTTTTAAATGTGCATTAAGATGATGTACCAACATATTGAACTCCTATTTTAGTTGTTTAAATTTAAGCAACGTGAGAAGAGGAAAAAATTAAAAACTATGCCACATATGGAAAGCATAAAATGTATTGTTATGCTGCACATCTGCCAATATAGAATGCAACTCGTTTACTTAATTAGAAGTTTAGGCAATAGTACCAATTTGCAAAATATAGCAAGTTTATAATTAAGTTGATTTTAATGCATGCTAATTTTCTTTCTAGAGGACTTTATTTAGGACAATTGGAAAATCAAATTTTGGTCAAGGCCATTAGGTATATGTATCACTATGATGTGGGTAAATAGTAATACAAGCAAAATAGGTTTGCCCAACAAGATTTCTAAGCAAATTTGAATAATTTTCTCATAAAATTCAGATTCCAAGCTTTAAAAGAGATCAAAATTTAACCATAGAACATGATCAAACCTCCATGAATAAAGAGCTTTAAATATGCGGGGTTGATTCCACAAACATTATCGTCATCAGCTCTCTCGACCAGATTCATTCAATCTTGATGTATGCCATTGATCTCCTTGTTTGATTTGAACAACAACAACAACATCAAGCCTTTATCCTACTACGTGGGGTCAGCTACATGAATCCTCTTTCTCCATTGTGTCCTGTTAAGAGTCAAATTCTCATTTAAATCTAAAAAAGAAAGGTCATTTCTAATATTTTTCTAACCAAGTCTTTTAGGTCTACCTCTACCTTTCTTAACATAAGCCAAATCTAATACATCTACTTTCCTAACCGGCTCATCGGAAGGCCGTTGTTTTATGTGACCAAACTATCTAAGGCGACTCTCTCTAATCTTATCTTCCGCTAGAGCTACTCCAACCTTTTCATCTATATGCTCATGGTGTATCATGTCTCTAAGAGTAAAGCCACTCATCCACCTGAGCATCCTCATCTCTGCAACACTTAACTTAATATTATGCTTCTCTGTTAATGGCCAACATTCTACACCATAAAGCATTGCATGTCTCACCACTATCTTATAGAATTTTCCCTTAAGTTTGAGGGGGACTTTTCTATCACACAACAAACCTGATGCATTACTCCACTTCAACCATCCAACTTGAATTCTGCTAATAATATCCCCATCTATTTCACCATCACTTTGAACAATATACCCAAGATATTTAAAACGTATACTCTTATTAATAACTTGATCGCCCAAAGTCACAAACCCTCCGCTAGATCTATTACTACTAAAATTACAATCCTTGTTTGATTTGAACATTGAAAGATTTTGGCTAGGGTTGAAAATTAAGTCTTAAATTTTAGAGTTTTTTTTTTTTTTTGGTGGGGGGGGGGGGGGGGGGGATAAGGAGATTTTTGGAAGAAAAAGGAGGTGGGTGGGATGGTTTTGGCTTTTGAGCAAGATGGGGCAATGTTTTTTTTTTTTTTTGAGGTGGGGTTAGGGGGGTGAGAAGGGGGCTAGTGTGTTGATTTTACTGGGGCAAGAGGATTGATAACTTAATGGTGAAGAGAAACTAAATGAGTAAGGATTTACCTTCAAGATTTTGGCTTTAATATCAAATTGATTGAGAGCTTATATGCATGGATCTTCTTGATCCTCCTCTCCTTCCTCGTCCTTTTAAAATTTGCTTTATGCAAACCAAGAGAGATAAAGAAATTAGATTCTCTTTTGTAGTGAAAATAGAGTGAAGAGAGAGATCATGAGAAGTGAAACCATGGGGTAGGGAGGAAAAAGAGAGATCCTAGGTGAATTTTGGTAATTCTTAATTTTATTGCATGATGAAAAAAAAACATTCTTGTAATCCTATTTCTAGTTTACAATTTAAACAAAAAACTAATCCTATGTCTAATCAAAATTCAAATATAATTTGATCAGCTAATTAAAATATTAAACTAAGATTATCTAAAATGATAATGTATACCTGACTCAAATTATATATATATATATATATATAATAAAAATTCATAAACCAATATAAATCAGTCGAAATTTGAGTCTAGTCATGAGTCTTAATTTGAGTTCATGTGCAACTTTTTTTTTTGGAATGTTAAGTAATAAATTGCGTTATATGTTGTTCAGCCCATGACATTACAGCAACAACTTTCTCCTCTAAGCATTGGGCCATTGATCCTTTAACCATGTGCAAAATCTCCATATCCAATGCCTCCAAACATGAGCTAGTAATTATAGGCAGCCTTTGTTCATCCTTTAGATTTTGATAATCATTTATCAAATGTGCATGTCTTTTGCTCACAACAACATAAGTGAAAATAAGATGGCGACCAACTTTGCTTTTGCATCCCAATTTTAAAGAACAAAGTGCATGTCTATATCGTTATACAACAACAACAACAACAAGCCTTTATCCCACTATATGGGGTCGGCTACATGAATCTTTTTTCTCCATTTGTGTCCTGTTAAGAGTCAAATTCTCATCTAAATCTAAAAAAGAAATGTCATTTCTAATATTTTCGAACCAAGTCTTTTTCGGTCTACCTCTACCTTTCTTAACAAAACTCAAATATAATACATCTACTTTTCTAACCGGGTCATCGGAAGGCCATGACCAAACCATCTAAGGCGACTCTCTCTAATCTTATCTTCCACTGGAGCTACTCTCTAATCTTACTTTTCACGTATATCTATATCGTTATAGAAAGGAGAAAATATGATTCTTCAAGTTAGGACTGTTCCAAAACAAATAAATTTCACCTGATTCTGTGCTGTGAGGATCTCCAGAGATCTTACATCCTCCAATATCCTGCAAAACAGTTATAGTATTAATTAATATACTAGAAATATATAACCATATGATGTAAAATGCAGTGTTCCAAGGCTATTTTGACACTTGTAGATAAGAAATTCCCAACAACATAGTAACACTAGTAATCTAAGGATTCTTGTTTTGACAATTCACATCACAGACAGAACTTAAAGCAGTGCAGTACATTAACATTAAATAAAAATGCCCATTATATGCCTTTCGTTTAGCATATCTAAGAAACCAAACTTGTTGATTTAGGAAGAACTAGTGCCGTAAGGATTTAGATTACAAAGGTTGCAACTAAATACCTCGAAATTTTCTGCCAACATCATAGCAGTGAAAAGTAGTCCCAAAAAAGAAAACAGATAAATCGAATTACATCCAATTAATTGTGACATTTAGATCACCGAGCAAACTGATCATTTCATCATCTGGTTTTAGATAATTTGCAAAATTACCCCATAAGTTTTTAAAATACCTGCACAATGTGTAGTCCTCTTTTCAAGCTGGCGTTCCCATGAGGATTTAGACTACAAAGGTTGCAACTAATTACCTAGAAACTTGCTGAAAACCTCAGAACAGTGATAGGTAATTCCAAAAAAGAACCCAGATAAATCAAATTAATAGTGACATTTAGATCAATGAGCAAAATGATCATTTCATTATCTGGTTCAAGATAATTGGCACAAGTGCCTCCAAAATTTTTTAGAATACCTACAAAATGTGCAGTTCTCTTTTCAAGCTGGCATTGCAACAGTAACCTCTGACATATATCCACAATTGTGTTTCAATTTTCACATTCATTCCCATTAATAGTAGCATTTAATCTTTAATTATAGTTTAGCTTTACTTTGAACATTTTCCTACCACTATGTTACTACCTTTCACATCAATTCAAGCTGCCCTATGTATTTCCAATGTCCAATTATAAGAAGTTGGATTTCCATTTCAGAAAATAAGCTAATGATTTTCTTCATTTTTAACTTAAACATAAGAGCATAGCATCTACGCACATTTACTTTTTTTTTCATGATTTTGTGACTGCACCTAAGGACTGGTACAAGCTAACTGGATACCATAAGAATTCAGCCATTTCTGTAAGATGTGCAAATATATTTTTTAATTGAAAGTGTCTATAATCACACTATTATTAGCTCATCCCAACTACTATGTTCAGCTTTGTGAATCCTTATTTTCTAGCATGCTTGGAGAGAACTACATGAAGTGTTAACTCTAGTTTATGCAAGAATTCATAAATATTTTCTAGCTTTATTACTTTTGGCCTACCCATCTTATTTATTGATCCTTTCAACTTAATTCATTCTAGTTATTTTATTAGTGCATCCTATACCCTTCATTATACACATACCCAAACATTGAAACATAATTCAATTTACTTATTTCATTAGTGCATCTTCTACCCTTCATTATACCTATGTGGGCTCCAAAAATTCGTGTCCAGGCCTCCCTTTGCTTTCGGGGAGTTTTAACGAATTAGGTTCGGGGTAAATTTTCAGAAGGCATATTGGGTTTGAAATAAGACACTACCCAGAGATTTCGTCCTCATTTTGCGAGGACTTTATGATCTGAGTTCTGGTTTCTAATAGGCGCAAGCCCCTATAGTTAATTACCCCTCCCGATAACGAGAGAGAACTTTTGATTAAGGCTAGTCGTCAAATGAATACATCGTACCCGTAGATATGTGATATATGGCATATAGCAGCAGCGTGGGTTTGGGTGTTAGAGAGTTTGATGTTTAAAATTGAAAAAATTTCACCATCTTGCACTTAAAGCAGATGGTGGGGGAATTGATGATGAACCCAATCAAGATCCTATAGTTCCGTCGTCACGGGCCATCGTGGTCCCTAGTCTACTTAGTCAGAGGAGGTAGTCAACCCAACCTAACAGAAGAATCCTTATCGGCAGTCATGGGTTGCATCATCCAAGGGTACCTTATAGACCTGGGGTGAGTATTTATCTAAGGAGACAAATTTGAATCCACCTTAGCTGACAGAAGGCTTTATGCTCTATCGATTATATCCTATTGATTCATATCTAAAGGATTTAGTGCCATTGGAGAGCTTACGGGCTCTAACTGTGACGGTAATTTTGTGGTGTCATTTGGCGGCAAACCACCCAGTTCAGAGGGCCCCGATTATAACTGTTTACCTGCGGTGCCATTTGGCGGCAAAACTGTCGGTTAGAAGGCACGTGCCACGTCCTTACTGGCGAGAGACAGATTGAGAATGAATCCTAATGATATTCTCAACTAGACGTTAGCTCTTTGTGAGCTGAAGTGGTATTTGAATTTGTCCACATCGACAAACTGTTGCAGAGTGTGGATGGGTTTCACTTTAAGTGTTTGATGGCTTATTCAATTTTAAATATTTGGGTTTGATATTTTTTCGGAGTTTTGAAATTTGTGGGTATTTGGGTGGCATTATGAAATATTTGAAATTAATCCCTCCGGTTGAGATCTACGTTCAACACTGCCGTCATCGAGGTATTTACGAGCATTTTTATTTGTGGATTGAATCTTGTCTACTCTGTCAACTTGCCGATAGAGGATCGGGTTCGTCGTTGGCTTTATACCCTTATTAATGAATTTTCCTTGTTTATAAGCCTTGAAGGTCTAATATGAACATATTAAAATAAATATCTCGGTCCACACCACAACCGTGCACTTATTTTATGGTTTAAACAGTGGCAACTCCTATTGACCCACATAGAATGATCGGGTTCGAAGTTGATTTCATTTATTGACCCGCGCAGCATCCTCTGACGTCGAGTATGTGCATACACTACGCTCATCGGGGCTCATGCGGGTATTTAGGGGCATTTAAAATATTTGGAGTTAACCCCTCCGGTTGAGATCTATGTTTAACCCGGCCATCATCGGGATATTTATGGGATATTTCATTCATGGATTGAACCCTGTCAATTCTGTCGATTTGTTGACAAAGGATCGGGTTCTTTATAGGCTTTACGTCTTTATTGGTGAATTTTTTTGATTATGGGCCTTGAAGGCCTAATATGAACGTATAAAACAAACGCCTCGTTCGACACCGCGACCTTATATTGTTTGATGGTTTGAGCTGTGTCTACTCCTATCTATTCGCATAGAAGGATCAAGCTCGAATTTGGATTCATCATTTGACCCGTGCAGCATCCTCAGACGTCACGTGTGTACCCATAATACACTCACCATGGCCCATGCGGGTATTTAGGGGGTACTTATGTATTTTTATTTATACATGTTGTGATGTATGTGTGGGAGTATTTTAAAATATTTGACATTGATCAGCTATACGGGCAACTGTCATTTAAATGTGCACGACATTCTATTTGAGAGTTTGTAGACGCCTTTTGTCCGCTCGCATGAGTGTTGTGAATCTGGTGACATGGCGTTACTTCACAGGTTGAGTTTCGTTCGCTACTTTAAGCAGGTAGGCCGTCGCGCACTAACGAACCTCCTGAAGTGTATTTGTAGATGTATGTAGATTACCTGTTGTATACATAACAAGTTTCCTACAGTAACTCGTAGGCATTTTTACTTGATGCAGTCACTTTACATTTTGTTTATGGAAAACACATGGGATGTATGACGGGTCTTCTATAGCAGCTTGTGGGAGTTTGTTTCTGCTATATATTATCCATTTTCGCTCGCAATGAATTGACGTATTTGACTACCACTGCATGTTTGCTGACTTGTAAGGGTGTCGCAATATTATGATGCATCACAAGCGTTGGTTATGTACCATCTGTATCTTGCTTGTGAATATCATTGTGTTCATCACACTCGTCTTCGCAGTTTTCAGGAGGTTAATATGTTTACTTGAGGTTGTGTTGTATGATTGACGTTAGAGACTTCGTTACATTCACGTGTATGTCAATCATCATTGCTTGCAAGCCGATGAATGGGCCCATTTATGAACTGATGTTGATTACTGAGTGGATTTTAGTCATCGTTGATATCCTCCGCATATGTTCATCGGTTGTCCACAATGCTCATTGTGTGTTGACTTTCAGCATTCGTAGGCAACTACTGTATTTACCTATGAGTCAGTTGTCATTGATTGGAGGAAGTTGTCGTGCTCGTTGTGTGTGGCATGGCGTATACTTGTGAATAACTTCTTAGATACATCTTGATGAATCAAGTCACTGCTAAGGTACTTCATAATCTGTCTATGATTAGACCACATCTCTTCTTGATTATCGCTGACCCTCACTTGCAAGCAATTAGGCTTAGAGTCTCGTTCACCACAAGCCCTTATTCATTCAAGTAATTTTACATTATTCTTACATTTGATTTTTCATTTGCTCGCATTGGTGAATCGGTGTTCATTTGCATGTTGATGCTTACTAAAATGCATTTGAATGATCAAAGTTATCATTTGTATGAATTGGGGATTTGTTCACTATGAGCTCCTTTGCTTGATTGTTGACATTCATTTGAATGCATTTGAACGATTAAAGTTATTACTTGATTTTTGACATTTTCATTTTCGATCGCGCAGTTATCAATTTGAGGTTCAGCTCTTTATTATTTCAATTGAGTTTTGTTCTCTGCTGTCCAAATTGCAAGTTCAAGTTCACAAGTCCCCTGCTAGTTCAAATAGAGTCCTCTGTAATTTGTTCAAGTCTTGTGCGTGTTTAAATTGTTCAAGTCATGTTCGCCGTCAACTATTTAAGTTCAGGTCACTGGTCATTGTAAAATTCGGCAGCCTCTCGGCGTCTCCCACGTTTAGAGAAAATTCCAGGAATATGGGCCTCACGTCACGCTAAAGAGAAGCATGTATGGTAGGTGTCAGATGACATCGAGGCCGTAAATCTTCAATCCCACTACATCATTCTCGTGTATGGGCCTTCGGGGTACCTATTTGAGAATGCGCAATTGTTTTTTCCAGCCGACACTGAGGCGCAGACGGGTACTTATAAGTGTCCATGCCACACTACGAGAGCGTGTACAGGGCCTACCCGCCTTGTCGTAAGCTCTGGCACCATGTTCCCTTCCCACCACGCTAAAGAAAAGCATATATGGGTGGTTTTTTGGTGCGCCGCGAGCGTCAAGAGCGGGATTTTTTAAGTTTAGAACATTATACTTGCGCGATGTCGACAACGGGGTGGAGGCACGCAAATCGGGACAATATATTTCTTTTACTCTTTTTCTTCTTCCCCCTTTTTTTAATTTTCTCTCATTTTATTTCTTTTTTTATTGTGTATATATATATATATATATACATATAATAACATTAGTTAACAGGATACTAGTAATATTAATTTTATTAATTAACAACAACAATTAATAATAAAATAGCAATGTACTCACTGTTTGGGAATATGGGTATTATGTTGACTAGAGCAGATTACTGTTTTGGAGAGGTAGTGGACGTTGGATCTTGGTTAGAAGCTAGTGGGCTGATCGGTTAATTTGGGAAGTAGTGTTCTATGGGCTTTGGAGGATTAATGGGCTTCTGAAGTGGGTGGGTTAGAAGGTTTGCTATAGGTAGTTTAAGTGGCTGGTTGGGTGAAATCGGGCAGTCTGAGTGGACTTGGAAAATCTGAGCTTCGCATTTTTTTTTTGTCTATAGTGGATGGAGATGCGAGACAAGTTAAAATGTTTAGGTAGATGGGAAAGGTGGTGTCAGGAGTTTAGTGGGTTGCGCAGAAAGAAAAAAAAAGCTGAAATTTGTTGTGAAGGAGATTGAGTGAAGTGCTCGCACGATAGAAGGCTCACTTGAAGCTACTGGAGTTGAAGGAAGACAGGCTTTGTTGTTCAAATGAGTTGGTAATGGATGTGAGAGCCGGATTTGAAGGAGCTTAGCCAGAAATGGACCGTCAATCAGACTAATGGGGGAAGAGGCCGGCGTTTGACAGGTTGAACAGCTTGCACGTGGAGGCCATGGTGTTCAGCTACTTAGATGTGGAGAGGACCCGCTGTCTGGAGCTGTGGTCGTGAGAGGAAGGGGATTTCGGTGGTAGCAGGTTCGAATGAGTAGAGGAGATGCGGCTTTGAGTTGGGAGTGAGGTAGAAAGTTCGGCCCTGAGAGATTCAAACGGAGCAAATATGAGGGATGGCTAGACTGGGGCAGACGAACTGGGATTTTGGGGTCAAGTGGTGCGGATCGAGCGTGGGGAGGAGGTGATCGGCTGGCTGAATAGATCTGGTGGGATTGCTTGTGAAGAGGAAGAGGCGTCGGTTTGATCGCGAACAAAGGAATCACGGCTTGCGGCTGTTTGGACCTGCGACTTCGTGAAATCGAGTGGGAAAAACAACAGAAGCCCGTCTGGCTTCGTTTTAACGACGGGATAGCCTCGTTTCAAATGAGGTTTGTAGATTTTACAGACTGTATAGCGGGATTTGCAGAGATTTGCACAAGATTCAAAGCAGAACGTCCGAGGTAAGTTTAATTGAGATTTGATTGGGTGTTGATGATGTTCCGAACGCAACGGTGAAATCCGTTTTGCGATCGGACATCGTTTAGGCGATGTCACGTGTCAATTTCGGGTGTCGGTCGTCCCTTTGGACTGATCTTATTCGATTTGACTGCGAGGGGTCCCCACTTAGGCGAACTCGATGCCCTGATTACAACGGCGCAGTCCGTTCAGCAATCTAATGTTGTTTGACCCTTCAAGTGACGTGTCACGTCGATTCGCCAGTTTTATACCTTTTGCACATGGTTTGATGTGTAGGGGTCAACAACCTACACAAACCATTGATATTGGATTAAATTTTATATATTGTTTTGTTGAGAAGAGAATAATCTGATGTGAAGAAAGAATTGTGAAAGGACAAAGAAAGGAATGAGAAAAAGTGAACAAATAAAAGCCTCAAGAGAAGGAGGCAACAGGTAAAGTCTCAAAATTAGAAGCAAGAAGTGGAATTGATCCCCAAATGGTGGACAAGCAGAAAACTCGTTCTTTATTCCATGGTGAACATCCATAAATTACATAGCCCTAGGCACTCTTTACAATAACAAATCTTATTCAAAATGACCAACAACCTTAGAAATTAAAAATATATATATTAAACAAGTCATAAGTTACAAATAATACTTCAACCATTAATAATTAACATGACAAATTAAATAATAATAATTGAACTAAAAATATGCTGAGGAATGATCAAGGATCAAGATAGATGACTTGTATTATATCAATTCCCCTGGGCTGCTTAAAACTCTACTATGATGAGTTAAAATGCTGTAAGGGGAGAATTAGGGAAATGATTGCATCTAAGCCATGACGAGTATATCATTTCATGTGAAAGGGAAGGAGGTTGAAAGAACTACAATATGATTAGGTTATTTTTAATTTTGAAATGGAGGTTATTGAGTAAAATTAGAACTGGTTGGCTAAAGAAAATCTCTCATGCATTCGTTTTAGCTTGAGGGCAGTTGAAGTGCCGTTGAAGTTGAATTTGAAAAGGAAATTAAGGAAGGTTTTGTGAAGTTGGTTTGGAATGTGTTGGATAAGATGGAGTGGACAAGAATGAATATTGCCTGATGATGTAATAAGGAAAAAGTTTTCTTCTAGCATCCTATATGGAGATCAATTCCTCTCTCTAGCTCCAAAATATGAGAGTACTCGTCTCTTTTCTAAATCTCTACTAACACACACCCCTCCTTATAGGAAATCATTCTTCTGATTTTCTCAATACCTTCATTTTTACCTGCCTAGTTATTTTTCTATATTGAATTCTTCTATTCTTAGCAAAACAATGCATTAAAATCCATCATGATCTCACCTTTCGCCCAACTCATCATTAGTTTTGAGGCAACAACTTGCATTGCCTCAGCACCAAAGTCTATTTTCAAATAATTAATTTATGTGTCCAAATCACCACGAAATGTTGAAAAGGTCCCAATAGCATACCTTATCACCCACAAAGATGCTTTATTGTTGTTTCCCAAATCATACTTATTTTCAATTTTGGTCTGATTTAATTAGAATTAATTTAATTATAAGGATTTTATATTCTTTAACTTGGTAGAAGCTAATAGGATTTTATATTCTTTTACAGATGGTTTAGTTTGCAGCGTTGACCATAAGCCCTTTGCTCTTGATTGTTGGATGATTTAGAGCAACAATACTAAATTCAAGGTATAAAACTTATGAGTAAAATTAAACTTCTAAATTTATTCTTTGAACAAATTTTTGTCACTTATCTATACCCCCTATATCACATGCCTCCAAATATAACCCAAAATACTTAGAAATACCTTCAAATAAGCACTCTCCTTCCCATACACTTAAAGATAACCTCAAGATATGTACTTTCATCCTAAATAATCAAATTTTAGGATTCTTCCTTTGTAAGTAACTTTAATATTAGCCACTAGAAGAGATTAATCCTGCAATAGCCTATCGAAAGATTATTAGTGACAAATTCGTCATATATTGACGGCTCAAATTGTCTGAGGATGCCTTTCTCTTGTTTTTTTTTTTTTTTCTATTCATGATGCTCTATCTTTCATTTATGTATAAGAAGAACTATGAAGCAATGGGGATGGCCCATCCTTCTGTGCCATTTTGCCAAGGCATAGTGATAGAAGAGCATGACTGAGAAGTTGTTGAGTTGATGTGGTGGAGCACACAATTGGATATAAAACATTATGAATTGGGCCTGAAAGGATGATTTTCCGTATCTTTAGGTCTTGAATGAGGTAGTTAATCGCATTGAAGAAAATAGAGCAAGGATTGTCATTAGTAAGTCGATTGATTGAGATAAGATTATGGAAAAGTTTTGGAACATGGAGTATTTTAGAAAGTTTCAGCTTACTAGATGGGGTCAGTAGGATATGGTTATCAGCATGCGAGATGGGGTGGACCTGGCCATTGCCGATAATAACGTGTTGTCATCACACTAAAGTCAATAAATCATTCGGGAGGTGGAGCATGAAGAACAACTAATAGAGGTAGTGGGGAGGATGGAGGATTGGGCTAGATCAGTGCAGTACTTCACGGCTGAGTGGATTAGCTTGCTGCAGATTTGACTGTGGAGTGAAAGACTTTGTTGTCACAAGCTTGGGGGATCACCAGAGGGGTGTTACCATGTCTATAATTGCTTCTATGGGACCGATCTTTGGAAGAAGGTGAGTTGTTGAAGCGGCAGCATCCTCAACCACAAGAGAATGTGTGGGCTAGATGACGATTTTGAGAGGATAGTTATTGTTTGTGAGAAGCTTCATTTGCCAGATTCATCTCCTCAAAGCGGAACAAAGAGTAATAATCATCCAGGCTAATTGGCTGAAGTTTTGTCTTAATGATTGTTTTGAATGCTTGGTTGCTTGGGGGTAGTTCAATTAAGATATAGAGAATGATGCCTTAGTGGTTGATAGGAGTGCCCACAACTGCAATGGAGTTAACTTTGGGTTTGATATCAAAGAAGCAGTGGGCCATGGATTGATCATTCATTGAGCTATGGTATAATTCGTTTTTCAATTGAAAAATGTGCGAACATGTGATTGCTTGATTGCAGGTAGACCAATTTTTTGCACAAATGACTAGTTTGAGGAGGTGAACATAGTTGAATAAAGGGTTGTCGCAAGGTTTTGATCAATAAGAATCCAATTATTGTTTCAGGATTGAGAGTGATAGAACCATAGTTGTTGATGAGGTGTTTGTTGGGTTTGATGGTAGTGCCTTCCAGGTAGCCATCAAAGCTATTGGCATGAAATATTTTGAGGGTTAGTGAGTGCGAGGTGCGGTGATTTTTAATTGTTAGATGTCAAGAGCTTTATCTAGTAAGAATGGGGGTGTTTACCATTACAAGAAGTCACTCAATCGTCGTTAATGTGCCAAAGTGCTCTGCAAGATTAGCATGAGACATGATCGAGAGGTTAGAGCGTTTTCATTTGGCTGGTTAGTTCTAATATCATGAGATAGTTGAGAGTGTAAAGTAAGATGAGTGAATGCAGTAAAATAGAGGAAGAGAGACTATTCATTGTAACAATATGGTTTCATTCTACATTAAGTGTTACAATGACATTGGTATACATATGCAGAGTTTGGGAACATTTCTTATGAAGAGGCAGAGGTGGTTATAACTTAATTGTTGTGATTGATTTAGTCATTACGGGTTGATGGCAGAGATCAACAGAAGCAAATAATGATTGCATGGCTATTGTTATGACAGCTTCGTGTTGTTATTAGTGATCACCAAAATAAAAGTATGATGTAACAACAACTAATTCAACAATTGCAACATCAAATGCTCACATCCTACGATTGCATCATTTTTTCCCTTTTAGCGTGTATTCAACAATGCAAAAGATGCAATTACAAAACTATTCCAACATCACTCTTTAAATTTATGCTTAAACATTTCCCTTATTCTTCAACATTCTTTTGCACATTGCAACAAACAACAAATGCAATTATGCCTAGTCAAAGACCTATGGACCCAATATTTGAATGCTTGCTCAGGTTAACATCCAACCCATTTGACTTTGTTAAGCCTATGGTTGGATTAGGACAAAAACCTCATCTTCATTTATCAGCTTGTCCAACTTAACAGACCAAGATCCCTAGCAGCCACGGCTTGGTGCAAAGGCCTCTACATTACCATCTCCTGGTTGAGAAAAGCATTACTCATTTCAGTTGAGAGAACCAAATTTTATCTAACACAACCAGTTGTGATAGCATAAATAAAGTATCTAGATTATCTCTCCTTACCTCTATTAAAGTTTTTTGGAAAATTTTCAGCTGATCTTCCCTATCTATGAGAAACTTTTATTGAGGAGTAAAGATTAAATCTCTCAATAACAGCTCTTTGGTAAAAGAACATAGTCCTTTCTCATTGTATATTATTATGCTTGCATAACTTCAAGCATGATGAAAACCTCAGATATTTGAACATAGAAATAGATGAGCTGATTAGGTTAGGGTCATACAGCATAAAGTTTGGAAGCAATTTCAGCCCTATGATACAGATTACTACTTTGAGAATGCGATCTTCTATAACATAAAAGAATTTTCTTTGTAATCTTCAGTCCAGTTCCCATCTTTCTCGAAATTCATGCATTGCCCACAAACTAGTGTTTAACTTCAATTTTCCAAGGGTTTCTACACTGTCATATATGCGGAAAATGCAGAGTATCAGGTTATTCTCATTCAACAAACAAATTGGAACAGGTTCCCACCTCCGATTATTAATTATTGATTACCAGCTTTTATATTACATAATCCCCAAAAGAAAAAAAAATCTAGAAATTTATCGCTCGAAGAATGACTATCATTTTGCGGACAGTTCATGAATTATCCAGTCGTAATTTCAATTTTAATATGTGCTCTTCCATACCTTTGGTGTCGAACTGGTGCTACTCCGACAGAGCTCGCTCTGGTAAAACTGGACATGCGAAATGAATGTATCGTTTGTATCAGACGGGCTGTCACTCTTTAGACTCCGATCAAACTTTTCTTTTATCGCGTGATCCGATAGTTCTGCCACGCCGACCCGCGGCACATTAAAGCCTCCGATTGGCCGACCAGCGGCGATCTGCAACTTCGGCGCCGATGACTCGCCCGTGTAAGAGAGAAGCTCGTAGAAGTCCTGCTTTTGAGAGGACCTTGTCATCCGCGCGATAGGGAAGAGGTCTGACACATCGACCAGAGAGAAGCATTAACCCCTCCGTAAAGGGAACGTCGTAGGGACCAGGGTTTGTGAAAATGGGATGGTATAACGGACCGGAAGAAGAGAGCTTCAAGGCTGGACCTGTCTAATTGGGGTTGAACTGATGGTATAATAATTAATTTTTATATTTAATTAGTAATAATAAATGAGATTTATAGAAATAAATTAATCTCTTTATTATATTTATGAACTACCATCCTTCAGCATGCAATTAAACTATTTCCTAGACCATTGGGATATTACAAACACCTTCAGTGCACCTTGCTTTTTCATTTTGTTCATAACAATTTGTATAGGAATTTTCACACATGTTTCCAATCTTGCTTACAATATTCTCTTCCAATCCAGAATACTTATTCAAATCATTACATATCAACATTGACAAATCAATGTCTACACTCGAGATAATCGAATTGGGAACAGAATCGCTAACTTGTAAGTTGTTGCTCGGTTCTTGCTCGTGATTGGATGTGCTCGATAAGTCTTGCCCGTGAAATTCGTCCAACTCGGGATGAGCAATGGTCGACCTTGGTTAACCTCTACATCGCATTCGGACATAGCTTCGCTTAGAGCATCCTAATCCCAAACCATCCAAGGCAAAGGGTTATGCACCTCCCTCCCAATCTCAAGCCACCTCAACCTCAGGCTTCACTTAATGAAGAAAGTCCTCCGAAGCAGCGGTGATGTCGCTCCAACTAGCCGCCGGAACCAAGCTCGGGAGCTTACCCTTCAATCCAGCAGCCTTCGACTACTTGAAACCCATCAAATCCTGCTCGACGGCATCCAACCCTTCAATGCCGAGGACCTTCCAAAGTTACCTTGCCTTGAGTCATTCCTTCCATCAAATCCCACTCAACTCGTCGGCCTCCAAGCATTCTGTTGGCTACATCTGATACCCGATTGCGAACCCTCGATTTTTAAAAACTGGTGCTGGTTATACATTTCCACGGTCAGACCGTCGATCCTACAATTTTTGGTCCGATTTTCTGCGAGATTGGTTATGTGATGGAACCGAACTGGTCGGCCGACTGGTTCACGGTTCAATCAATTGAACTGGCCAGTCCTGTTTGATTTTAAAAACCTTGGTAAGGACTCTGTCCACATCTGGAGTCGTTGTTTCGATTTTTCTGGAAAAAAAGCTTTTTCCACTCTAGCTTTAGAAGTTTGCTTGCCACCTAAGAAGGACAGGATCCCACCAGAGAATGGCTGATACTGGATTGCAATGAGGAGGTGAATGTTAGAAGTTTAATTATTGAGCTGTATGTAATCGGAGAAATTATTACGTGCGGAGTCGGAGTCTGGACGTAGTTTGCCTTTGCATTATGAAATGAAATCGTAATTTTTGGATTGTAAACTTGGATATTATATATATATATATATATATATATATTAATACTCATGATTCGACAATTCAACCCGATCTAGAGGTGAAAATTTTGAATTCGTGACAGATCAAAAGTTGCGGCGTCAATTCACTTTTCATATTCGAATTCAATTTTCAATAGATTCATTGTTCATCTTTAAACAAGCATAGTCCTCATTCAGGCTTTCTGTTATCTCCTTAAGTTCATCATCTTGGAACAAGATTAGTCTGTCATTCTTGTTCATTTCATCTTCGACGAGTTTTTTTTTTTCTCTCAAAATAGTTTTTGAGGTTTACATTTAGAGTTTTTAGGGTTGGGGTATTTACTTGTCGCTTTTTTGCAGCTATCATGACTGACATCGGAGCTATTGCTAGGTTCTTTTATCATAAACTTCAGTCTATGTATTAGCCACATAATTAGATAGTTTGGCTTTTATATTTTCATTAGGCCTATTGCCTTTTAAGGAGCCTACAAATTACTTTAAATAAGGGTTATTATCTTATAATGGGGAAGGAATAAGATTTGAGTTTAGTTTGGTTTTTATATATGTATCCTGAAGTGTATTCAGGTGGTGATTTCTTTCCAAGAAGGAGTTTTTGGAGTTGTGTCCAGCTACGATCACCGGATCGTCGACGTGGAGTCGCCGAGGAGTCGTCAAGCCCCTCCTTGTCCAGTGTCATTTGGTATCAAAAACCAAACTACTTATTCCTTCCCCATTACAAGACAACGACCCTTATTTAAAGTAATTTGTAGGCTACTTAAAAGGAAATAGACCTAATGAAAACATAAAAGCCAAACTATCAAATTATGTGGCTAATACATAGACTGAAGTTTATGACAAAAGAACCTAGCAATAGCTCCGGCGTCATTTTATCGGGGTAGGAAGAACTTCAGGCCCGTAGTGAGATGACATGTTGGCAAAAAAAAGGAGGCCGTTTTGGTTAGCTGAACATGGTTGGATAGGTCCACCCGGTATCAATTTGTCTACCAATCTTCAACATCTCAAGCTTAGCACAAGTGAATGGAACATTTGTGATTGTGAAATTATTTGGAGTCATTTGTGTTTCTTTCAACATTCTAGAGAAGTAGATAGAAGCTTGAAGATCCAACCCATTGAGGAGATCTTCACTTGCAATTTTATTATATATGATAACGAACATGTTTGTTTCCTTATTTGGAATACTAGGAGTGAATAGTTTCGGCTGGACATACGGCTCACTCTGATCATCATTAAACAAAGGCTTATCAACATTAAGAACTACATCGAACTTGTCATCATCATACACGTCATAGACAGATAAAGACGACGATTTTAGCAACGGATCTTCAAATCCTTCGAAGCTGGGTTCGATTGAGGGTGGGGTGGAAGACTGATGAGGTGGCCCTTTAAACACGTCTTCATAGGTAGAAGAGATCTGATCATTTGAGATGCCCTCTTCATCGTTATTGGTTCTTAAGGATTTAATTGGAACGAGGGATCTTGAAGCCATCATGGCATCATACTTGTCTCGTGGTCGAATGCCATTAAAGTTTCGAACAAGGGTCCTCAAGTCTGTCCTTCGTTCAAGCCTTGGCAATCGCTGTTTGAGTCAAGTAATTTCTTGTCGAAGATCTTCAATTTCTACTTCTTGAAGTGGTCACTACAGAGTCTGACAAGGCCACATCTTTTCAGGCTCTTCTTGGATGATTAAAGAAGTTCAGATGTTAATATGATGTTAGTTTTCCAGATGGAAAAGAGGAGGAATGCAACTAAAGGATGTGGAAGTAGTATTCAAGAGGCGAGGGTCTGCTGGTTGGATCAGCTGGATAGTGGCTGATTGTACCAAACAACGAATGCAGTTGGTTGCTTGTAAAAAATTATTCAATTTATGGCCATCTAGAAAAAGGACAACAAATTTTCTGCAGGAGAAATATCAATAAATACTCAGACGTGAGTTGGGGCGGATAAGAAGCGAGTGGCTGCAGGCTACTAGCAATTGTGGAGAACAAACTGGAGGCGCGCTGCTGCTGCCATGGAGGAAGTGCGGCTGATGAATGCTATTGAGTGTGGACTAGGAACCGTCGGAGGAAGAGGAGGAGGAGGGGAAGAATCGATAGAAGCTAGTTAGATAAATTTTGGTGGTTTGAAAGCGTGGACAGCTAGAAAATCTTTCTCTATCAAGATTGGGTTTTGGTGGATCATCCCAGGAAACTGGACGATCTCCTCTGTGTGAATCAGGCTTAGGTGGACATTAGAAGCTGATTATTGTGGATGAAGGATTCAGTTACTGAGGAGGTAGATTCTGCAGACTAGAGGTAAACTACAAAAATCGGAGGTTGCTAGTTGGCTGTTGGGAACAAGAATCCGGAGGAGGAGGGGTTGGGCTGCAGTTCTTGCTTCTGGAAGATAATTCGACACAGATTGGTGGCCTACAGTTCTCAATGGCTAGTAGCTGGCCTTGGCGAAAGACAAGCAGCTCAAAGGAGGTTATTGCAACAAAAAAGGATTAGGATAAGGCGGCTGGTAAAGAAAATGGAAGTTGGCCACCACCTGGATCATTGTCCAGGATATAGAAAACAAAACAAGAAGAGCCCGCCGGCTCTAATACCAAATGACACTAGATAAGGAGGGGCTCGGCAACTCCTCGGTGACTCCTCGTCGACGATCTGGTGACCGTAGCTGGACACAACTCCAAGAACTCCTTCTTGGAAAGAATCGCCGCCTAAATACACTTCAGGATACAGATATGAAAACCAAACTAAACTCAAATCTCATTCCTTCCCCATTACAAAACAACAGCCCTTATTTAAAGTAATTTGTAGGCTACTTAAAAGGCAATAAGCCTAATGAAAATATAAAAGCCAAACTATCTAATTATGTGGCTAATACATGGACTGAAGTTTATGACAAAAGAACCTAGCAATAGCTCCGACGTTAGTGACCCTCCAACGAATGCCAAACAGAAGTACATTCATCGCACTATTTAAAAAAGCAAAAACGGTAGTCGGTTTAGAGTATGGTTGGATGCTCGCGGCTACTGCAAACTAATAAATGTAAACCTTTATGTAAAATTATACTCAGATGAGATTGTATAGAGTGTATATAGAAGAGAAAATTTTTTGAAATATGATTTTTTTTTCTAAAGAGGAACTGTGTATTGACTGTGTAATATATTTTCTAAATTAGATTTCATAGATTTTAAATGTCTATGAGTTATTTTTTTTTTCATTTTGTGACTATTTTTGAATTATTGAAGAGGAATTTTTTTAACTATGATTTTTCCTAATTAAAATTAGGTATGGACTGTGTGTTGACCGTATATCGACTTTGTATCACATTTCAACGTTTGGTTTCACATATTTCAATCGTCGATGAGCTTTTTTTTTTCATTTTATCATAATTTTTTAGCTTATAGAGTAAGATTTTTTTTAATAAAGGTTTTTTTTTTATACACACTATGTATTGACTATGTAATGACTGTGTATCGACTGTGTAAAGCATTTTCTAAATTAGGTTGCATAGATTTTAAATGTCTACGAGTTATTTTTGTTAATTTTGTGACGCTTTTTGACCTTATATATAAGGAATTTTTTTTTAATTATGATTTTTTTTCCTGATAGAAACTGTGTATTAACTGTGTATCGATGTGTATCAACTTTGTATTGCATTTCTAAGTTAGGTTTCACATATTTCAATCGTGTATGAATTATTATTTTTTCATTTTGTTATGATTTTTAAACTTGAAGAGTAGTAATTTTTTTAATTAAGATTTTTGTTTATACACATAGTGTATTGACTGTGTATTGACTGTGTAATGTATTTTTTAAATTAGGTTACACATATTTCAAATGTCAATGAGTTATTTTTGTTCATTTTGAATTATTTTTTGAACTTGTAGAGGAGGAATTTTTTTTAAATATTATTTTTTTCTTGATAAAAATTATGTATTGACTATGTATCGATTTCGTATTGCATTTCTAAGTTTTGTTTCACATATTTCAATCGTGTATAAGTTACTTTTTTTCATTTCATCATAATTTTTGAACATGTAGAGTATTTTTTTAATTAAATTTTTTTCCTGATACACATTATGTATTGACTGTGTATTACAATATAATAATATTTTTTCTATGATGCTTGCAGATGTATGTTCCAAATATTACTTAACATTGCAGACCATCAACATTTAGACTTATCTGCAACTCGTTAGTTGAGATTTTAGATAATGAGGTCGAGGGCTCTTTAAAAAGATTACACATATATCAATTTTTGAAGTTCCTCTATTCTAACAGAATGTTCCCCTGATATATGTGCTGCTCTCATTATGGGATATTCCTCATCAATGCTTTATCGTCAATGGTCATGAGCTACGATTCACTACAGATAAAGTGGTTTTGCTTATAGGATTGCCAAATAGAGGTGCTGATATTATTTAGGAAAGCGAGCCACTTACATAATACACCTCAATCGATATTAAGAATGAGATGAGAAATATCAACAAATCAATTGACCCATCCCTTATTTTAAAGAAATTTATAATATTTTTATTGTCAAATTTATTTTTACCCCTTAATAACTATAAAACCCTAAAAAAACTTATTAGAGTTGCACAGAATATAGATGAGTTCTCATCTATTAACTGGGCATAAGCCATAAGGGATTTTTTAGTTTCTCACTTTAATCGGATTGTCAAGAAGTTTGCAGAGGAGACCCCATTGGCTTATATAAATGATTTTCTACCTTTGCTAATTATGAGGGCTAAGAAAATCTAAGTATCTTTCTGATTATTATTTTATTTTAGGAATTCATTAGCTAATATTATAGATAATCTTATGCAGATTTGATTCATGTATCATATTTCAATAAATGCCCCTAGGAACCCTAACTCAAGACCCCATTTTTTTTAGTGGGTCGGTTTCAAATTTTATTATGCCAAACAGGTCTCCACATTATTTGATGAGCTAGATGATAGTCAGGTACACATACAAATTTATCCTATATCACATTTTAATTAATGTCCTTAATACAGATAATTTGATAATGATGGGCTAATTTTTGTGTAAATTTTTTATCCCATCTAGGAAGTTATTTAGGAGAAAGCAGTCCTCCTACTAAATAAGGAGTACACTATCATCCAAACCATCCAAACATAAATGCCCATCTGCCTTTAAACCCCTATCTATCCCCCTCATTCTCCTCAGTAAGTCCCCTCTCTAACTACATAAAAATAATTTGTTAGCCTCTCTGAGTAATTGCTAATTGAAATGTGCACATTCTTCAATTCTTTATTCAAGGGCATTGAAGAGAAGTTGGGCTCGAGGCTGGGAAGGCTGGAAATAAAAGTTGATGCTATTAAAGCGAAGCTCCTCGAACATGTTGTTGCATGTAAATTTACTCCACAACAACTTCCTACATCATCATCCTCATCCTACCCACAAGCCCCGGCTGATCTGATTCCTCCTACTATCAACATCAAGGTGGAAGCCCTAGTTAAGCTTGAGTAAAGTTGAGCAGCTTGCTTTAATATTGGGCTACTTTTATTTTAGGTACTGTTATAGATTGATTGCATTTGTAATCTTCATCATTTTCATTCCAACGCCATATGGTCATCAGCTTCTATAGGCCCAAAAAATAAGTAATTATAGAACTTGTGGGCTTCAAAATGCCATGATGCATGTTATTAATAGGCTTGTTATGCTGTGTGGATAGAATGCTCATGCTAAAATAATTCTTATTGAAAGTTGTTGACCACTTCTTCTATATCCTATAAAGCTCCTCCAACCAATCATTGTTATGGAGGCTCCCTTTTTTGATCATTTTATCCCACATTTTCTCTAGCTCTTTCTCAAAGTCACGTGTGTGAGGTAATATAATTTTTATAACTCTAACCATTGCATGTTCCTGATCAGTAAAAACTATTATTCAATATTCATCACCAATTATTCATATAAATATTCCAAACAGTCACGTAAATGATTTAATTATTTCATCTAACAAAAAGCCAACCCAAGCAGAATATTCTACCAATAATTATTAACTCCAACAAATGGTGCACAAATTAAATTATATTTATTAACCTTATAGCTAGTATAAAAATTATAACATCCCCAAAGCAGTCATAATCTATCATACACATCTCATCAACCTCAAAAAAACTCAACAATCTATTAAATTTATCAATTTGAATGTCCCATGCAAATATATTATCATCAACTTGATGATCTTTAAATAATTGAATCAAAAAATTAGTGTCCCTAAATCTAATCTTTGCTCTTTTCTCTTTCTAAATAAAGTTTTATGCATTTCTCTTAGAGAATCTAACATTCCTGCACTATTTAAAAAAGCAAAAAGGGCAATCGATTTAGTGTACGGTTGGACACTCATGGCTACTGCAAACCAATAAATGTAAACCTTTATGTAAAATTATACTCAGATGAGATTGTATATAGTGTATATAGAAGAGAAAATTTTCTGAAATATGGTTTTTTTTCTAAAGAGAAACTGTGTATTGGCTGTGTAATACATTTTCTAAATTAGATTTCATAGATTTTAAATGTCTATAAGTTTTTTTTTTCATTTTGTGAACAAAGAGGAAATTTTTTTAACTATGATTTTTTTCTAATTAAAATTAGGTATGGACTATGTGTTGACCGTGTATCAACTTTGTATTACATTTCTAAGTTTGGTTTCACATATTTTAATCATCGATAAGCTTTTTTTTTTTCATTTTATCATAATTTTTGAGCTTATATAGTAAGATTTTTTTTAATAAAGGTTTTTTTCTGATACACACTATGTATTGACTATGTAATGATTGTGTATCGACTGTGTAAAACATTTTCTAAATTAGGTTGCATAGATTTTAAATGTCTATGAGTTATTTTTATTAATTTTGTGATGCTTTTTGAACTTATACATAAGGAATTTTTTTAATTATGATTTTTTTTCCTGATAGAAACTGTGTATTAACTGTGTATCGATGTGTATCGACTTTGTATTACATTTCTAAATTAGATTTCACATATTTCAATCGTGTATGAATTATTTTTTTTCCATTTTGTCATGATTTTTAAACTTGAAGAGTAGTAATTTTTTTAATTAAGATTTTGTTTATACACATAGTGTATTGACTGTGTATCGACTGTGTAATGTATTTTTTAAATTAGTTTATACATATTTCAAATGTTAATGAGTTATTTTTGTTCATTTTGAATTTTTTTTTGAACTTGTAGAGTAGGAATTTTTTTTAAATATTATTTTTTTTCTTGATAAAAATAATGTATTGACTGTGTATCGATTTCGTATTGAATTTTTTAGTTAGGTTTCACATATTTCAATCGTTTATAAATTACTTTTTTTCATTTTATCTTGATTTTTGAACATGTAGAGTATTTTTTTTAATTAAGATTTTTTTCTGATACACACTATGTATTGACTGTGTATTACAATTTAATAATACTTTTTCTATGATGCTTGCAGATATATGTTCCAAATATTACTTAACATTGCAGACCATCAACATTTAGACTTATCTGCAACTCGAGATTTTAGATAATGAGGTCGAGGGCTCTTTAAAAAGATTACACATATATCAATTTTTGAAGTTCCTCTATTCCAGCAGAATGTTCCCCTGATATATAAGCTGCTCTCATTATGGGATACTCCTCATCAATGCTTTATCGTCAATGATCATGAGCTATGATTCACTACAGATAAAGTGGTTCTGCTTATAGGATTGCCAAACAGAGGTACTGATATTATTTTGGAAAGCGAGCCACTTACATCATACACCTCAATCGATATTAAGAATGAGATGAGAAACATCAATAAATCAATTGACCCATCCCTTATTTTAAAGAAGTTTATAATATTTTTATTGTCAAATTTATTTTTACCCTTTAATAACTATAAAATCCTAAAAAGATTCATTATAGTTGCACAGAATATAGATGAGTTCTCATCTATTAACTGGGCATGGGCCATAAGGGATTTTTTAGTTTCTCAGTTTAATCGGATTGTCAAGAAGTTTGCTGAGGAGACCCAATTGGGTTATATAAATGGTTTTCTACCTTTGCTAATTATGAGGGCTAAGAAAATCTAAGTATTTTTCTGATTATTATTTCATTTTAGGAATTCATTAACTAATATTATAATTAATCTTATGCAAATTTGATTCTTGTATCAGATTTCAATAAATGCCCCTAGGAACCCTAACTCAAGACCCCATTTTTTTAGTGGGTCAGTTTCAAATTTTATTATACCAAATAGGTCTCCACATTATTTGATGAGCTAGATGATAGTCAGGTACACATACATATTTATCCCATATCACATTTTAATTAATGTCCTTAACACAGATAATTTGATAATGATGGGCTAATTTTAGTGTAAATTTTTATCCCCTCTAGGAAGTTACTCAGAAAGAAGCAGTCCTCCTATTAAATAAGGAGTATACTGTCATCCAAACCATCCAAACATAAATGCCCATCTGCCTTTAAACCCCTACCTATCCCCCTCATTATCCTCATCAAGTCCCCTCTTTAACTACATAAAAAGAATTTGTTAGCCTCTCTGAGTAATTGCTAACTGAAATGCGTACATTCTACAATTCTTTATTCAAGGGCATTGAAGAGAAGCTGGGCTCAAGGCTGGGAAGGCTGGAAATAAAAGTTGATGCTATTGAAGCGAAGCTCCTTGAACATGTTATTGCATGTAAATTTACTCCACAATAACTTCCTACATCCTCATCCTCATCCTGCCTACAAACCCTGGCTGATCCATTCCTCCTACTATCAACATCAAGGTGGAAGCTCTCGTTAAGCTCGAGTAAAGTTGAGCAGCTTGCTTTAATATTGGGCTACTTTTATTACAGGTACTGCTATAGATTGGCTACATTTATAATCTTCATCCGTTTCATTCCAATGCCATATGGTCATCAGCTTCTATAGGCCCAAAAAAAAGTAATTATAGAACTTGTGGGCTTCAAAATGCCATGACGCATGTTATTAGTAGACTTATTATGCTGTGTTGATAGAATGCTCATGCTAAAATAATTCTTATTGAAAGTTGTTGACCACTTCTTCTGTATCCTATAAAGCTCCTCCAACCAATCATTATTATGGAGGCTCCCTTTTTTGACAATTTTATCCAACATTTTCTCGAACTCTTTCTCAAAGTCTATGACGTGTGTGAGGTAGTGCAATTTCTATAGCTCTAACTATTGCATGTTCTTGATCCGTAAATATTATTATTCAATATTCATCACCCTTTATTCATATAAATATTCTAAACAGTCACGTAAATGATCTAATTATTTCCTCTGATAAAAGCCAACCTAAGCAGAATATTCTGTCAATGATTATTAATTCCAATAAATGGTGCACAAATTAAATTATATTTATTAAGCCTATAGCTATTATAAAAAATTATAACATTTTCAAAGCAGTCATAATCTATCATACACATCTCATCAACCTCAAAAAAATTGAACAATCTATCAACTTTATCAAATTGGATGTCCCATGCAAATATATTATCATCAACTTGATGATCTTTAAATAATTGAATCAAAAAATTAGTGTCCCTAAATCTAATCTTTGCTTTTTTCTCTTTCTGAATAAAGTTTTATGCATTCCTCTTAGAGAATCTAACATTTCTCCAACTTCATCTGCAAGATAGGAAAATGTATCAATGATTCTTATATCAGCTTCTATCATTGATTTAAGAAATGATGCTTTCACATCACCATATTTCTACATGATCTAAGTAGATGTTGGTCTTCTGGCCTAGCCAAGTCATGATTGTATCTTTTAATAAATTTCTGCACCTTCCAATATACATCTTCATCCATTGTAAATTTAATCATAGCTGGATAACCCATTTTGGTCTTTGAATTTCAAAAGTTTGTTTGGAAATTCAATCAAAGACCCTTCTTGAAACCAGATTTTGAACATATAAAATCCTTGCATTTTATATTTTTGAAATTTGATCAGTAATTATGATGATTCTTGTGAATACTAAAATCAACATTATGAGCATACTTGTAATATAACTTGTATGGCTCTTTCTCATCCTTATTCACCATGTGTACAATAAAGCTGTTACACAGTCCATACACAATCAATACAGAGCTTGTACACAGTCAATACATGGAAACACACCATAACATATGTATGAAAGGAACTAATATAAAATCTATGGCTATATTTGCAGTGTCCAAACTTGTATATAGTCTTATATATAGTCAATACACAATTAATACATAGCTTGTACACAGTGGATATAAGTTAGTACATAGTTAAAATACAATCAATACACAACTTGTAAATAGTGTGTATAAGATGGTGCATAGTCAATACATAGCTTGTACACATTCAATACACAGCTTGCCAATAAACAGTAAATACATAGGTTGTATAAAGTGGCTACAAGCTGGTATACAGTCAATATATAGCTTGTATACAGTCAATACACAATAAATATATATCTTATACACAGTCAATATACAACTTGTAGACAATCAATATACAGTCAATACACAGCTTGTATACAATCAATACACAGCTTGTACATAATCAATGCACGGTCAATATATAATCAATACACATCTTGTATAAAAAGGGAGTTATACATAGTCATTACATATTGAGTGTGTATTGACTATGTATTAACTGTCTATAAGCTTGTACACAATGTGTTGTACAAGCACATAGATGTACAAGGGAAAGACAATATTTCAGTAAAATTCCCTTCATAAAAATTCTGTCTAAAAATTACAAAAAAATTATGCATTTACAAGCCCTAAAAATTTGGGAGGAGTTTAAAATTTATCGATAAGTTGAAACCTACAACACCTCCAACCAAATTAACTTCCTATTAATACCGTAAACTCTCCATAGTTGGCTGCAGTTTTGTTATCTTCAAGTCTTCCTGGACGTTTGCATACCACCTTTCAGCCTCCACATCATGCGAGCATGTCATCTCCTTGTAGAATGCAACATCCTCCACCAAACCAATCTTCATCTTCATTGATTGTTCATTGTTTCTTTCTCAGCAGGTATCAAAAGTTTTATTGAGCTAAAATTCTAAATATTGGGGAGCTTTTGCAGATTTTTTTTCTTAAAAAGGAGCGTAAACCCTAACCCTAAATTTGAACGGGATGGTGAAGGCCTTTTTCAAAAAGAAAAATACCACCTCTGGGCCAGGCCGGGCTAGGACGGTCTGGCTGGCAAGAGAAAAATAAAATAAAAATATATATTAAATATCCATATGTTACGATTTCATTGGAGTCTGAACGTAGAGCTACATCCAGACTCTGCACGTAATAATTTCTCCTAAAATCATGGGGCAAATCTTGACATCAATAGCGTCACTTGTGGTTATCAGACTTTGGGTTTCCTTTGAGCATACTCGATAATTCTTTGAGATTTTATGATATATTTGTATCATTGTGTAATCATATATAGAATAATACATTAAAACAAAAGATAAAATAAATATTACATAAATTTGAAGTTATAAGGGGCAAGCTACAAATAAATTTAAAATGTAGTACTCTAACTGTAAATAAATTTAAGAAATGTGTAACAATATTAATTGATGACTAATGATTATATATTTTTAATATAAACTCAAATTGCATTAGATTTTATGTTCAAATGTATTTTAAAATTTTATTTAGCTTTATTTTAGTTTCATTTTCTTGATGTTAATATTATACAACAAATTAAGTGTAATAGCCCAAACACTCAATTATCAAATTATTCCATTTGACTTAATAGCCTCATGATTTTATCCCATTGGTGTAACTTTTTAGGAGATGTCAACATCTCAAAATTGCTCCTGCATGAACACACTTAGGGGTTGTTTGGCAACAAGATTTGCGCGGGATTTAGCCTAAATCCTGCCAAATAGAATTTTGACTCGACAAAAATGTCACAGTTTAATAAATCCGTTGTTACCTCCTTTTTGTGATAAACATCAGATTGCTAAATCTGGGAGTTCAACAGATTTATGGGATTTGGTCGAAGAAGCGTGCGAAAGGGAGAAAATGTTTAACTTCACAATGACGAGCTCCCTCCATCATTGTCATAACTTCCGATCCAACAGAAGAACGATGAGCTATTATGATAATTGATCCGACATGAAGATATGTCATTGAAGGAGGCGAAGAAGTTGTTTAGTGGCTCATTCAAAACTCTTACTTCTCACGGGGTGAAGTCGAACTGCTAGAGAAGAGGAAAGGCAAACCTAAGCCTACTGCTAATGCGAGGCAGTTGAGAAATTCTTGAAATCGGCCTGCGTTAGTTATAGAAATTAATTAATTTAATTCAAATCATTTAATTAAAATTAATCAAAATATAATGTAATTAATACATAATTAGTAATTAAAATTAATATAATTAGCTTAATTAATATAATTTGAAATAGAAATAATTAACTATATAATTATTAGTATAAATAATAATTAAATAATTAATGAGCAATAGAATACTTAAGTGATTTGAAATAGAAGTAGTAAAATTAAATAAGATAATTAATAGTATAATTAATAATTAAATATAATTAAACTACACTTAAATAACTAGTTAAAATATTAGTAAGATTATTAGTTAAATAATTAGTTATTTCAACAAAATAATTAACTAATTAATTAGATATTAAATACTTATTAAATTAACACTTAAATAAATAATTTGATAATTAATACTATAATTAGTAATTAAATTTTTAATTAAATTATTTGATAATTAAGCTATCTTGTAATTATATTATTTATCATTATAACTAATTGATGGTAATTAAAATTGAAATTAATAAGTAACTCATACTTAGCATGTAAATTAAATTCAAAATACAATTAATTTAATTTTTAAATGAACTAACCACCTTAAATCATTGATTACATTGTCAAATAGTTACATAAGATTTAATAGAATTTATCACATATCATGCCAAACATATTTCAGGATTTAACAACTCTAGAATTTACTAAATCTGGATTTACAGGATTTACTAATTCTATAATGTTAAATCCTACTTGTTGCCAAACAAGCCCTTAACTTTGAAGTTTCTTAATGATATTTCAACTATTACATCAATAAGACATATCTTGATGTTTAAGAATTTAACTTTTTTAATTTATTTAAGGGGTTTCAATATCTCCTTCACTTAAGTAATTGACATCTTCATTAATATCCTCATCCCAAAACCATCCAACAGGGGTATAAATTCTAGAGGTGGCACATATAAGTTTAAGTGGTATTTCTCATCATGTAGCACTTTGTCCCGTATATAGTTGAAGAGGTGGCCCCCATGGCATAGCATTTTGTATCGTATGACGCTTAGTTCTCATCTTTCGGCTGGTATACATATTGCTTTGATACCATATTGTAATGGCCCAAATTCTTAAATGTCAAGGTATTGTCAGGTTTGGCCTAATGGTTTTGATAAAATCATTATATAAATTTATATATTCATTGATTTTGATAAAATCATCATCTTAGCGCAATCTGACTCAAATCAATACTTTCTATTCAAATCATACAACATCAACATCAAGCCTTTATCCCACTACGTGGGGTCGGCTACATGAATCCTTTTTCTCCATTGTGTTCTATTCAAATCATCATTAATAGAAATTTTGATGTATTAAACCTAGATGTTGTTGTTTGAACATCTCAAAGGCATGATTGTCCAACATGATCTATGAGGCCAGTATGATTTAGCTTTTTATTTTTACTTGTTTTTGTTTAGGGTGGGTAAATGTTGATAACTAGAGCTCAACTGTTTAGCAAGTGTTTACATGAAGAGGGTCAATAAAAGAGCCAATAATAAATATAAAGTTACTACTAAAAAATGATTTTTTTTGCAGCATTTAATTACTAGCAGCAATTTAAAAACTGCTGTTATAAAATTTTTTTAGGGACGGTTTAAACCGCCAGTTTTAATGGTAATTTAAACCACCTATGTTACTTGTAGCTATAAACCCAGCTCAGCTATATTACTCCTGTATATATATTAGGGGTGTCAATGTTTGACACGACCCGAAAAAATCCAAATTCGGGTCGACCCGTTTGTGAAACGGGTCGGGTTCGGGTTCAACAAACCGACCCGTTTTAATAATCGGGTCGGGTTCGGGTTGACCCGGCAACCCGAAAATGACCTGAAAACGGTCTGCCAGCATTTGCTGCCCGCCCTGCCCGCATTGAGTGCCCGACTGCCAGTGTGTCGCATCGAGTTGCTTCGTGTGCATTGCCTGACAGGTCGCATCGCGTCGCTGCGTCGCTTCGTGTGTTGCCGCTGCTGCTGTTGTTGCCTGACGCCACGTCGCTGCTGCCACTGCCGCTATGCCTCTACTCCCGCTGCCACCGCGCCGCCGGGAGTAGCAACCGGACTGGAAGTAGCTAGTGACCGACGACAGGAGCTCAGCTCGGACTTTTTCAGCCAAAATCTTGAAAATCCGGGTCGGGTCATGTCAACCCAGCAACCTGCGCGGGTCGGGTCCGGATTGAAAAGGCCGACCCATTTATAAAAACGGGTTAGATTCGGATTGACTCGTTTAAAATTGGGTCAACTCGGTTCGACCCGAACCCGACCAGTGGACCCGAATTGACACCCCTACCGTATACGCCCCACTCTATGCCCTAGCCAATTTGCGCACGGCCTGTTCTCTCGCCGATCCTAGATTCATCTCGAAGCTCAAGCTCGTGGTCAGCTGCTCTTCCTCTCGCGTTTGAGCACCCGTCGACGCCATCAAGCCCGAATGTGCCCGAGCTCGCACCAAAGAGGGAGAATCGTGCTAGTCGGGCGGGATTCACGCGAATGTAGAGAGGTTCAGCCGTGTGAGAGGGGGGCTCGCAAGCATCACATTTTAAGAAGGAGGCCTTGACCAGTTCAGTCCATGGTCGATTCAGGGTATTTCATTGATTACTTATATTTCTACTAATTTTGAGAACTACCACCTTCATAACCATCATGAATTCTTTTTTGCCTTTGCTCTTGCACTACAGCTTGATGCTGATAATTTGTAACAACTGATGGCTGCGCCTGCAGTTGAAGTTTATTAAGGCTAGAATCCGTATTGCTACGTGCTACACTGGTTTTAGTAATGAAAATTCATTTTTATTGAAAATACATCTCTACTAGTCATGCATTTTTCTAAACTGATTCAATGCACCAGAATCTCTAACCTTTCACTCCATCGGGGTACCCCAGAATATGTAACATTTCAAGGCTCTAAGCAATAGCTTATCTTGCTTGACATAAGCAAATGCAACACATCCAAAGGCTCTCATTTCTGTAATCTAAAGTGTGCCCAATCCATATCTACATTGTGTCTTAAAACCCACCGTAGCATATGGTATCTGTTTATAAAATAGCTAGATGTTTATAGAGTTTCTTCCTAAAACTCCCTAAGCCACGGCATACTTTTAACCCTCTCCAGCAATGTTCTATTCATTCTCTCACCCAGCCCATTCTGCTGAGGAGTACACAATACTGCGTAATGCCTTGCTATGCCATGATCGGTACAGAATTTGTTAAATAGATTCGAGCAACATTCCAGACCATTAAATTTTCTTCCAACTGCTAGAAATCAATAGATTTATGATAATAGAAAATTGAATTCAAAGAAGAAAACTTAGGATGGGTTTTTAAAGACTAATCTAATTAGTTTCTTTAAAGCCTCACCTTTTTTAGCATTCTTTATTATGTAAGTTAATTAAATAATGAGTGATCTAAAGTCCGAAGAGAAATTAGAAGGAGAACTGAGCTTTTGTTGACATATTTTGCTCGTCTATATTCCATGAGAAATTATTTACCTTCATATGAAGAATCAATATTGCTCTTATGTTCTTTCCTTTTGTATATTAGTTCAGTGGCATATATATGACTTTCACCACCTGCTTTCTCATGTATTCTCACACACAAAATAACCTTCCAAATGTCAAGACAAAATAAATGATGGAGGTTAGCTGAAATAAAATAGCATGTTCAAATGTAAATTTTGAAACACTTGAGTATTTTGGCTCTTTCTAAAAGATTTTTTCATGTTTCACGGGAGAGGGATGCAAAAAATTCTTTGAAAATATGGAAGTGATACCAAACCTTTGTGTCTATACTCTACCAGAAGGGCTCACTCCAAAAGCTAATGAGAGAGTGTTTAGTTTTGTTATAGTGATCCGTGATACATCATCAAAAAATTATCTTGATCAGGCACAAATCTTGAGGCAAAATTAAGTTGGAAGCTTCAAAAATTAAAATTGAGACCATCCGAACTTTGATTTATGCAACTTATAGTCGAACTGAGCGTCTCGAAAACATGAACCCAACGACACTAAAATCGACCCAATCTGAGCCCAAATGAGTCCAAATGAAAGACTCGAAGCACTTTTGGAAGGGTCAAACCACAATTCGGGTTACCAAACAGTTTCCAATCGTGACGTGCTTATAGTCGAATCGAGCGGCTCGACGAGACGAATCCAACGAGCCCAAGATCCACAAATTCTGATATCATTAAGATAGTCAAAGGTCCATTGAACGGTGCATAATCGCAAGAATCAAGATCGGTCGTCCATCCGAACCACTCCTAATTTACCCTTGATCTTCCACTTATTTACAAGTCATGTCACTCAAGAATTCTATAAATAGAACCCCATTTCCTCTTGAAAAGGGGATCGAAGTCAAAAGAGAAGAAGGAAGAAAAGGAAGAAAGCTCCAGCCGCCTAGCTCCTCTTCGACCACCGCTGGAGTTCTGCCACACCACCGCTGGACAACCATGGGACGCCGGAGTTCTGTCAAACCACCACCAGACCATCAAAGGATATCGAAGTACCACCCGAAGCCGGAGTGCCCCCTTGACGCTGAAGTGCCACTACCGGACCACTGCCTGACACCGAAGTGCTGCCGGATCACCACCTGACGTTGGAGTGACACTGAACTTTTGCGAAACTTTCAATTGACATTTGTAATCTGGTCGTCTTCAAGGACGAGTCAGACCATTGTATTTTACTCAAATTCTAGTTGAATCATTTTCAACTGGGTTAGGCCCCATGGTTTTTATCCTTTCCTGGTTTTTCCACGTTAAAAATATTGTGTTATCTGTGTATGTGAGCTGGATATCCGTGCAACGCTAAGACGTGGAATTATAACTCTATCGCCCCGTATATTCTAGCCTGCAACAGTTTGACGCCGTCTGTGGGAAACGACAGTCCCACAATATTAATCATTACTTCAATGGCTAACATGCGTAGCAATCGCCACCAGGGAGCCTCTTGCTCCAACTCTCACCAGTTCAGGAATTAGTCCCTGAATCAGGGACGCCAGACATCTGCCTCTTTTCACCCTGGTGGACAAAACCCTACTGGAGAAAGGACATCAGGACCATCTATAAAAGATCGCATCCGAATAATGGAGGAATCTCATAAGGAGATCCTTCAACTCCTACGAGGGGCCCGACAACCAATGCTAGCAGAGCAGGAGGAGGTTCGTCTTCCTCAAGATCCATCACTGGCCAGAGGTGTTCAACCTGAACATGTTCAGGCAGACATCCCTATCCCTCAATCAAGGGGTCATCCTCAAACACAACAAGACATTGACCTTGCCGACACCTCTAGCTCTACCCATCCTTTTCGCCCCAGTTAGTTAGTCCACATTCTGTCGGATATTCCCGAGGACGTAGCCCAACCTCACATTGCTGACCTCCCACGCAATGTCCTACGCCATGAACTGAGATGGTTGGTCCGAGAAGAGTTCTCCTGCAGGGGTGGAAGACAATCTCTCAATCAGTGGGACTTTCAGGAGACCTCACCACTGACGGAAGCCATCTTTCAACATCCCATTCCTGTAGGGTTCAAACTATAAATCATTGATTCTTATGATGGGACATCTGATCCCTATGAGCACATCGATCACTACAGAACCATTATGCATATTCAGAGAGCCTCAGATGCGCTCCTCTGTCAAGTGTTTTCTGCTACCCTTAAAAGGTAGGATCGAACATGGTTCTACTCGCTTCCTGCCGGAACCATCTCCAAGTTTGTTAAATTGGCCAAAGTGTTCGTTGAACAATTTGTTGCCAATCGAAGGACGGTTAAAGATTCTTCCCACCTCTCAGAAATTTGATAGAATGAAATTGAGTCCCTCAAAAAATACTTTCAAAGATTTTCTATGGAGGCTCAACAAATTCTAGGGGTGGATCTTGAACTGCTTAGAGGAGTTTTTCTTGGAGGACTTCGTCCTGAACTTTTTTATTCAACACTTATGCGAGATACAATCCATTCATATGCTGACTTAATTCATTGTGTGGAGGCCCAAATCTCGGCAGATGAGGCCATAAATGCTCATTAGAAGGAATTTGAGCAATAACTGGGAAACGTAAAAATACGCCGGGGATGGATGTTTCATCATCACAACGGAAAAAGCAAGGAAACTATAACTTGCCACCTTGGCCCTCACAGCAACGATGAGAGCCTCGTCAAGAGAAGGAGTATACGCCGCTTAATGTATCTCTGGCCAACATCCAAAAATAGGGGGACAACTGATACATCATCAAAAAAGTATCTTGATCATGCACAAATCTTGAGGCAAAATTAAGTTGGAAGCTTCAAAAATTAAAATTGAGACTATCCGAACTCTGATTTATGCAAACTTATAGTCGAACTGAGTGTCTCGGAAACACGAACCCAACGACACCAAAATCGACCCAATCTGAGCCCAAATGAGTCTAAATCAAAGACTCGAAAAACTTTTAAAAGGGTCAAACTAAGGGACGCCGGAGTTCTGTCGAACCACCACCAGACTATCAAAGGATGTCAAAGTGCCACCAGAAGCCGGAGTGCCCCCTTGACGTTGAAGTGTCACTACCGGACCACCGCCTGACACCGGAGTGCTGTCGGACCACCACCTGACGTTGGAGTGACACTAGACTTTTGCGAAACTTTCAGTTGACATTTGTAATCTGATCGTCTTCAAGGACGAGTCAGACCATTGTATTTTACTCAAATTCTAGTGGAATCATTTTCAACTGGGTTAGGCCTCGTGGTTTTTTCCCTTTCTTGGATTTTCCACGTAAAAAAAATTGTGTTCTCTGTGTGTGTGAGCTGGATATCCATGCAATGCTAAGACGTAGAATTATAACTCTATCGCCGCGTATATTCTAGCCCGCAACAATCCTATATGTAACCTAGTATGATTGGAAGCTTATTTATCATTGTCACCTACTTAAAATTTTAATTGTAGCTCCGTCATAACCTACGCTTTGGCGTAGCTGGTTTGCTTCATTGTTTATTATAAATCAATTTCATAGTATTTGATTATATTTTTTTTCCTTAGATAAAAATAATCATGTCTAAATCCTTTTGTTTATCCCTAAATTTTCCTTCAATTGTGAAAGCACAAAAATTGCAAATTGATTCTTTCTAGCACAAGCAAATGGATTCTTCAATACTTTTCTCAGCATTCTTCTTTAGCCCCGGCTATAACTTCAGCGCATGGTTCATAACTTCAATTCCAATATAAACCATTCCATGACCTGAAGTATGTTGCTCATAATTGATTCTCATTGTTCCTGCTGAAATTTCAGGAATTGCTGGACATCCGACAAAAGCAACCAACTGGAGCAGAGCTCGTTAATGAGATAAGAAGACAAGCTAATGATGTATGCCCCAATAGCTTTCTATTTTTATTATGTTTATACAGAGTTGGATTGAAAGTTTCTCATGCAAAAACCTTATTTTTCCAACATGATTTGTGTCTCCTTATATCTTATTTAATCATTTTGTACATATCTATTGGTTTTGTCCATTACTTGTGTTTTTTCTTGCACCTTCGGTATCAAAAGGCTTTGTATTGAATTTTGTTATTTTGTGTGTGAAAAGATTACTATTCTCTGAAAGATTATGATATTTTTTAACTTCTGTAAAAGCATTTTGAAGTTGACGGCTATGTGAACGTGAAGCCTAATTGAGTTAGCACACAAGAATGAAATGCTTTTGTGCTCCCTTTCCTGAATGATATAGAATTGATGTTTTTATTGGGATCAAATATTCTATGCAATTTGTAATTAACTACCCACACAATGAGGAATCTATCTCTCGTTCTCTTTCTTAACTATAAGATATAGTGACATGCTTTTGAGTTTCTTGTTAGCTTTGCAAGATTTGGCATTGAAAAACATTTTTTTTTATCATGTGGAGAAAAACATTTTGTTTCTTGAACATTGACAGATGAGTATATTTGGTTGAAATACTAAAGCAGAAACCAATTTCATATAGCTACAATGAAGACAATAGATAATGCTATGAAGATTGTTGGATAAATGGGGATCGGTGAAGCAAAGATCTGATATTTATATAGACCAAATGGGCTCTCTAAAAATGCAAGTGTGAGGGTACACCTAAGACCCTTCTTTAGCGGGAGCTTCATATATATCAGTTAAGCTCTTTTTTTATAGATAAATGGGCAAATGATAGTATTATGGGTAGACAAAGCTGTAGCCATGCAGTAAACATTTACTTCTTAGAGTTTTGTATTGATAACACTTAATGTGTTGAATCAAGAATTCTTTTAATTATTACTATGAATACAACTACTTTTATTACATTGTGGATAAAATTTTAATCTTTTTGTATACATTGTTGTGTTCTCAAATGTCTAATACAACTTTTTATATTCACAATATTCAATTTTTTGACATTATATATTTTTTTCACATGTACTATAAATTAGAAGGGGTTTTAACTACTACTATTATGGAGAATTAGCAGCGGTTTTAACTGCTGCTAATAATGGCGGTTAAAACTGCCACTAAAATTGCTGCATTACAAGCCTTCCCCGCCGGTTGCAAAACTGTTGCGAAAACTCCTTCTAGCAAAGACCAATTATAGCGGTCCTGTAGCAATTTTAGAACCGCTGTAAGATTTTTAATGGCGGTTAAAACCGTCAATAAGGCCCTTCAAAAGTGCTGCGAAAGCTATTTTTTTGATAGTGAGGATGCGTTTAGCTCAAATAAGTTCCTAAATAAAAAACTTGTGGTTAACAAAATCAAGCCTCCAACCAAGCAAACAAAACAACCTATAAAAGCAACCAAAAGTAGGCAGGATTGGCTAACAAAAATCTATAAGAAAATTAGGCTCCCTTCACAGCAGGGTGCCTAAGCTATCAAAGGCAAAAGTTGTTATGAGCGTAGCATCTTGATAAGTCACCAAACACTGCTGGGTAAAGCAAAATTCATCATTGTCACGAGCCCACCAAATACATTTGAGAAGGTAATAATTTTAGATAAAATGAATGAATTGGGCTATGCCCCTAATTTCCAAAATAATAATAATAATAATTTTAGATAAAGAGTCACAAAACTACATAGTGTTAAGAGATCCAAAACGTACTATAGCAAACAACTCTAAAAAAAGCCATATGAACTATCAAGGAGGCAAAATTGAGCCTCTGCCACCAAATGCATGATCAACCATATAACTCGAGGTCACCCAAAGAATAAATGAGTGTGGATTTTCATTCAAAATTACACAACTTATGCAGGTTATTTATACTAATTCATCTAGTCCTCAATTTATGCCCTATAAATTTTAAATCTTTTATAGTTATTCAGCCACTAAGCATTATTTGATACATTATGATTTACTTCAATTGCTCAACTATTTTAAATCTCATATTTTATTAGTATGACCAACTCTGTGATTAATATGTGCTTTCTGATTGATTTTATATCATATTTGGGATTAATTAAATAAAATTAGAATTATGTTAAACTCTAGGTATATAAATGCCCATGATGGGTAAAACCACCACTTGAAGGGAGCTAAATTGTAAAGCAAATATGTAGCCAAGTTGAAATAGTTTTAATCATGTAAATGTGGAATTCTTAAATTTAAAGCTATTTAAATAATTATTCATTAAACTAGCATCGATTTAAATCATTATAACTTGCCATATATATAACTATAATTAATTTCATTATTATTAAATAAAAACTATTTATAATCCTTTTTCTCTTGAGAGATCAGTATTATTAATGATTTAAACCTCATGTAACACTTTGATATGTGCATTTCATCAGAATCATCTCAACTAGTTCAAACAATATAGCTAGTGGTGCATATATAGCTAGTCTGGAGGGCAAACCACTTGAAAGCTGGATCACGATCAATTCATGATCATATGTGTCATACTCAAGGAACTATAATGAAAGAATTGCATCAGTCTTTCATTTTAATCATTTAACTAAAGCTTACCAATAAACAAGATATAATTACATTTTTATCTTGTCTGGAGTCTTATATCATAGGATCTTTACCATTTCTAGAAAACATGTAAAATCATGTAATGAGCACATAGCTCAACAAGTAACTAAAATCTTACAATTGAAATTAATGCAAGATAAAAGAGAACAATATGTTATAAATCATATAAAAAAATATATGCATCAATATCTATACTGACTATCTATATCAATTTATCCTTTTATAGTTCATCACATCTCAATCTATTACATCATCAATCATAGTATCAGTAACAGTCAATAGTACTGATGTCAGTAATAATATTAGTATCATGATCAATAACGTTAAATAGTTAAATGATAGAAAACAATATTAGTGTCAGTCACAATATCAGTATAGTGTTTGTATCAGTGTCGATATCAGTATTCAGATATTAAATGAGTGTATTTTAAGAGTATCTTGCTCCTGCACTTATGACTCTCAATCAGTTGCACATTATAACTCTTAATCAATATTCTCCATATAACTCCTCTTGAATCATGTGAATCAGTCGCTCTGACTCTTTATAACTTCAAATTAATCTCCAGCTTCTTATGACTCTCAATCAGTGAATCACGTGGATCAATAAGGTATCACGTAGAGTTATCATATCATGTATCTGATATCATTCAGTACTTCATTTAAAATGTAATAAAATCATATCAAATCATTCCGAATGATCAAATCTATAACATATTCAAACTTGCATGGTGAAGGCTTATGAAATCAGGAGATAATGCATTTTTGGCTTAAGAGAGATAAAATTCGTAAAAAATAAAAATTGGTGTCATTGGGTTCGTCTTCTCGAGATATTCAATTTGACTATATAAGCTTGCTAAAATCAGAGTTTGGATGATCCCAAATTTAATTCTGGAAGTTTTCAATTCAAATTTGTATCGAAATTTGTGTCAATCAAAGCGATTTTTGGTGCTCTATCAACCCTTAAATATAGTTCCTTTACTTATCTATTTTTAGCAAGTTCATTGTGAGAAATTAGAGAAATTTGTATGTATTCAAAATGAAATATTCTCATAACAGCAAAAAATTAATCTAAGTTGACAGGAAAATTCAGTAGTGCATAATATTTTTAATTTCGGCTGTATAATTGAATAACATTTTATATACATACAAAATAACGAATTATGATGACAAAATTATAAACTAATTTTTTTTACTTATGTGGCGGCAATTCTGCACGCCGCATGCTACCACCAATAGAAAGCCGACAGCTGGTCCTAATCCTTCTGCTTTATTAAATCTAGCCTTGCTTTCCAAGATACGCTAAGTTAATTAAAGAACTTTTCCCAAAATAATGTTAATTAAAGACCACTACTTGTAAGTTGTAATTTTATTTAATTTTGAAGGTCCTACTGTTTGTTTGTGCAATACACTTTGACAAAAAAAATTATTAAGACACAAGAGAATAATAAATTTGTCTCATATAAATTAACTGATATACAATAATGATTAGCTCTTATGATAGTTTTAAGCTTTTGAATTAAAATTTAATTTTATCACTTAGCCTTCATTTGGACAGCTTTTTTATTGCTTCTTAAAGCAGCTTTTTAGTACAATAAAAAAGCCGCCCCAAACGAAACCCTAATGTCTCGTTTGGGACGGCTTTCTTGCTGCTTCTTAAAGCAGCTTTTTAGTACAAAAATTAAAATTTTTGTACTAAAAAGCTGCTTTAAGAAACAGTAAGAAAGTCGTCCCAAACGAAGCCTAAGTTTCATTGACAACTTTCTTACTGCTTTTTAAAAGAGCTTTTTCTTACAAAAATTTTAATTTAATAAATTTTGTACTAAAAAACTGCTTTAAAATACAGTATAAAAGCTATCGCAAACAAAGTCTTAGTTTTTAGCCTAATTTTTTTGTTATTCATTGGATCTTGATATATGATATTTGATGAGCTTTTATTGAGAGGAGTCATCCACAATCGATATAAAGAGCTCTCGCAAGAGCTAGAAATTATTATGCTATGTAAAAGCATTGGGTGGATTAGTTGAATAATTGAAAAATATGCTTGTGGAAAAAATATCATTATATGTACTTTTAAATTATGGGATTGAAAATATGTATGATAGGATGCAATGTAGATCAAAATATTGTTGGGGAGAAAGATCATGAGACAAATTTGTATAAAATGTAATTTTTTATATGACATTAGATTCTATATTATTTGTATAAAAGAAATCAAGTAGAAGGCCGCATAAATGGAAAAAGATTTAGCCGGATACAACAAGCCATCATTTTCTTAATCTTCTTTACGAGGGTGGGGGTCAGTTCATTAATTAGCAACTGCAATGTTATATATATAGTTTAATTGATAAGAAATTTGAAATTCATTTCGATATTTTGATATTGAATTCTATTTATATTAAATTTATGCTTTATTGCAATAAATAAATAAAAAGAAATTAAAAAAAAAAACAAGTAATGAAACTAATTAAGGCTTCATTTAGGATTGCTCACTACTATTAAAATAGGCTTTCGTAGCACTTTTTTTATCCTATAGCAGCAATTAAAACACATATTATTTTCTTTGCAGTGGTTTCAAAACCGCTGCACATCCGCCGTATTTGTTATGTTGCAAACAGCTTCCGCAGCGTTAATTAAACCGCTGTAATAGATCTAGTTTTGGTGGTGGTCATTTTTGCAGCGATTTTAACCCCTACAAATCTGCTGTCTTGCAGCGGTCTTAACACCTACAAAGTTGGATGACAGATTTATAGCAGCAGTTTTAATACCTACAAATTCAGAATGATGCCTATAGCAATGGTATTAACCAACTTGTATATATTTCTTTTGGATTATAATATGAAAGGATATGAGATTGTGTGATCTGATCATCTGATTGAGCCTTTCAGCTTTGATGGATACTTTCTGTTCTATTTACTGTCTGCAACTTAATCTTGTTTTGAATTAAAAATTGAATGGCCTTCAACAACTTGTATATATTTTAAAGAGAAAATAATAAATTTTCTTAGTGCAGGTAAAGTTAACAACATTTGAACTGAACGCGTCAACTAATTATATAGATTAGGCCAATAAATAAATCATTGCACCTAATACATAGCTTAGTGTTCATTTATATAAAATTTATTAATATTTATTTACTTGTATAATTGAATAAATTTTAATAATTTTTTTAGGGATGATCACATTAAGTCATTAATGAACAAGTTTATATACTGTAGACTTTTGTATATTTATGTTCGTGAATATGTACTCTAATTAAACTTTAGTCGCTAATTAATTATTTGATGATGTATTCTATCTTCTTGTATTGCTAATTAAGTATTCATCACCGAATAGTGACTCAAATTTCATACAATTAGCTTAGTTTTTCAACAATTCAATAGACCTTAAATCATGTCATGGTAGAGAAATTAAGAGCCATTTCAGGCATTGAGTGTTTCGAGCCTCAAGGCCCTCAACTATGATCCTACAACATCGCCTCCCATCAATGGTCCTTTGACCATAGCTGTCTTATTACGATCCTTGGATTATTATTGTCCAACTACCATTCTCAAATCGTCATTACCCAACTATGATTCTTTGACCACCATCACTTGACTATACTGATCTGACTACCTCACCCAACTACGATCTCTCGACTAGGGGTGTCAACTTTTGACACGACACGAAAACCCGACTCGAACCCGACCCGGAATTTTCGGGTTTGACCCGACCCGTTTCTCAAACAGGTCGGGTTCGGGTTGTAAAAATCGACCAGTTTGAAAAACGGGTCGGGTTCGGGTTGACCCGGCGGGTTGCCGGGTCAACCCGATAACCCGTTTAATTTTAAAAAAAACCAAAATTTCAGCCTTTCCCGCGCCCGCTGCCCCGCCGCGCGCCCGCGCCCGCTGCCGCGTGTCCGAGCCAGCTGCCCAGCTGCCCCGCGCCCGCTGCCCCGCCGCGCGCCCGCCCCCGCACACGCTGCCGCGTGTCCGCACCCGCTGCCCCGCTGCCCCGCGCCCGCTGCCCCGCCGCGCGCCGCGCGCCCGCTGCCCTGCTGCCGCGTGTCCGTGCCGCTGCCCCGCGCCCGCTGCCTCGCTGCCCGCGCCCCGCGCTGCCTCGCTGTCGCGCGGCTTCTCGTGTCGGGTCGGGTCAACCCGGCAACCCGCCGGGTCGGGTCCGGGTTCAGATTTTCGACCCCGAAATTGACACCCCTGCTCTCGACCCTAGTTACTCAACTATAGTCCTTCAACTACCTCGTCCGAAAATGATCTTCTGACCATGGTCATCGGACTATAGTTTTCTGACTAATATTTCGTGAATGAATATGCTGACTCTCACTAACTTATTCACTTGCCATCTCTAACAAAGTTAATTTATGCTATCAGCTATAAGGTCAATGCACTCTATTAACACCAACTCAAACTCTTAACATCGACACCAAAATTTATATTGGATTTATTGATCTCAAGTATCACCTCCTCAGAATAGAATGATCGAACATATATGAAAGGTTCTCTTTAAAGTAGCTCTTCCAACTTCCAAAATGGAATTCATTTTAGATAGTTTATATATGTTGTATTATATCAACACTTTCTTCAATCACAGAGGGACATCATATTTAGGGTTAATAACAAATGCTAGTATAAACATTTTAATTAGGCATTGTCTTATGATTATTCTTTTTTGGGGTTTTTCATGCCATTTTTTAATTACGTATATATTGGATCTTTGTATATTGTTAAGATATTAACCTCTCTCTACAACCCTAACTTTTCTAGTTTGCAACCAGAATTAAATATATAATTTGTTAGGCTTGATTAAAGCACATTTATGACTTAAGTTTAATAAAAAAAACTAGTAAATAAATTTAGAAAAGATTTTAAAACAAGATCATATTCATGTTGGCTTTGATCTGATAAGATAAAAAAATAAATCAACTTGGATAAAATAGTACAAAACTCAACTAAATTAATTTGCCAACTAATAAGAATATAGATGAAAACAATAAAATTATAAAAATATATAGTGCGAGTTAGTCTTGGTTAATTAGCCCACTAGAAGCATAAAATAAGCTAAATGAGGGCACCGATTATATATTGATCAAGTTGTGAATTAATTAGCAGAAAAACTCTCTTTCCGTCTACTTTGCTTCAAAATGTGAAATTGATGGAAGCAGCTGGGAATACTAAATGCTCTCAGATCCAAGGATCGATCTGATATCACTATCAGAATTTTGAGATATAATTACATTTTAAAGTAATGTTATTAATATTATATTATTATTTATATTTATTTAAAATTTGTGATTAATTAAAAGGGTATTTTAGCTATATAAAATATTTTTATTACAAATGCTTTATTTTTAATCATATTTTATTAAGAATGCGAGCATTAATTATGTGGTAAAAAGCATTTGTAATTGCATATGACCAAGGTGTTAATATATGACATGACATGAAAGTTCGACCCGGACCCGACCGAAAATCCTGAGTTCGCGTTGACCTGTTTGACAAACGGATCGGGTTTGGGTTTAAATCTTCGACTCGATTGATTTATCGGGTGGAGTTCGGATTAACTCAGGAATCTGAAATCAACCCATTTGACTTGCGTCCCATCTGCCTTGCGACCCTTGTGGCCTTGCTTGCCACGCTGCCGCTCGTTGCTCGCATTGCGCAGCCTCGCTCCCACTCGCACAGTCGCACCCGAGCTCGCACTGCGCACGCAGCTTCTCACCCACCCTCGTGCTCGCACAGTTGCACCCACGCTTGACTGCGCTCGCACCCACGGCCTCACCCACTCTCCCATGCTGCGCTCACCCATTATGCACTCGCCCACTCCCCTGGTTCGATGGGTTGTGTCGGTTCAGGTCAGGTTTGAAGCCCTTCGGGTTGAAATTTATAACCCATTTTACAACCCGGGTCTAATTTGGGTCAGCTTTTTTGAAGTCAGACCAAATTCGGGCTGGACCCGAACCTGACTCGAAAATCCATTTTGACACCTCTACATATGACTATTTAATCATCTTTTATAAAATTTTGGTTAATTTTTTTTAGTCACATCTTTGATAATTACATTTCTTCGAAAAAAAAATTGTTATTTTCATATACAAAAAATATAGCTAAAGATGCTACTTTAATTGATAATTATAAAAAATAGATTTGACTAACATTTACTATTTATTTACATTTAAAATAAAATGCACAAATGTAGCTCAAATTTGCTAAAAAAATAGGACTGATAGAGTTAATTTACGGCATGCATTTTGAAAGAATATAAGTAAAAAAAATCCAGTATTAATTAATAACAATTTTCAAATAAAATATAATTATAATTTTAAGGGTAATGGTTTACTCATCAAAATTCTCAACATAATAAGAATACATAACTAATGGAAATTAGATGCATTTTAAGCACTTTATATTTATCTATTTTTCTATTAATTATATTTGATTTGATGTTAAAAAGTTAAGGGTAGCTAAATTTTTTAATTGTGCGTGTGGTGACAGTTCTAAAAAACAATGAGCACGCCTATATAAAATTCATTTAAGTTGTTAGATTTGTTGCATGGGACCTTCCATCATCAAAGTAATATGGATGATGATCACCTTCACCATTAATGATTCCTAAATAAGATATATTATGCAATTATAATAAATAAAAATAAAAAAAATATTTTGACGCATTTTATATAAGGGCATCAAATTTCTCAAATTTATGCAAAAATTTATGTCATATATGATATTAAAAATTTACATTAATTTCAATAAATATATAAAAATTTTGAAAACAATTCTGACGTAAAACATATCAATATTGTTAGTCTATTTGAAATCTGATTATATGGATCAATAGGGTTGTATTGTTGCCACGGAACTCAACTTAGTTTGTCGTGCTCGTTGGGGGGTCCTGCCTCTGCTTGAGTTCATGTGCTTTATACTAGAAAAATATTTTTTTCCCCAGCGTTGTATACTTGAGCTGCCTGACATTGTGTGCCCGAGCGTCCAAGCACTATATAGTTCTCGTGGAGAAAAGACAAACAACAGAGCGTTGCGGTGCTGTCAAGCAGACTAGAGACATAGCGTTGAGTGCCACGACGCTCCAAACTGGTGTCGCGGGGCTACGAGGCTGCTGGACGATTTTTCTTTCTAGTTTGTCTTAATGGTAGCATCCCTTGGTGGTATGGATTATATCTCCTTGTTTGTTCTTGTGTAAGAACAATATAAGAAAGAAGAAAAGCAAAGAGAGAGCGAGAGAGAAGAGAGATCTGTATAAATTTCTCCCAATTTTCATAATATATTTCTTGTTGTGGTGTGACTACATAATTTTTTCCCGAATGCAAATTTTTTTACGTCAAATCTTGATGTTTTTTAAGCTTTCGGCCGTATTTCTATTTTCTTATTTGTTTACTTCCACCCCCAATAAATATATCATGATATGTTTTTGTAACCTTTGTACTATCATAACAAGATGGATGGCTTTGGAACAAGTTGTGGAGTAAATTTATACATTTCGTAATTATTTTAATATTTTATTTTAAGCCAGAAATATCGTTATCAATCAAATCAAGTGCACGATGGAAGCTCAACATCAACCTTGCTGTTGTGCAAATTGGATAGAATGGATGAGCCGCGTCCTACCCAACCGATTGCATGATTTGCATCTGAATTATATATAGTTGTATTTATAGTAAAGTATTTATGAGAAGAGATGTTTGATTTATGTGTAAATGAAAGTAATTTGAGATTTCCTTTTTCTGGTATTTATTCAATCTTATTTAATACTAAGATGATTGTTAAGCAAAAAAAAGCTCGAAAATGGAAAAACTTTGCTGAAATTTGGAGGTTCTTGATGGATTTTTGAGTTCTCAAGGACAATTGTTCAGAGATCTCTTCTCACCTCAGATTGTGGCTCTTTAGTTTTCCTTATTGTAATTATTGGATGGCCTATTCTCTTTAGGCAATCGGAATGACACGACTTCTAAGTTTATGTTATCTTTGATGATTTTTTTGGAGGTGGGTCGGGCTCCCATAAGTACTTTTTTTATTTTCACACTTTTCTATTTTATGTTTTAGTAGTTTTATTTTGTTTTATGGGTTTTATGTACTTTTATTACATTCTCTTTCTTTTGAGTTGTAATTTTTTGTATCTCTTTTTATAATCTTTGTTGATTAATGATATGGCCTCATTTTTCTCAAAAAAATAGGTAATTTGAGAAATATTAGTAGATAAAATTTAAATAATCTAAATTAGGATTAAATTGGATGATATGCATATTACCAAAATATTAATGGTTTAAATAAAAAAAGTATGCATCATTCATTATTCTGAAAAAATATATATATATATATTTTTAAAATAAGATGTTATTGAATCCATCACAAAATATTTAAACGCATTGCGAAAAAAATCCTAAAATTATTATTTACTTATATAGTTTTAAAAATAATATGATTAATATTTTTAATTTTATTATCAATAATCATGCTTTTAAAAAATAACTATAATATTTAAAATTATGACTAAAGATATTACTTTAGAAAACTATGATGTAAAGTTCATGTTTAATCATGCTTTTAAAAATAATGTGTAATTATAACTAAAATTTGTTATAATACCTTGGCCAGGGCATTCCCAACTATAGTCCAAGATGCCACTTGCATGCTAGAGGCTTTAGGAGGAAAAAAATTGTCAAGATATCTCAGGCTTCGTTTGGGACGATTTTTTTATTGCTTCTTAAAATTATTTTTTAATACAAATATTGAAATTTTTGTACTAAAAAGTTGCTGTGAGAAGCAATAAGAAAGTCGTCCCAAACGAAACCTTAATGCAAAAACGTATCAAGATGAGCTTCAAAGCAATTAGATTTGCAGTGATTTTAGAGTTGTATATAATATACTGAATTATACTAATCTCAATACAAAACCTGAATTACATTAATATCATCACAAATCCAAAGATTTGGAAGCTTATTTTGATGAAATTTACATCAAGGCATCCTGACACATTTTCCCTTTGGAAGGTGATTGCTTTTCTCTAATTCCTTAGACAACAGAATGGCCATCTTGGTCAGGCTTGAAAGGTTCATCATCAGTCGAGCCAAGCCAAATCACACGGTTGTATTTTTTAATAAGACATTATATAAAATATATTTCAATATTTTTTTTTTGATAAATATTGAATTTATGCATCATCTTCTTAAAAATTATTCATTTTCACAAAACAAAATAAATTTCTATATTTATAGCGCACTCAACTAAATAATTTGTGTTATCAAAATATTATTTTGTTTTATACAGTATCTTTTTTTTTCAACATAAGAAACAAAAAGAATTTCTGATTTCACCCAATAATAATCACTCTCTAAATTACAACCCGTAATATTATTATGTGTGTATTCAGCCTCCATTCATTAGAAAGCCAATTTTTTTCTCTGAACGATGGCCAAAGTTATAGCTATAAATACTGTACATTTAGTATAATACATTTTGATGCGTCACCAAAAATCATCTTGGTCATGCACTAATCTCAACACAAATTTGAGATTGGGACTTCAAAAATTAAAATATAGACCATATGATCTCCATTTTAAGCAAGCTTATAGTCAAATTGAACATCTCAAGGAGTCGAACCCAACAACATCAAATTTGATCTAATCCAAGCCCAAATGAGCTCAAATCAAAGGTCTAAAGTCTATTTAGAAGCTTTAGAACATTAATTGGACTGCCACATGATATCCGAATATGACCTGCTCATAGTCAAGTCGAGCGGCTCAAAGAGACGAATCCAACGAGCTCATGATCACTCAATTCTAACATCTTTAGGGCATCTAATTGTTTGATAAAAGCTTCATGATCAAGGGGATCACTATGAGACATCCGATGGAACACTGACCATCGCTTGATCTCTTCCTGACCACCAACTGGTGTTGGACTTCCACTCGTTCGTCGACTGCCGCCGAATCTCTTGCCCATTCATTCAAATTTGGCAAAGCCCCGTGATTTTTCTCCTATTTAGGGGTTTTCATGTAAAAATTTTAGTGTTTCATATGAATGCTGCACCTAGTGGTGGAGCCAGAAAATATATTTAGGAGGGGCCTAAATTAATTTTCTTAAATTCTCCCTCAACTTTTTACATGTAAGCTTGGGACCGGCATAGGTAGTTTTAATTTTTTTTTAATTATTATTTATGGATGTAGAATACTAAATATAAAATAATAAACAACTTGCAATAAAAAAACTTTGATATCATAGAAAAATTAATTTAGCTACTTTGGAAGTAAAAAAACTTCGTCTATAAAAGAATATTTGAAAAATTGCTAGAAAATAGTAGGAAAAAAAAGATTATTGTCTTAATAGCAAAGCAGTTACAAAACAAGAAGTATAAAACAACATGCACATTCCTCTTGATATCGGTGTTAAGTCCCATGTGATTCCCATTTATATTTCCTTTCCTAACCTAAGGCCCTATCTCTTTTCTCCTCGGATCATACATGCTTTGGGTTCTATGTTTGGTCGTCCATTCAAAGTCGACAATGCAACCTCTGTGGGCTCTCGGCCCTATGTTGCCTGTGTTTTACTTGAGCTTGACATTACCAAAAAATATTAAGACAAAGTCTTGCTAGGTCTTGAAAATTATGGATACATTCAAAAGGTTAAGATGGAGGAATTTCCATCATTTTGTGGTTCCTGTAATTGCATTGGGCATGTTAGGGGTGGATGCCGCTCCCACTCCCCTATCATAAAGATTGTTCCTACTATTACTTCTAATCCTAGTTCGTATGATGGGAATGCTATGAGGAATGCAACTGTTGTTTCTAGTGGTTTGGAAAATGTTAAAGCTATTGTTGTGGATTGTTCTGTTACGCCTACTAATGAGGTGATCATTAATGGGGGTAGCTGTGTCATAGTTGATATTAAGGTGGAGGTTATTAGGATCGGTCCTGCTGAGAAGGTTGATATGGCACCAGTTTATGTTTTGCATATGGCTGTTTCTTGTGATAATAATGAGACGATAATGGGAACTGATACTTGTATGACTAATTCTATTGCTTCTCCTATTGAGTCTCCAATTTCTTATTTGGGTTCTTTGGAACATGTGGTCTATGAAGCTTTCAGTTCATTGGATGGTTTGGTGCCAAAAGAGAATGTCAATGCTAGTATTGATTTGGATGATCAGCCTCTCATTACTGTGGGTTCTCCTGTGGATAATAATGCTAAAGTCCATAGTTTAGATACTCCCTCTTCTTTGGTATCTAATGTTGTTTCAACTGGGGTTTTGGGGCCAATTATGAATGTGCCATTTGTGGATGTTCCAATTACGCTTATCTCTTCCAATGAGTTGAAATCTCAATTGGCTTCCAAATTCACATTCAGTCCTGTGGATCATTCTAATTGGTTGGATGGGTCTTGCTCATCACCTTGCAGGGATGCTGGAGAGGAACTGGATGAGCCGGAAGATGCTCTTCATGAGTATAGTTTGAATGTAAGTCGTTCTGCTAAAAAAGTCCTATTCCATGGTGTTGCCAAACGTTCTAGATTGAAATCGAAAAAGAAGTAATTGGTGCTATTGGTCTATGTCCTTTGCTGTTAGGGCCTCCTCTCCGATTTTTGTGTTCTGTTGGTTATTATGTTTTTCGGTGGTGAACTCTAATTTTTTAGTCCGGTCAATGATGAGGAGGCCTTCTGCTCAGGCTTGATGGCAATCTTGGTGGTCCATTTTCTTCTTCTGATTGGTGGCTTTTGTTTAGGATGTGGGATGATATTTGGTCTGTGCTTGTTGTCTCCAATGAATGGTCCTTATCTGGCTTCTCGTTGGTTGTACGAAGTCTCATGCCATTTTCTAAGACTGGTTGTTATTTATCTTGATTTACTGATTAAAAAAAAAAAAGATGGTCTCGCCCACCCATCTTGACCTCGCCAGGGCGACAGCAACCACCATAACGTAAGACTAAAATAGAAAAAAAAAACATTTATAAACAATAACATTCAAAATTCAATTATTTATGAAGCTTGCTCGCTCTTCTATATTTAATAAAAAAATATTACTATGATTAGACCTTTTCGTTAAAGTCTTAAAGCAAATAAATACTGCATGCGCTACAGTGGATTTGGTTCATTTTCAAGATATTGACGGTGCCTTCGCCGTTACAAATATTAAAATGTACTTCTGCTCGACGACCTTTATTCATACTTATTACAAGTTAAGGTCGGTCAAAACTCACTAACAGTTAACACTAATACCTTAATGAATATCAATATTCAGGTAATTAATAAAATATTAGGCTCCATAATTATTGGTGGTTAGCAGTAATTGAACAATCCACCGAACTTAAACAAAAATTCAAAGGATTATCTTCTTCTACATATATATTTAAATGGTTACCAGCTGCAACAAACTGCTTCCTTCACTAAGTTTTATGTCACTGTTTTAAGTGATGGAAGTTTTGTCACCACTAACACAAATGGAAGAAAATTAACGTATTAAAGATGCTTATATTGTGAACCAACAATGTTGTTGATTGTAGTAGAAAATGTCTCTATGCATTTGGCTCAGTGATAGATTAGTTGGACAGTTTATAATAATCACTTCACCGGAATAAGGATATGATTAAGAAATTAAGATCTTGTTTAGGACGACTCTCTTACTGTTTTATAAAGCTATTTTTTAATTAAAAAATTTCTTAAAAACAAGAAAAAAATAGTGGTCTAAAGTTGTTCCAAACAGCTTTAGAGACGTGCCTTAGATGATTTGCTATATTTTTTAAATATTTTTTATTGCCCAAGGTTCATAATTACTTTGTTAAATTTGATGTCTAATTCTTCTGTTCTGTAAAAGAAAATAATTATTAGCTTAAAAATTAATGGATATATTATGATAAAAAAATTTAAAATATTTATAATATATTTTCCACATGTTAAAATTGAGAAATTTTAAACTAAATATAAAGGTTACATACGATGAGATATATAATTCATACGAAATATTCATTTTTCTATGCCCTAAATTAATTTTAAAAAAAATTAGGAACCCAAAATTACTATTATGTGATATAATAATACCATTAAAAAATGCTATACACTTATACTTGTAAATAATTTTCATGTAATTGTAAAAAGAAAAGTGAGCAAATACAACATTATTCAATTATTAGATTGGATAAATGACATGCCGAATATTTCCAAAAGGGTTAGGAACCTCTATCTTCTTATCACTAGCTGCTCTATCTACTTTCTTTGGCGTGAAAGAAATGGCAGGCGTTACAGTAACATTATGAATAGCAAGATTTCTGTATGCCACACTATCAGGAGAGCTGTTTTTTCAAAAGTTTGTAAATGAAAAAATGGGTATGACCTGCTGGATATCATATAACATATGGGCTCTCGATGTGTTGCTAACCGATTTTCGTGCTGCTGCCTCTCGAGAATTTTCTACAAGACAATGATGAATGCCTATCTTGGCTCTCCCTTTGGACGGCCTATTGGCAACCAAGGGAGTTAATCTGTGCGCAAATTTTATTACCTGAGTCCTGTTTTTTTGGGTGTTATTTCTTTTTGGGTGACTCCTCCCGCTTTCTTCGGGCCTCTTTCTTTCTGATTGCATATGTGATAGGTGTTTAATGGTTTTGGTATAGTTTTGCGAGTGAGCTCCTTTTTGCTTGAGCTTACTCATTTTTGTCATCTCATTTTACACTTGTAACTGCTTCTTTTATCAATATATGGGCCAAGCCCACAATTTTCCCAATATATATATATATATATAGTATATAATCTCATAAAACTTTATTATATCTAACTTCCTTACACTAATTTCAAAAGAACTCATTATTATTTTAGTGGTTTAAATTTTTACTCTCTTTGAAAGCAAGCACATATTTTAAATTAAGTATTTATAATTTTTTTTCATTCAACATTTCAAATAAAATTATATTAAAAGAAAAACTTTACATCTAAATATTTAAAACATTTTTGTTTTAAAAGAGCAGGATAATAATCATTACTCCGTATCAGGCTTTTTATAATAGTCATAGTCACATCTTATCCTGTATGTAATTGTCATGGAAGTATTCCAACGTCCAGTGCGATGGAAAATTCTCCTGGCTACGCTACTTCGCGATAAGGATGGGCCCAGTAGCCGTACCAGTCAAAATATCAGATAAGTGGTCCCATAGCCTGTTCAACCAATAGGTTATCTCCACGTAGACAGTTCCACCTGAAACCTGCGTCCTTCCCATGCCGTGGGGGTTGGGTTGGAGCTGCACATGCATTGATGGGATGAGTATGGTTATACTTCGGAATCAATAGAATACAGAGATGCGCAAATGGTTATCGCGGAGCTCAATAACTTCTACCTATTTAAAAAATTATATTGTTTCAAACTATATTATTATATATTTAAATGGCTCTGTTGTTATTATAAGTAATCAATTATAACAAAATTGTGAGTTACGCCGTCTGCTGCGCTCACATGGAAGGATATGGAATGTAAAAAATTAAATTATTTCAAAGGCCAGTTTTCAAATATGTAATTTCATATACGAAAAATGAAATAAATTTGATCTTGTTATAAATATTTAGAAGTGATTGCATCTCACTTCAAGAAAGAGAGAAAGAGAGAGAGAGAGAGTACTTAATTTTTTTCAAGGTAAGAAATAGATTTCAATTATAAAAAACAGAAACCTGCATTAACAATTCTTTATATTTTTTATGTCAATATAATAATATTAAGTTATCTAATGATGATTGGAGTTTTATTATTATTTAGAGGTTGTTTGATTTATTTGAAAAGACTCACAGTGTTCTAAATGCACGAGATTTAAACTTTGGGAGTTTAGTTTGAAGAAAAAGGAGCGCGTGTAAGTTTTAACGCATTCATTTTTCACTTTCTTATTGATTGTTGATGTATTTTAAATTTGTTCTTTTTTGGCTGAATTTATTTTTCATCATAAGTTGACTATGATGCCATCATCTGTCGCCTGTCATTGATTCTCAATTGCCGCCGCGACCTCCATCAGTGCCGCCACCTCCATCACTGCCAGCAATCCACCCATCGGCCACCGCTGCTATTGCTTTTACCTTCACCTCCGCCACTAACCACTACTATCATTTGATTTTACATTGCATTCATTTTACTTTAAGCAAAAAAAAATCACTTATTTTTCTTTTACACTCATCCAAACAGCTTTAAATATTTCAAATACATAACATTCTTTTTTCAATGCATTCATTTTCCATCAAACTAAATAGTCGCTTAAGAAATAAAGTACAAAAAAAACTCGTTATAACCTAAATAAGAAAAAAACTAAGTTTATAAGAATTAAATTATTACAAAATAAATAAACATCTATATCACAAGAATGCAATGGAACTAATTTTCAATTGAAATTCAAGTGCCGTAAAAAAAGGTCATAATTAAGTGTGTTTAATCTATATATAAATCTCATGACAGTAATGTAATTAAATTTTAATTGAAATTCAAGTACTTTCAAAAATAAAAAATAAATAAACTGGTCATAATTAAGTGTATTCAACCTATAATTACATCAATTAAGTGCACATAAGGAATACAAGTCAAATTCACATGAGCAATACAGATCCGGCTGGCCCACAAGAGTGTGAAATACAGCGCGCCATTTCAAATTGGAAAAACAGTTGCGTGTATCACTCAATTGTATATTATGCGGATAAAATTATATTTACGTAGAGGGCTCTCAAAAATAAAATATAGCTTTAATTAGGCGTATAAATGAGTAGGGGTGTCAAAATCGGGTTTCGAGTTGGATTCGGCTCGAACTCGGAATGATCCGCATTAAAATGGGTCGATACTAACCCGACCCGGGTAGGAAAACGGGTCAAAAATTCGGACCCGGACCGGACCCGACCCGGGCGAGCGCGGGCGAGCGCGGACGTGCACGAGTAGGGCGCGGGCAGAGCGTTTAAACGGATTTTCGGGTTGACCAGGCAACCCGAAGGGTCAACTCGAACCCGACCCGTTTTTCAAACGGTCGAATTCGTGAACCCGAACCCGACCCGTTTTGAACTCGGGTCGGGTCCAACACGAAATTTCCGGGTCGGGTCCAAGTCGGGTTTTCGTGTCGTGTCAAATATTGACACCCCTATAAATGAGCTTAGCCGAGATTTTTGGTTTAAGTTTAAGCTTGAAATTTAAGTTTAATTCTATGTGTTTGAGTCGATTTATGAGCTGATTCGTTTATTATAAAAGAGGGCATATCAATCATATTCAAGCTTGGCATATTAGCTACAATTTACAAGCTATTTTTCGGATTGAACTCAAACCGATTCAAGAATTCGCTTGAATTAGTTACACCCTATCCTGAATCGAGTTGGCTATTTTGGATCTTGAAAGCAAGCTAAAAAACAGTTATTAATAAAAATAATAATAACAGAAATGCGAATAGTAAGTTGATAAATTAATATATTTAATTCATAATATTTTTCCTCTTAAAAATATAAATTTACTATTTTTATGGAGAAATGGTTGGTCACGTCAAGCATTTTGATTAAAGATATTTGGTTGGAAGTAAAATAGGTGTAAAGTATTTAAAATGTAGGGGTTTTGAAAATATTTGTGTTCGGTTAAATGAAAAAGAAATGCAAAGGAAAATAAATATAGTGTAAATCATTTTAGTTCATTATTGAAGTAAACTGAACTCGCCCAATTTTGATCGAGAATTATATACATCGTAAGCAAACTTGCTTGACCACTTCCACCAGTCACCGTTCATCACCACCGGCCATCGTCACCCACCACGGCCACCACGTCGCCACCTGCTGCAGCCCACCATCACCGCCTTAGGCCGTCCACCACCACCACGGGTTGATTTATCCAAAATCAACATATTCATTCTGACACAAATCTTACTAAGGGGCAACACTTATAAAAGCTGCAACAATTTAACTGTTTAGTGGATGGTGACATGGAAATCTTCACATTCGGAGCATCAGTACTGTCTAATCAAATTCTGCTCATTGCTCTCATGTGACGAGCCATTGTTGAAGAAAAAATATGCTAATAGTTCCATTACATTTGATGAACATAACTTAGAAGAGGGCCAGAATCCACAGTAAGACCACTCATTATCAATGTTGGAATTCGCAACCAATACTATAGTGTTTATAGATCTCAATTAACAATGAAAGATTAATTGACTTTCTATTTTATTCCCCATTCCTCACACAAAGTTTGGTTAGGGAAATGCTCCATCTAACTGTAGGGCATCTATATGTGTTTGATAATCAACTATTAATATTGGAATGAATTGTCACTCTTCCAATACACTTAGAGAATTTCTCTGCCATGAGACTCAATTCAATTCATTGTATTAAAGTCATGATCAATGTATAATTCCATCTTTGAGAGGTCCCTCCAATTAATCTCTAGTGATTTTGATTTTGTCTCTCAGCTCAATATAAAGTTTCCAACCCTAAAATTCCAAAACTTGCGTAGTGAGTGAAAAAACAATAGGTAGTATAGTCATATTATTATTTTTTATTTTTTTTAACAAAAACTTTATTAAAATCATAAAAGAAGTACAAGAAGCAAAGGAGCGAAATGATAAAAAAGCAACAGAAGATACAAGCGAGTTACAACCCAAAGGGCTCAGTAATTGGCCGAGGCTACCAACAACACCAGAGCTAGGCACAGACCAACTAATTTGGTGCGGAGAGCAGTAAAACACAAAGCAACCAACCCAACCGAGCAAGAAACCACCACCAAAGGATGCCACGAGCCATGGCTACGGAATAGTGAGCCCCAGCCACATCATTGCCCAGCAAACCAAACGACCTTCAGTAAACTTAAATCGAAGCTCCAGAGAACCGACAACAAGTAAAAGCCAACCAATGCAAAAAACCAACCACCATCGAGAGGCAGCAAAAACAACTGAGAACAACATCTCCAACCCACAAATTATTTCCTCCCACGTTTACCCCTCCCACAAGAGGAAACAGAACCAACATGACGATCAATCTTTAAGGAAAACTCCTGCACAGGTACATCATCCCCACTAGCTTCCGAAGATGAATCGGATGAGCAATGAAGCCAGTCAAGTTGCATTTTAACATTTTCTCCAGAAATGGCACCCACATGAGCAACCAACGCCTGAGGATACTAAAGTAACAGGGACCTCAACAAAATGACCAGTTATAGATGGCAAAACTGGAGAAATAAAAATAGGAGCAACACCACATCCCTCACTCACCACACCCGAAGGTGTAACCGATCTATCCCCACTCAAATTAACCGAAGAGCAAGGCAGCTAAGACCAAGGGGACATCTCATTAGGGATGACAGAGTCACCAGAATCCTACACAGCCACACAAGGCACCCCTTTATCATTTAAAAAGCACGGTGCAGACAAAACATCCACCACAGACAAAACAGGACAAGAATTAACAACACAACCTAAAAGACCACCAGCACATGAATAGAAGGTAATACCCCAGCCACAATATCCTCAGAAACTTTCACAGTAGACCCAGCGACAAGTACCTCATCAACAGAAATCACATTGTTCAATGAAATAATAGGTAAAGGGTTAGGAGAAGTCCGCACTGGAGACCCCTGCTCATTAACAGGCATCAAACAAGTAACATCTTCCTCAAGAATACCAGCGTTACAACCCAATCCATGCACCACAGGCACTGACACAGGAGGGACAACAGGGTTCACAGAAATAACAGGCATAACAGGGTTCACAGAAACCTCAACATGAGGTTTAACAGGTAGGGGCAAATCTGCAGAATCCATGAAACAACCTTTTGACGATAATTTCCCACAGCATGCCCGATACACCGACATGAAGTACAAAATTGAGGGAATTCATCCATAACCACTTACTGGACAAAACTGAGCTTCTTTGAACCTAACCAGACCTTATTAGGGTAGGATTTAGCGATATCCAGCTCCACTAAAACATGAGTTAAAGACGGTCTAGAACCCAAAGAAGTTGCAGCATCAATTTTTAATGGTTTGCCAAAGAGAGAGGCCAAACCTTGAAGAAAATGTGGGGAAAAGAGATGAGGCCGCAGTTGCAGAAAAGAGACCAAAATCGGGATGACCGGCGACTCAACCCCAACATCAACAAGGGGAGACCACTTGGTAAGCTTCATGTAACAATTATAAACCAGATACGATCTATGTCAAAAAATGCGACAATAATCTAGGTCATTAGCAAGCTTGATAAGGACATGAGACGGATCCAGCAAGGTGACCGAAACCTCCCCATTGAGCTTGAGATTGAAAAAAAATCTACGTATGGTATCAAGAGACGGGCGTTTGATAGGAAAAAAACCAACTAAAGAGAACTGAAAAGGAACAGCCAGAGCTTGAATTTCCTGATCTGATATCTAAAGGGAGGGCAAACCACGAAAGGAAGATGCCCTAACTTCAGGAAAATCATTTCCAGAAGAAGAACCCGAAAGGACCTCCAAAAATGAACGTGAAGAAGGCGAACCCCCTAAAAAACCAGGGTCGTAAAGCTTCGGTGCCATCCCGGCAGGCGCCGGAGGAAGAAAAACCACCAATAAAACAAAATAGAACCAGCAAAGAGGAGAAAAACTTCCCAGGAAATGAGAAGAAAGCCAGCCCCGCTGGAGAGCGGTCCGACAAACGCGAAGGAAAAGCTAGGGCAAAGCCCTAGCGGAGCAGCCGAAATGAAGCAGATGGTCTATAATTATATGAATTAACACGAGATTATAGTCATATTATGAAGCTGGGCAAGAGTATGCTAAATTTTTATTTTTGAACTTAGATACATTTGCTTGGAGTCTAATGTATATGTTCAGATTTAATCATGAGGCAATTACACATTCTCTAAAGATAGATTCAAAATTAAAATAGATATATCGGGATGTGGCCTTTCGGTCGACGGAAGAGATTCCTCCCGCTCTCACCCGCCCTCAAATCCCCTAATATGCCCAAAAAAAAAAAGATCATTCAAAAGAAGCAAAATTTTAAATTGGATAGACTACAAATGAAAGAACTTGAAATCGACAATCTCTTAGAGGCTGAGTTTATATGTGAGTTCATTTGATCTCAACAAAGTTTATTCGAAGGGTATTATTCTCTCCCTTTCATATGTCAGCTAGTCGACATAACATATAAACATCATATGCTTAATTAATTTTATAGATCTTACCCAAGTTACAACTAAATAAAGATGAATCCTACAAACGATAAATGTCATCTTTTTTTTTTTTAATTGACAAAAAATATATGACACATTATCATTAATTTTCTAGCACGCAACATTCTTTATTAGTTTATAATATGGTATTAATGTAGGCTTTATTTGTGACAACTTTCTTAATACTTTCTAAAGCAATTTTTTGCACAAAATTTTTTGAATTAGAAATTTTTGTATTAAAAAGCTTCTTTAGAAAGCAATAAAAAAGTTATCCCAAACAAAATCTTAGTTTCATGCTTACAATCACGCAAAAAATCAACATTTGAGCTCCTCCAAATTGTTAAAATTAGCGAGAATAGAAAATAAAAGAGTATTCCGTTATGATTCATCAGAAGTTCGATAAAAGAAGGTGAGTTTGTCCTTATTTGATCTGAATGCCTTCATTGGTTCTGTTGTGTTGGTTTACACTAAGGAATTTAATTATGTCAATCATAAATAATTAATGGGTTATTATTACTAATTAAACACATGATGAAATAGATCTTAAATAGCAATTGTATTAATATATTTATATATTTTTTGTAAATAAATAAAATATTTGGGTTACTTGAGAAATGTTTGTATAGGCCGTGCAGTCATTGCCAATGTACGTAGCATTAAGACTACTCAACTAGAAGAGCATACATAATTAGATTATTTAATTTTAGTTAAGTTCTTTCAAACGCATATCTAATTATCCAACAATTAGTAATGAGGAAATAATTAAGCTGAATAAATTTATTTAAATATGTGAATGATACATATTATAATGATATTATGTGAAAAAATATATATAATATATTAAATATTAAATATGCATATGAAATATCATATAAAATTTAAATACAAACACCTATATTTAAATGATTAATTACTTCTTTTACAATCATGACTAAAATTCGGATAATCTATTCAAATTCTTCTATTTTCTTCCTTCAAAAAATTGATGCAATAAAAATAAATTTTTAAAATAAAAAAAGTTAATATCAACTAATTAAAACGATTTAAAACTATTTACAAATAAAAATAAGTGGAAATAAATAAGTACTTGATACACAACTAAAAATGATTAAACATATTGCAAGTTATTTTAAATATTATTCTAGATTTTAATTTTATTTAGCAAATTTATGATTTTATTAGTTTTTATTAAGCTTTGTTGCTGGCTAGAGTATACGCGGCGATAGAGATTGAACTTTACGTCTTAGCGTTGCACGAATATCCAGCTCACACACAGAGAACATAAGATTTTTACGTGAAAAATCCTGAAAAGGGGAAAAACCACGGGGCCTGGCCCAGTTGAAACGATTCCACTAGAACTTGAGTTAATTACAGGGGGGCTGACTCGCCTCCAAGAGCGATCAGATTACAAGTATCACCCGTAGGGTGGAAGTTAGAGGCTTTTAAAGGCCTAAGGTCGCGCTGGCAGAACTTCGGAGTCTCCCGGCGGTCTGGTAGAATGTCGGGCCCTAGGTAGTCGTCGGGCAGAGTTCAGGACGTTAAGTGATGGTCCGGCGGAACTCCGGCGTCAGGCGGTGGTCCGGCGAAGAGCAGGGCCTCAGGTGGTGGTCCGGCGAAGTTCAGGGCCTCAGGTGGTGGTCCGGCAAAACTTCGGCGTCAGGCGGTGGTCCGGTGAAACTCCGACGGTGGTCGAGGAGGAGGAAGGGGGCAAGAGCTCTCTCTTTTTCTCCTTAGGAATACGTGTGTCTTTTTCAAGAGGAGAGGGGGCTCTATTTATAGATTTTTATGAGTGGCATGACTCGTAAATAGGTGGAAGATCAGGGGTAGTTAGGGAGTGGTTTGAATGGACGGCCGATCTTGAATCCTTTGATCATAGACCGTTCGTTGGACATTTGAAGGTCTTAATGATGTCGGAATTTGGCGATCTTGGGCTCGTTGGATTCGTCTCGTCGAGACGCTCGATTCGACTATAAGCATGTCACATTTGAAGACCGTTTGGTAATCCAAATTATGGTTTGAACTTTCCAACAGCGCTTCAGACCCTTGATTTTGACCCATCTGGGCTCGGATTGGGTTGAATTTGGTGTCGTTGGGTTCATATTTCCGAGACGCTCAGTTCGACTATAAGTTTGCTGGAATCGGAGTTCGGATGGTCCCAAAATTAATTTTGGAAGTTTCCAACTTGTTTTTGCCTCGAGATTCGTGCCCGATTAAGATAATTTTTTGAGGATGTATCAAGCTTAATTTTTAACTTTATGATAAAAAATAAATTGTGATATCAAACATTAAATTTGATCAAGAAATGAATCTGTTTACTTTTTCATCACTTGGGTTGACCAGTCTCCAATTTATCAAGATTTTTCTCTGCACTTGCATAAACAACTGCAGCATTGGATTGAATCGAATGAAAAATTGATTCATGATTGAATCACGTGAATTAGTTGGACCAATTGATTTAGGTGTTTTTGGGACGGCTATCGCTTTTAAAAAAGTTGATTGAAAAGTTGTTATGCGGAAAGCAATTTAATCACTCCGGTTGTAAAAAATAGTTTTCATCACAGAAATTTCAAAAAACTAGCGAGAAAGCTCATGAACAATAGTTAAATGAAATTGTGATTACTGAAGGAAAAACAAACAGCGAAAAAACTGTCCTAAACATATTCTCGTCCAAAATTTAAACTCTTAATTGACTATATCTCATAATGTAAAAACATTTAGTGAATATGTCATGTTGGCTCATTTTATATTCCCATCTTTTTAGACATTATATGAGCTTAAAAAATAGTGCTAGTGATAGAAAAATATTGATATTGTAATTATGTTTTTTCTTTTCTCTTGTTCACAAAATTATCAGTGTGTTATTAATTAACAAGCACAGTAATAGGGAGAGGTTCTTATCTTTTTTTTGTTTATTTCCTCAAAATGAGGATCCAGTATATGAGTAAGTCAGATCATATAACGTTCAAATCAGGCTACCCACATGAAGACAATGACAAGTCCTCCATATTATATTTCATAGAATGGTCAAATTGCTTCAACAAAAAATAAGGGCTAACATGTTGTATTAAATAAAAGAAAATTCAATGATAAAGAGAGGCGTTTTAGAAATCCCTAATTCAATACGATACAAATAACAATATGGATATACAACATATGTAATTTTTTAATAATAGAAAACATTTATATTAATTTGTTATGCGCATTAATAGGTAAAGTATTGCCGTATAAAATTTATATGATTATTACCAATCATTTATTTTATTATATTGTGCAAAGCATGATTCTTTAATAATCAATAATAAACAGGGCGCGAATTTTAAAAAGCTAACGAAAAAAAAGCACAAAATTAGGTGTGAAGGCAAAGATGATGAAAGCAACAGAGAGGAGAGCATATCAGATGCCACATCAAATTACATGTCCAGTACAAAACCAGCTAGTAAATCAGAAGGAAAAGGGGGATGCACCTCCTCCTCGATCCCTCTACTCCCATCAATCATGGACCCCACACCTCATGTAGATCCAGTCCCCTCCCCCTCATTTCTTCAAATTGTCAATTGCCACTTGCCAACTTTCAACTGGACCCCTACTCCCTCCCATGCCCATCCACAACATACGCGCTGCTCCCTCTATTGCTCTTTCCCATGAATCTTCCTCACCCTCTCCAAGTTGACCCCAAATCATTTATATTAATTAGCGATTATTATTATTGTTATTATTATTATATGAATGAATAAATTTAAACATAAAAATAAAAAAATGATTATTAGAGATTTTTTTCTTTTTTGGGAGTGCACTTTTTTTATTAAGATTTATGATTTAGGCTTCGTTTGGGACTACTTTTTTATTGCTTCCTAAAGCAGCTATTTAGTACAAAAATTTTATTTTTTGTACTAGAAAACTATTTTAAGAAGTAGTAAGAAAGTGTCCCAAAAGAAGTCTTAGTTTTGTATTATTTGAAATTTGTATTACATTGATATTAGTTTTGAATATTACTAACTGAAATATGAATGGATTGTGCAAGAGTTTTTTTTAGTCAAATTCATGAGCATAAAAGTTTCTCATGTCAACTTTTTAAGATGAATTTAAATTTAAAGTATATTTAGAATTACTTTTTATTTCTATTTCTTAAAAATATAGTTGATTTATATTATTTATTTATTTTTATTTTTACAAGGTAAATTTTAAAAAATAAATATTAAAATTCTTTTTTACTTTACATATAAATAAAAAAATAATTGGTATCTTCATTTACCCCCCCCCCCCCCCCCCCCCCCCCCCCTCTCTCTCTCTCTCTCTCAGATATACATATCTTGCATATAAAAAAATATGCCACCAAATATTTACTAAAGTTGATCCGGCTCTTCTCTATATAAACCTCGAGTACTCTCCCCCTCTTCAAATGCCACACCAGCACCATTCATTCATATATACCTTCACGGCTTCACTCATCTCACTACCACAACGCCTACACCCAATGGAAACTACCTCCTGCATCGACTCGTCCTCCACCACCATCGACCTCCCCTCCCCTCCCGTACAACGCATGAACAGCGGCGTCAGTGCTGTCAGCAGCCCCGGTGCCACCACAATCTCCTCCGAACATTCCACAGAAGCCGAGTCTAAAAAACTCCCCTCTTCCCAATACAAAGGCGTCGTCCCCCAACCCAACGGCCGCTGGGGGGCTCAGATCTACGAGAAACACCGCCGCGTCTGGCTCGGCACCTTCAATCTCGAACAAGACGCTGCCCGCGCCTACGACCTTGCAGCTCAACGCTTCCGCGGCCGCGACGCCATCACCAACTTCCCCCCTCTCTCCCTCTCCTCCGATCCCCACCAACTCTCCTTCCTCCTTTCCCGCTCCAAAGCAGAAGTCGTCGACATGCTCCGCAAACACACATACCTCGACGAGCTTCGCCACTCCCCTCCCCTCTCCTCCCCCAACCATCCACCCATCCTTTCCACCAAGCCCGCGCGCGAGCACCTTTTCGACAAGGCCGTAACGCCCAGCGACGTCGGCAAACTCAACCGCCTCGTCATCCCCAAACAGCACGCGGAGAAGCATTTTCCGCTTTCCGATGGAGCGAAGGGCGTTTTGCTAAACTTTGAGGAAGGGGGCGCGGGTGGGAAAGTGTGGAGGTTTCGTTATTCGTATTGGAATAGTAGCCAGAGTTATGTCCTTACCAAAGGATGGAGTCGGTTCGTTAAGGAGAAGGGATTGGTGGCTGGAGACTTGGTTGGCTTTTACCGTTCTAAGGGCGAGGAGCGGCAGCTTTACATTGAGTGCAAGCCGCGAAGCGGCGAAGGCGGGGGAGTGCAGATGTTAAGGCTTTTTGGGGTGAATATAGTGAAGGCGTCGGCGGCAGTTGTCGGAAGCTTGAATCTGAATAGGAAGAGGAGTTTGGAAGGTATTGAAGTGGGCTTGTTGAAGAAGCAATGCGTTGGGGGTTTGTAGAGGGGGAATTCTTTTTGTTTTTTCTTCTGATGTATATCGATCGATGTTGCAGCTTGCAACTTGCAAGTGTATATTGTTAGTTAATTTCAGCTCTCTCCTCTCTAACTAAATTTTTATTTTTTTCTTAAGCAGTAAGATGATTCATATGTTAGCATAATATGCCTATGGTTCAATCCCAGGTGCTTAATTTAAAGCTTTGAGGGCATGAATTTTATATAAAGCAACGTTATTGACGCGGTTTTTTATTTTGTAGTTTAGCTAATGGTAAGCTTTCTTATTTAATTTGATTAGCTTTATCTTTATCTCTTAGTTCTTGCATTAATTTTTTTGTCCAAGTGCTACAATACATTTGAAAATTTCTTCACTAATCAGATAAAATAAATAGGTTCTCTCTCCTGCGTTATCTTTTGATAGGCCAATAAATTATCCTTTTTTTATTTTGAAAAGTAAGCGGAAAATGATGTTATTGGACAAATTTAAGAGCTTTATTCAAAGAAGAAAAAGACGTTTTATCATTTATGGTATTGTCCGAAATATATATATAGTTATTGGCAATTGAGAGCTGAGAAGCTGCTGGGTTGTGAGGCTAGCTTTACTGGGAACAAATAAGATTGTGATTGTGCTAACCTCAATAATATACAAACACAACTTGCTTATCACACTTTATGATAAGTTAGGTTCCGTTTGGGACAACTTTTTTATTGAATTTTTCACTATAAAAATATCTTGAAAGCAACAAAAAAATAATAATCAAAAGCTGTCCCAACTCCCAAATGAAGTCTTAGGTTTCGTTTGGGACGACTTTTTGTTACTTCTTAAAACAGCTTTCTAGTATAAAAAAATTAATATTTGTACTAAAAAACTACTTTACGAAGCAACAAAAAAGCCGTCCCAATCGAAGCCTTAGTCTACGCTAGCTAAATCTAGCTTAAAGGAAAAAATTAAAGATAAGCTCAGTCCATCCAATCTACGAATAGTATTTGTGGTTTCTTAATAAATTAATATGATATACTAATAATCTTACACTAATTAATGACTTGCTTACTGCCAGCTAGTACCCATCAAGAAACTAATTAATTAGATATTGAGCTAGGATTTTGTTTTCTTAAACTACGTTATTGTTTATTGCATGATTTAAATATTTTTTTATCGGTCAATTAGTTACAGTCTTGAAGAACTTAGCCGTAATCATCTATTGATTAAAGGCTTGGTTAAAAACTATCTAATTAGTCATATCCTAATTTGTAATGAAATATATGATAAAAACATGCACAAAGCCAACGGCAACTTGGTTTAACCCAACTAGATTCATATGATTTGAACAGTCTATAGTACTGATCAGTTGCTTAAGTAGTTATTTACATGAGTTTAATGGTACATTGTTCTGGTGTAATTAATATCTTAGCTAAGGTCATTTCAAGCATATTAGACAAATGCAAATGTGTGAGATCCCTAAGCAGAGATTTCTCCTTATAAATTCTAACATCTTCAATGTTCAAACACAATTAATGAAAACTCTTATATATAATATCTTCCATTTTATGACCTAGTTTTGTTAATTGAGTATACTGTTAAGAAAATCTAATTTTTATGATAATTTCTTCCATGCATGTAATTAAACGTAGATCTGAAAATTAATTTGTTCACAGCTTGATTATATAATGGGCACAATTAAGGTTTTATTTGGGACAACTTTCTTACTGCTTCTTAAAGCAGCTTTTTAGTACAGAGATTTTAATTTTTTTTACTAAAAAAGCTGCTTTAATAAGCAATAAAAAAGTCGTCCCAAACGAAGCTTAAGACTTTATTTGAGACAGCTTACTACTTTCTAAAGTAATTTTTTTGAATTAGAAATTTTTGTACTGAAAAACTGTTTTAGGAAGCAGCAAAAAATTTGTCCCAAATGAAATCTAAGTATAGCATTTACCCACAAAATTCACTTAAAAAAATTAATCAGAAAAAGATTAATGGACTTTAATGATCAAAGAAAATTTCTAATATTTTCATGATGAATTAATAATCTCCTGATCAGTGAGAAAAAATCAAATTACTGTCAAAGTTTGGTGCAGCTGTTTCTTATCAGAGAGCGTTTACCTAACTCTTCAATTATAAACTCACAACGTGGTACTATAACAGACCGAGTCATAGAACAACAAAATACAAGAAGAAAAACTGCTTCCTCACTGTCTTCAATATATAATTCACATACTGAAGCTGAACATATAGATCATCTTGCTAAATATTCGCCAAGAAAAGGGAAATTTCATTAGACTTCTGAAATTCGCTATAAAATGTCTTACTACTGTTCAAATTATTTTTAAAAGTTGTTCATGGGAAAACATGCTGTTGCTTTTTTCAAAGTGTGACAAAAAATATATATAGATTTAATAAAACAATTGAGATATAATGCCAATGTGTGACTAAATATATATTGATTTAATAAAAAAATTGAGATAAAGCTTTCTTAAATATAAATATAGCTAGAGATAATGTAAAACCCAAATAATGAAGCTTGAAACTTGAATATTTATAACTAATCATTTATGTTTTAATAAAAACATTTAAAATAAAATATTTGTTCATACAAAAAGTCATACAGTCTTAACAAATTGAAATAAAAACAATAAAAGAGGCTCATTCTGAGACAGTGAACTACTTCCATTCATTATATAATCCTTTACAAGTTTTAAAGGGTAACAGGAAAAACAAGTTACAATGTGCTTCTCTAGCTAGCTGTCTTCTCTGCGGTGCCTTAAGTTTTAACTTTCAAACGGCCGGGGAAGGCAGCTGGTTGCCATTAAAGACCATTGACATTTAAACTATAAATTAAATTATTTGCTCCTTAGTCATGTATACAAGTTTCTTATGTAAAAGAGAAGACCCGATCCTCTCTTTCGCATATATAAAGCTTACTGTATATTGTATAAATTATTAGAAAGCAGTAGAAAATACACGCTAAGCATCAGATTTCAACGTTAACTGAAAAGAGTTATAAATTTTAAGAGAGTAGCTATTCGTAGTTGGCTTCTTTATTAAGCTGAGCACAGTTAACTGATATATTATGTGTATCTTAACATAAAAAATTATATATTACACAATGTTATAGGCCACATTGAAAAGAACTCGTAATTTTAAATTGCAATAAGCGCGTTGCCAGCAAATCTATAGCAGTCGTCGGCAGATTATGAAATTAGAAGGGTCCCCGTACAGCTGCATAAACTGAACCGTGGGCATGGATCAAAAATGGATTTTTGTCATTTAGGGTTCTGTCTGTTTTTAATATTATGATGTTTATTCTACAACGTTAGCTAGCTGGCCACCGTATGCTTTCTGGGACGCAGAAGCATGGAGGAATTTTTATAAGGTAGATATGGGTCAGGATTGGCATGAAAACATTAATGTGATTTTCTGATGGAGAGCTCAGAGCATGACAATTTTTTATATTTTCTGATGATTTAGTTCAATGCTTATGAATAAAAAAATTAAAATATTGAATTTATTTATAATTGTTTATGAATGAAAATTGAAATTATAAAATTTTTGAGGCATTTTGTGACTGTTTTAAAATCTTTAATTAAAGTTATTATTATTTCTAATACATCCAATTAATTTTATCACTTTTTAAGAATATGTTTTTGAAATTCAGGTTAGTCAAGAGGCTGAAATGAAAAAAAAGGCCGTTGATTGATTTGAAAATGAAAACTTTTAATTATAATTGTTTATTAAATAGGAGCTAGTTTGTATATTATAAGGAATTATTAGAAAAAAATTGGGTTATTCTCTTACCTAATTTTGAACAAATGGGCTTAAAAATTAAATTACTTTTCGCCCGCTCTGCTAGGTCGGGCTTCGCCCTAGCCCCCCCTCCTCCTGCGCTGGAGCTCGTTTCTCTCTCGGGGAAGTTTCTATTTCCTTTTCCTTCTGCTTTTTTGTCTTCCCGTGGATGTGCTCTCTCCTTGCTTGATTTTTTCTCCTCCGATCTCGTCGGATGGCTGTTAATCGGGTTAATTCATTTGAGCAATCATGATTTTCTTTGTGGTAAAAATGGTTCTAGGTCTTTTATTGATGCCTTGACCGGTGGCCTTCCCGCTTCTTAAACCTTCGACTTACCGTGGTATGCCGTCATTGTTGATTTCTGAGGAGGAAATTTTGGTTCTCGCTGCACCCTTTGAATTCTTGTTGGTTGAAAAATTTCCCAATAACAGGTCAGGTTTGGAATCAATTAGAAGGTTTTTCTTTAATCTTAAGCTTGGTGGTGAATTCTCTGTGACTCTCTTGGATGCGAAGCATGTTCTGATTAAACTAGATAATGATTTGGATTATTTTAGGGTTTTTACGCATCGTTCTTACTTTGTCAATAATTGCTTCATGAAATTGGTTAAGTGGTCTCCTTTTTTAGATTGAACGGTTGAATCTCCCAGTATACTTATTGAGTATCTTTCCCTAATCTGCGTCTTCAGCTTTTTCTCCTCTACGTTTTGATAATGCAACTTCTGTGGGCTCTAGGCCTTCGGTTGCACGGGTTTTAATTGAGCTCGATATCACTAAACAATATCCCGATTTTGTTTTGATCGGTCTGGATAGGTTGGGGTATGTTCAATATGTTGTGATGGAAGATTTGCCTTCCTTTTACGATCATTGTAAAGCTTTGGGTCATGATAAAAAAGAATGTTGTAACCTAAATCCCCAATTAGGTAGGCCAAAACTGGTTCCTACTACTATTAATCTAGTTAACTTTGATGGGAATGCTATTGGTGTTATGAAAACTATGGAGAATTTGTCCATCCGTACTTTGATTCTTGTTACTGAATTGGTGGTTAATGGGGCCGGGATAATTGCATCGAAATTGTTTATGCTATGGATAATGGTCCTGCTCTGCTATTTTTGGCACTGAGGGTGTTGTTGGTCGTGCTAAGAAGGAAGCTGCTCTGTTGAATACTGTTTTGTCTATGGATTTTGCTTGTGAAAATAGAGAAGGTGTTAAAATTAATATGGGCGCCAATACTTGTATGGTTAACCTTATAGCTAGTCCCATTATATCCCCTAGTTCTAATGTTGGTGATGAAGTTGATGATCCTACTATTGTTGATTCTATTGTTAACTCTATTCATGTCTCCTTGGAACCTGGGGAGTGTCAAGCTGTTAGCACTTTGGGGGTTGTCGTGCCTGTTGAGATGGGGGATGTTGCTAATGGTTTGGCTGCTCCGGTTCCTAATACTGTTGTTCTTTCGGTTTGTGATGATCCTGTGAATTTCAATGTTGAAGTGCCTCTCATAGATGTTCCCATTTCTCTTGTTACTAATGATGCCTTGTCAGCTCAATTAACTTTCAAATCGATGAATAATAAGGCGGTTCAAAGGGATTGGTTAGCTGATTGTGATCCATCAGCTAATTGGGATGTTGGGGAGAAAATTGATGTGCTAGGGGTGGATTATCTGAAAATTTATGACTTAAACGCTGCCCAAATTGCTGAGGAAGGTTTTTACAAAATGGTGGGTAAACGTAAACGGAGGAAATAATCTTCTATTTGGTTTCTTTTTTATTTGTTCTGTTGTTGGGTCATGTTTTCCTTGGGTTGTTGTTCGATTTTCTCTTGGCTATTGTGTTGTTCTTGGGTTTGTTCTAGATGAGTTGGGCCTTTGGTCGTTGCTAGATTTTGGGGTTGGGGTTTCCTTCCCTACTGGGTTTGTTTTGGTGGGTTACAGTTTATCGTTCTTATTTTTTTGGCTCTTCCCGCCTGTATGTTGGTGGTGTTTGGGGATGGTCATGTGGTGGGTCGGGGCTGGTGTTGGTCTGTGGTGGCTCGTGGCTGGTCTTGTGGTGGTCTGTAGGTTGGTTGTTGGTCTTTTTTTTTCCTTTTGCTGTACATTTTTGGGTTTTGCTCTTGCAGGTTGCTTTTAGGTGGCTCGTGTGGCTTCTTTTCAAGCGACTGAGGTCCTTCTTGCTGCTTCCTTGAACTTTATTTTTCTTTGTTTGCTTGTTTTTGTTGCCGTCTTTTCTTTTGCTTTTTATTGTAATAGGTAGAATCATTAGCTTGTAGGTTTTATTTCAAATGTTATATTTTTAGAGAGCTGATGGTTCTTTAAGGATTTGAACTTTTCTTATTATATTAACGCGCATGCCCTATTATGGGTTTTATCCAAAAATAAATAAATTAAATTACTTCTCCATTTAATTTAAATGATAAAAAATTATGCCTATTTGATTTATTTATAAATTAAAAAATGAAGATATTATTATAAAATATATGATAGATTATATTTTATAAAATAAAATATAATTATGTAATGCAATAAACTAAATATCAGTAAATATTAACATATTTAGTTTATTACATTATATAAATATTAACATATATATAAATATAATTTATGATAAAACAAAAAAAAAACTATTATTTTTTAATATTATTGAATTGACTGAAATATATAAATTCAACATCATTTAATTATCAATTCAATACATCAAATTTGTCAAAAAACAGGACAATTAATCACATGACGATTCGTTTTGTAGACTATTAAATAATTTGAAATTAAACACATAAAGCTCTTGATGATATTTTTTATCCCTTTAATAATTTTTAACTTTTAAATAAGCTCCGATAACAACCCAATTAGCACAACTCACGCTACAATTCAGTCAAACCGGATCCAGTAAAGGGACACTGTGGTCTACAAAACCAATTAGATCCAATCCAGCTCGGTGCCGCCTGGAGTCACGTGCGCGCCACCAACGCAATGGCTTGCGTGGAACCGACAATCACCGTCAACGTTGAATCTGCCCCTCCCTCTCACTGCAAAAAAGTCAAATTTAATTTGTTATTTATCTAAGAAATGTTTTCCATGTGGCCGTCGAATTATGGAACCCACGGAACGATCAATTCGAGGCAAAGTCAACCGTTTTTGTCAAAGTCAAATTACTTTTTATAATACTTACCACATGCTTGAGTGTGGAGACCTGATTAAGGATATTAATCAATTAAGCGAAGCTTAAGCTTAATCACGTTGTTAATTATAATATAATTAATTAAGTACTCATATTTATTCAATACAATATTTAAATTATGACTAAGAATATTCAAATCACACGCTCCTCTTATACATGCTCGTGTCTATTCGTGTTAAATAAATAATACTTAAGAGTACTGGATGTGTATTCAAATAATATGCTTTATTTTTCAACAATTAATATTTAAAATAGTGAAGAACATAAATGCGCTCTCATAATTTATCCTTTGTTTTAAATATAATTCAACTAAGTATCATTACCCGCAAACAAAGAAGAAATCAAAGAGGAGCAATTGAATATAAAAGAAATGAACTATTTAAAGCTATAGAAACTTAAATAATATTTAAATGTCTAAATTATTAATTAGCTTACATATATATATATATATATATATATATATATATATATATATATATATATATATATATATATATATATATATATATATATATATATATATATGTATATATATATATATTGTAAACATATGTCATTAGTATGTCATCAAAAATTCATGTGAAAAAAATATGGATCTTAACACTATTTTTAAATCTTAAAATATTCAAATTATAATTATTGGAATAAGCATTGAGGTGAACGTTGTTTTCGATAAACTTATAGTTGAAATAAATGTATCAAATAGATAAATCCAACAATATTAAGATTGAGATGATTTTAGTTTGAATGTACTTAAACAAAGCACTCAAGAAGTATAGCAAAAATTTCACAGGATCATTTGAGAGATCAAATAATTAACCTTCTAATTTCATATGCTTATAGTCAAAATGAATATTTCAATGAGAGAATCAAGTGATTCAAAGTTGCTTAATTATAAAATCTACAGGAAAATAAGATGTATAAAAATATTGAATGATAAAATAGATAGACTCCAATTGTATAGTGTCTTCATTCCTGATGGGCTGGGTTGGATATGCTAAGTTTTGCCCACCTAATTAGAGCCTCATTAGAGTTGGTAGTGTGGTGGCTAAATACTCATTCTCAATCATATGTGAGGATATACTTCCAGTCTAAGAATGATATCTAATAGGTAATTAATATAATCTAGTTCTCTATCAACAATTCTAAGAAGTATGTTATGGGTTAGATATCGTAAGAGGAGAAGGCTGTACATATGTGCAATTAGGGTTGTGGAAATGATTTGCTTAGTCTCTATAATTTTGTTTGAGCTCCTTATACTTCCTTAAACTTTCTAAAGGTTTTCTCTAGTGATAAAGACATATGTGTCTTATTTCTTCTCTCCCTCTCTCAATTTTTTATAAGAAGATGGGGATTACCTCATCTCTTGTGTCATCGTCTTTAAAGTAACTCCAATTCTTATTGATAACCACTATGAAAGTGCTCAAAGGTTGATTAAGGGATAGATTTTTCTAAGAATGGGTTTAAATGATATTTGATTAATTTAAGTAGAATAGATTGACTTTAAGATTAGGGTTTGACCATAATGGCCGGATCTTATGGTTTAAGTGGGTGTTTTAGGATCACAGAACCAAGTGTATGAACGAGGTTATCAAAAGGGTCTATTGGTTAAATCAATTTAGTTAAATTAAAAAAATTTACCATCCTAGGTTAGGTTGATCCATAATCTAGTCAATTGGGCTATTTAGGTCCACTAGGGTTTAGGATATATAACTAAATGATAGGATTAAGTGGGTCGATATTTGCTTCGTTTAGCTCAATTCAATAATGGTTAGAGATTAAGCATGATTGATTTTGAGTTAACCAAAGTTTCTAAGTTGAATTTGGCTTGAACATTTAGGTCCGTAGGCATGGTTGAAGCACATTAGGATGCATGGGCATTTGGTGATCTAATTAAGCCACTTGAATTAACTTGGGTAGGATCTAGAAAGGCATATCTTGGTGTTTATTAGGGTTTGACAATGTGCTATATGGGTCGACATAGGTTCGCTTATCTAGAGTCCACTAGGCCATGGTAGGTCGACTCATTTGACAAATCTAATATGTTTGAACCACACAATATGATGATCTATATTATTGGAGTAATGGTTAGAGATTTACATTAATTAGGTTACGATTTGACGTAGAAGTATATTGGTCCATTGATCCCCCACAAGTCCATATGACAATAAATTTTGCGCATAATTTTTTCAGTGAAACAAAATATAACAGACTTCAAAAACAGTACTGTATTGCAAGGGAATTCATGAAAATTTGACTGTAAGGTTCCACCGATAAACTATGGGCACGTAAGCTTGTGCAAGTGTAAGGCAACGATAATGTCATTTATCGGCGACGGTTTTTTTTTTTTTAAAGTTTACTGTAGCTTAAATAGATTGATGTTTAATATGTTTGTCGTGGGGGAAGTTTCTGTCAAAGCCATGGTTAAATATAAATATAAAGCTGCTTAATCTAAGCCATATTACTGACTTTCAGCGGTTATTTGGTATATTTTATTTGAATATTTGAAATATCTATATCATATTATTTTCTATGTTTTTTAGTATAAAAAATTTTGATATTAAAAAGCTGTTTTAGAAAGCAATAAGAGAGCTGTACTTAGGCTTTGTTTTTATTGCTTTCTGAAACAATTTTTTAGTACAAAATTTTTAGTTTGAGAAATTTTTATATTAAAAAGCTGCTTTTAGGATGACTTTATTACTACTTCTTAAAGCAGTTGTTTGTAGTTTTTTTTTACTAAAAAGCTACTTGAAGAAACAATGATAAAGTCCTCCTAAACAAAGCCTCGGTCATAAAACAAAACTAAGTAATTGCGTAATTGCTTATATCTTATGTCAAAAATTGACAACTTCAGCTTGAAGGACTTAGGGCGACGCCAATATTGACGTCGTACTGCTCACCTCCCAAATTTTGGCATGCGATTTAGCGTTCGAATAGAGCGAATGGTGGATGACATACCACCGCATGCAGTTCAGTTTGAGATGATCTTAGGGCCTGTTGAAGCCTTTTTATTTCTTAATTTTTAATTTTTAATTTTTTTTAAATATTTTAAGGTGTTTTTAAATTACTTTTATATTATAATACAAATCAAATTTTGTTAAAAATAAATTCAATTATTTTTAAAAATATTTTATAAGTATTTTAAAATTTTTTAAGAACTACTACGAGTGTCGATTGCTGTCACCGTCACCACTCGATGGTGACCACCACCTCCCACAACAAGTGGTTGGCATCAATGATCAATACTGTTATTATTGCCTTATTAGTAGTTGACAGGGTTCACAATTGCCGCTATATAAATAAACAAATACATATTTTTAAGATATCAAATATATTTTAATATTAAAACATAAAAAATAAATTAAGAAAGTAAAAAATAAAAATAAAAATTTGTTAAATAATGCATCTCATTTTAGTCTAATGTTTAGTAGTTTCAACATCAAACGTTTAAATCGATAATAGTATCAAATTAAAAAAAGATGATTGTTATATAGTTCGACTGCCAATATTCACATATAATATGAGATTTTTTATCGTATGTTTTCCAAAACAATAATAATATCAAATTGATGAAATCAAAGTTTTTATGGAAAAAAAAATGTGTGGAATTTTTATCAGGATGGGCGTAAAATTATGAAAAATTGTATATAAATGATATATTTGACAAATCATATGACTTAAGCTTCGTTTGAAACGGCTTTCTTACTATTTCTTGAAACAATTTTTTAGTACAAAAATTAAAATTTATATATTAAAAAGCTGCTTTAAGAAGCAGTAAGAAAGTTGGGACAACTTTTTTATTGCTTCTTAAAATAGAGTTTTAGTACAAAAATTTATTAAAACAGAAATTTATTAAAACTCTATTTTAAGAAGCAATAAAAAAGCCGTCCCAGGCTTCGTTTGTGACAGTTTTCTTGATCTTTTATGAAATAATTTTTTAGCATAAAATTTTTTGAATTTAAAATTTTTGTACTAAAAAGTTGCTTCATAAAAGAGTAAGAAAGGTAACATAAACAAAGAATATACTATGAATTTTTTCTTGAAATAGTTGATATGATCAAACTGACTTTTTTTTCCAGAACATGATAAATAATGCTCTTACTTTGTCGCAACAGACAAAATAGTGAGATGGAATATTTAATGAGAGATCGAATAATCTCTTGCAAATGTTTGGGACAGATTATCGCGTCTATCACTAATTCCATGTAAATAAATATCTGTCGACATATAATATTTATATGTATATATGCATGCAAAATCTTTCTCTTTGTGATGGCAATATTTGGCGTCTTCCTATCCTCTTTCTATAGAGGTTGGGCAGTCTAAGACTCGCTCACAGCTACTTGCAAGACAAGTTGGAGTAGCAGTTGACTTGTTGTTCAATCTTATCAGGCGGCTAAAGACAAGGGACCATGAAGAAATTGGAGCCTTAATGGCCTTGGCTGCTTTCACCCAGGTTATCTAGCTACTCGTTAGAATTCCAAATGGAGTTGCTCTTGACTAAGCTTAAGAGTCATATACTAGCTTCTCATTCTGAGGTCGGAAATAAATTTGATTAAGCTGAAAATTTTGAAATAAATAACCGAGGGATTCTACGTTTGATTTGCTGAAAAAATAACGCAGAAAAATGGATTTCAGTATAAATTTTTTACAATATATTTGAAATATTTGAAATTATTTGAATTAATTGTTATATTTTTACTGCTGTTAAAATAAAATGAATATAATGTTAAGCACCACTACGGAGGTGGTGAGCAGCGGCGGGTTGCCTGCGGCAACATGTGATGGCAATGGCGTAATGGCGATGGCGCAATGGCGGTGAGTTGAGAGGAAATACTAAATATTGATCACTGTTGAATGTAAATTTTTTTCCTGCGTAACATTTGGACATTATGTAGAAATAGATCTCGGGAGAGAAGCTCTCTGTTTTCTTTCTGCTAGGAACTACAATAAGCTGTCATAAACTTGTCTTCTAACTCCCAATTTATAAATAAAAGTAGAAGCATTGCTTTATTAAAAATATTATATTAAAATTTACACATATTATAAAATGTAATTTAATAGAAACTTAACAAAAATGAAGATACACCAAATCATATAAATTTGTCTCATATTTGTACTATTTGTCCTATTCTTTTCAGTTTTATGTGAAATAAACAGAGACCACATAACTGTCAGATTCATCGCATTGGGAGATTGATTGATGAAATCGATTGACATAGTGATTTTGTTCCTTCAGGTTCTGTGCACTTTGGCTTATCCTTTGGGCTCTTTTTGATTTGGGGAGAGATTATTACGTGTGGAGTTCGGATATAGGGAATCGTTCGGTTTTGTGATTATGAACAGTAAAAGCACAATTACTGTTCAACACTGTGCTTTTACTGTTTACAGTTATAAAACTGAACGGTTCTCTGCGTCCGAACTTCGCATGTAATAATCTCTCTTGATTTGATGCTGATAACATGAATGGAACTCGGCATTAAAAAGCAAGATTTTAGGCTCCATTTCATTTAACTCCTATCATAAAATAATAATAACAAGAGCAATAAAAATAGCAGCAACACCAATAATAATAATAGAATTTCATATGAACTCCAGCTCAAATTTGAATCAAATAACTAAACCACTAACAACAACTCAAACCAGTGGGGCTTGCTTGAAATTTTTTTTTTTTCAAGAAAAATGCATCGAAATCAAATATTCTATATTACAAATTTAGTGCAGGAATTCATTGCCTGTGGTATCATGAAACATTGGATTGGAGGGAAAATGATTCTGCCCTTCTGAAGCCACATTGACGGTCTCAATCTCTACAGGTCTTATGCTATGAGGGCATTAGTAGCAGTAGAAGGTGCAACACCGTTTGGCATCTCCTCAAGCACTCGGAAATATGCATGAGGTCCCCAACCTGCAAGCGAGCAGTTGATAATTAACCATTTCAGAGAATTCACAAAACAAAAGTTATAGAAAGTAGAGTGATGGTAGGCTTAAGCTTTTACAGGGAGGATGTCGTTTGGTTGGTGAAAAAGATGAGGTGCTGTAAGCTAAGATAAGCTGAGGAAATTATTTGATTGCACTTTAACTTAGGCTTTATTTAGGACGGCTTTCTTACTGCTTCTTAAGGTAATTTTTTAATACAGTAATTTTAATTTTTACACTAAAAAATTACTTTAAGAAGCAGTAAAAAAGTCATCCCAAACGAAGCCTTAGAGTTCGTTTGGGACAGCTTTCTTAATGCTTTCTAAAATAATGTTTTAGTTAAAAAATTTCTTGAATTAGAATTTTTTTACTAAAAAATAGTTTTAAAAAGCAATGAGAAAGCTATCCCAAATAAAGCCTTAATCTCATTTCGATAGCTCATCATGAAGGTCTAATATATGGTATAAACATAAATTGATTTGTTATTCGAACTTAGTTATAATTAAAAATTTAATAATGACTAAATTTACTTAAGGAATTATAGATTTACTTCTTAATTAAAAAATAAGTATAATTGCTTTGAAAAGAGACAAAACTTAATTACTTAGATTTTCTTACGTATCATGAGATATGCTTAAACTCGGCATCCACCAACCTTACTTTTTTCATTGTTTGCTTGTGCTTAGGAGCTCAGATCGACTTAAGTATGACTTGAGCACTAAACAAATCCAAAGAAAGGGGACAAGCGTGCCAAGTATCATTTTATTTAATAGCATAGTACACTTACATGATCGCTCTAGATCTCTATTGATAATGAAAGATCCTACAAAATGCTACCAATAATTAAATTTATCCTAACAACAGACAAATGCCATATTATTCTTAACATTTAAAGCAAATATTAAATAAAAACTAATAAAATTGATATATCATAAAAAATTTATCTCGATAGGGCACGAATCTCGAGACAAATTTGAGTTGGAAACTTCCGAAATTAAATCCGGGACCATCCGATCTCCAATTTCAGCAAACTTATAGTCGAACTGAACGTCTCGAGAAGACGAACCAAATGACACCGAATCCGACCCAATCCAAGCCCAAATGGGTCCAAATCAAAGACCCGAAGCGCATTTGTAAGGTTCAATCCATAAATTGGACAACCAAACGATTTCCAAATGTGGCATGCTTATAATCGAATCGAGCGGCTCGATGAGACAAATCCAACAAGCCCAAATCACCGAATTCTAATATCATTAAGACACTCAAATACTCAATAAATAGTCCACGATCAAGTGAGTCGATATTGGTCGTCCATTCAAAACACTCCCAACATGCCCTTGATCTCCCCTCCCTATTTACTAGCCATACAACTACCTGAAAATTAAAAAAAAAAAAAAAAACTACCTGAAAATTATAAATAGACCCTCATTCTTCACTAAAGGGGACCAAGCAAGGAAGAGAAGGAAGAGAGTAAATGAAGAGAAATTAGAATTCTCTTGCCACCTCCTCGACCACCGCCCGACCACCGACCTTTGTCGGACTTTTACCGGACTCCTGCTAGGCCATCAATTGTCCCGAACTTCCGCCCGACCACTAACTATTGCAGGACTTCCGTCCGGCCACCAACTGACGCCGAACTTACGCCCCACCACCGACTATCGTCGGACTTCCGTTCGATCTCTATTCGTTGCTAGATTTCAACTCGACGGATGACTATTGTAATCTAATCGTTCTCAAGTTTAAGGATGAATCAATCGTTTGTAATCTATTCAAACACTAGTGGATTCATTTCAACTAGGTGTGGTCCCGTGATTTTTCCCTTCAGGGTTTTCACGTAAAAAATTTTTGTTTTTTACTTTCTCTGTTTGTGAGCTAGATACTCATGCAACGCTAAAACACCAAATTTAATACTTTATCGCTGCGAATATTCTAGCCCTCAACAAAAATAAATATAATAATAATTCAACCAAACTACTATCACAACAAAAAACCTTGCTCTCCAATATCCACAAATTCTCATATACCTATCTATTGAAATTTAAATTTTTGTATCATCTTCAAGCCACATCTTATACATGCTCAATAGATTTCTTATTCAAAATTTAAATCCTGATGCACCAGTCGTCTAACTTTTTAATGAACGTTATATATCTTACCCAATCACACCCAATCCAATTCATTTCGTAAAAATAATGCAATTTATTAACTTAACTAGAATAGCTAAACCCAATAATAAGCCTCAATTTAAATATTTAAAAAAAAAAACAACTTCAATAAACCAATATTTCAATCAGGTTAGATTAATGCAGTAATGTGCATAAAGACCTTCAAAACATATGTGATAGTGTTCCTGAGGATCCACGATAAAAATTTTGTGCTTATATTATTAATTGTGATGATATTCTTTCCCTTTCTCTGAAGAATTTTTTAATTGTCACATTTTCTTCGTGATTTGATTTCTCATGCATCTCTAATTTTCATAGCTCTAAAGCTAATTTTTATTCTAACAATATTTTTAATTCTTCAAAGTAGAGTTCTTTGCAATTCAAGGAAATTGCAACAGTGTGAGATGCTAAATTGCAACTATGAAGGGTGACTTCTTTCTGATATTTTTTCAATTATGAAGGGTGAAATGGTCATTAATCATTTTAGATATACTTGCTATTATTTAAATTTTAGTAGGTCAGAAAGTCCATGAATTTTACGGCCTTAGGTTGTAACTCAATTGGATGATAATGGAATACGAAAATAGTTTCCTCAGCATTCTCTTCAGGGATTGATTCTTCCTTGCACCTAAGCCCTAACTAGATTTCCTTCATGCTTTCCTTCTCTCTATCAGGCACCACTCCTTTGAGACATTCATTGTATACTAGTTGTATTTATAATAAAGCTCAAATTTTATCCCACGCCTAGAAGGAATGTTATCGATTTTATGTATATCTTCCATCAAAGGCACTGGAACTACACAAATGCCACCTGCTTGGCTTTTTGAGAAACAATTTTGGTTTGTATAAGAAATATGCTAACTAAAGGATCCCAATTTTGCACTGCATCTTCCCTAACTTTATAAGATTATGGACTGACTTATCGAGTTGGCTGTGGGTTTATGTGAAGCCCACACTTGCATCCCAATATCCACTCGCAATAGCTGCCTATTTTCTCAACTAATTTTTAAATCAAAATTTTGATTCTTTACTCGAATTTAGAGCTATAACTAGACTTTATCATAATCCAAATGTAAGTGAAGAAGAACTTTAAGCCATCAACAATGTCTCACTTATTCTATGTAGCATTAATGACAGGTATGGAAGAAAACTTTAAGCATACCATTTACATGGTAAGGGGGAGGGAAGAACTGTAAATAGCAAACTGAAGAAACCACCAATCCTGAGAAAACAATCAAAATATAATTAAGGCAAGGAACTGCAATCAGTAGAGAAATTAACAAAAAAAATCATTTAATGAGAAAAGAAAGGCATATATAAATATAATGCAAACCTAAAATTCCTCCTGCAAATACATCTTGCCAGTGATGCCAATAGTCATCCACTCTAGAAATTGCAATGAGTGACGCACAAAGGAGAGGAAGCAGCACGATGCAAAGTTTAGCAACATGGCCCCTCCGATTGAAGGCTCTAATTTTCCCAGCTAGATACCAGGCAAGAAAGCCTAAACCAGCAAAAGACCCTGCATTTTAGAGAATATCATCTAGAGTTATTGGAATTTAGAAGGAATAATCTCACAAAAAATAGGTGAAGATCTGTCAGAAGAATGATCAGATAGATTTCTTGTCCAAAGCCAATCTTAGCTTAAAGAAGCATTTACATTCTGAAGGGATGATTATAGGACTTGTTGGGATCAAAGGCATGACAACTAAACTCTGAATAAAAAAAAGAGTTGACAGAACTAAAAAGAGTTAATTTAAGAGTAAACTACTGGCACCTATCCACGCATGCAGTACGTGCAAAGAGTTAATCTAATGAAAGCATAATTCCTATGCTGATGCTATCATAGTCCCAGATATATGTGAAAAGTACTCAGCTGTAGATACAAATACATTTGATGCAAATAATTATTAGGCTAAGATCGAAGGTGAGATGTACCATCAAGCTACCCAACGTTCAGTCGAACATTTAAAAGAAAAGATAGCAATATTCAAACACTTAAAACATCTATGAGAACAAATTTAGTAACAAAATCCCTATTTTATGCCAGTCATTTCATGCAACAATACCATATAATACTAGTTCTACGCTCTTGTATGTAAATTATTATGGAAATACCATCTTAAATTTGCTAAATACATGGCAGAGAAGGAAGAATAATTTGCAAAAACTGTGAAGAAACCGGTCTGTAAGGATGTCGCGGTTGATGCATTATTTAAACACTTCCATCACATAAACGCACCTCAAACAGAGAAAAAACTCACAAATTGATAGAATGAAGCAATTTTGGATGCATTGAAGCAAAAAATATGAAGCCATATGAAACATGACAAATCACATCAATTATTTACTCATGCCTACATGACTACACGTGAATAAAAGATCAATATAACATCACGAGCAATCCTCCATGAAGAAAAACAACCATTAAGGGCACACAGCTTGCACACATTTTGGGGCTGTTTGGCAACAAGTAGGATTTAACTTTAGTAGGATTTGATAAATCCTATAAATTCGGATTTAATAAATTCTAGGCATGTTAAATCATAAAAATTGTTTGGCAAGATAGTTGTTAAATTCTATTAAATACTGTGAAATTGTTTGGCAATGTAATCTAAGATTTAAGACGGTTGATTCATTTAAAAATTAAATTTAATAAACTTTGAGTTTAATTTGTGTGTTAAGTATGAGTTACTAATTAATTTTAATTTTAATTGTTGCCAATAAGTTATAATGATAAATAATATAATTAAAGCTTGCTTAGTTATCAAATAATTTAATTGATAGTTTAATTACTTATTATAATACTAATTATCAAAATATTTATTTAAGTGTTAAGTTAATAAGTATTTGATATCTAATTATATTGATAATTATCTAATTAATTAGTTTTTTAAAAATAACTATTTAGGGAACTAGTACTACTAATGATTTTATTAATTATTTAAGTATTATTTAATTAGATTTAATTATTAATAATACTATTAATTAATTCATTAAGCACTTAAATATTCTACTACTAATTACGTATTTAATTATTATTTACAATGTTAATTATATAATTACTTCTTCAATTTCAAATTCTAAATCCTAAGCTAATTATATTATTTTTAATTGTTATTAAAATACGAATTATTTAATTAAGTTCAATTACATTATTTAATTACAATACTAATTCTACTACTAATTATTTAATTAATTTAATTAATTATTAATATTTTAAATTATATTAATTATGCTAAATTAGATTAATTGGATGGAGGCCATCGAGGTTTTGATGTGGCCATCCTCTCCGTTACCAGACCCGAGCGAACACCACACTCAGCTCAACGACCCACTACTCTTTCTTCTGCTACTTTACTTTTTCTGTTAAGCATGGTACAATACTTTTTTAGAATTTGCTTATCTTAATTAAGTAATTACTGTTAGTAAGCTATCTTATGGTTTTATGGCCTGTTGAGAGGAAGAAAGCAATAGAATGAAAAATTATTCTCCTGAAACTAGGTTACTGTTATATTGAGTTTCTCGTCCCAGGTTCTTCTTTTTGCCGCCGCTGCATCTGTTCTGGTATCAGAGCTAGGCCATTGCAAGAATGGTCGAAGGAAGTAACCATCTCAGGCTCGACGGCGATCGGAGTCAGGAGGTGTTGTGGGAGACGCACCAGCACACGTCCAAGCAATTGGATGAGCTCATGACTGCTTTTGCCCGTTTTGCAGATGAAATGCGAGATGAGATGTGACAAATAAGAGTAGCTACCAACCCTGTAGTTTGCCCCTTTGCTCGAGCAACCATACTAGATCAGAGAGCGCCAGCACGCCCAGGTCCTTTGCAAAGAAGAGCTCCTGCTCTGTTTCCAGAATTTTCAGATTCTGATGTGGACGAACGCCCTAGACAAGATTATTCAGAGACAGATGAAGATGTCCGTCATCCAGCGATCGATAGGGCCAGGTGACATCGCCCGCATCATCATGAACCAGAGGTATCCGTATAAAATTAGATATTCCTTTTTTGACGGTAGACTCCACATTGAAGATTACTTAGATTGGGAAGGAGCGGTGGAGAATTTCTTCGAGTATATGGAGATTAATCCTGACAAACAAGTTAAATACGTTGCATGCCGACTCAAAGGAGAAGCCAGTGCATGGTGGATGCAGTTGCTTCAGAGTAGACAGTGGAAAGGCAAGGGTCCTATTCGCAATTGGAGTCGCATTAAACAGCTAATGAGGCGGCATTTCCTACCTACAGATTTTGAGCAGTTGTTGTACCTCCAATATCAACACTGTAAGCAAGGGCAACGATCTATCAGTGAATACACTGAGGAATTTTACCGGCTTAGTGCACACAATAACCTCGCCGAATCTGAAAATCAAGTGGTAGCTCATTACATCGGAGGTTTAAAGGATAATCTCCAAGACAAGTTGGAGCTCAATTCTGTCTGGTCCTTATCTCAGGCGGTAAACTTCGCTTTCAAAGCTGAAGCTCAATTACAACGACCATATCATTCAACTGCAATTCGATGATCATTTTCGGAAGGAAGCTTGGGACAACACAAGTCGAATGCGCTGCAATCGAAGAACCCCGCAGCGTCTCCTACACCTGTAGTCAGCTCTCCAGCTGAGGTCAGAGGACCGGTTAGGCCCAAGGCATCGGCCAATGACAACCCTTAAGCTAAGCCCTCTACCATAAAGTGTTTTAGATGCCTCCAACCTGGTCATAAGTATAATGAATGTCCCACCAGGCATCAGACACAGTTCATGGAAGGAGAGGAAGACGGGATCAATCCAAAATGGGGGAGGAGACAGAGGAGCTGGTGGAAGAAATATAAGCTGCTGATGAGGGGGAACCAGTCGTTTGTGTTTTCGAGAAATTACTGATGTGGATCACCTTAACTGCAGCACATCACATATGATAGCCTGGCGCTCCACGTTCCTTCGGAGCTGCACCTTACCTTTCATTTCCTCTGTTTCTACGCTTGCCTTTACTTAGCTTTTACTATTTTTAGTTTATTATAGTAAAGTTAGTTATCTATTATATACTGGGGTTGTAAGCTGGAGAAGAAGACGATTATACTCTTATTTTGAAGTTACTGTTTCATTGCTTTTCCCATTCTTCCTGTTCTTCCTTGGTTCCCTGTTCCGGTTTCTACACCATCTGGTATCAGAGACATGGCAAAAGGAAGTTCCAGACGAGTTCTCGACGGCGATCAGAACTCAGACGCCTTGTGGGCTGCTCAAGCTAACATCACCAGGCAACTCGAAGACCTTACCGCTGAGTTCGTTCGATTCTCTACTGAGATGCGCAACGATATGACTCAGCTGAAAGCATTGGTAGGCATAAACCATGCCAATCGACCTCCCGTGCCGGCACCCATACCGGTACAGCAACCTCTGGCAAGCACTGTTCGCGGCCGACTCCGTCCGCCTCCTCCTCCTGCCGGAAATTCCGACTCAGAAGATGATTTAATTCCTGGTCGCCACCTCGACGGTTCGAACTCTCTTGATGATGGTTCACAGCAATTTTATGGTCACACCCGCAGACAAGCACATAGAAGACTATTTGGATTGGGAAAGAGCCGTCGAGACGTTCTTTGAGTACATGGAAATCCCCGAGGAGAAGCAAGTAAAATACATCACTTGCCATTTGAGAGGAGGAGCAAGCGCGTGGTGGCTGCAGCTACTTTAGTCCAGGCGACGAGAAGGAAAAGGACCGGTTTGTAGTTGGCCCCGTATGAAACAGCTACTTCGCGGTCATTTCTTACCCACCGATTTTGAGCAGATATTATATCAAAAATACCAGCATTGCCCCCAAAATAATCGATCGGTAAATGATTACACTGAGGAGTTTCACCGGTTGAGTGCTCACAACAACCTAAATGAATCTGACAATCAGCTTGTGGCAAGGTATATCGGGGGCCTCCGTGATGCCATCCAGGACAAACTTGAGCTAAACTCTATCAGGTCATTGTCCCAGGCAATTAACTTCGCTTTGAAAGCTGAGTCTCAGTTGCAGAGACATTCCCGCTCCTACACCTCCCAGCGCCAATTCGGTGAACCTGCCACAGGCCACACAATAACTCAACAACTATCTCAGGCCACAGCAAAAATTACACCACCTCATCAGCAGTCCGGTCAAGGATCTACCAATGCCAAATTGCCCAACAAACCAAGAGTTCCGCCTAAGGAGAACCCTTATATGAAACCCACCACCCTAAAGTGCTTTAGATGTTTCCAACCGGGCCATAAATCCAACAAGTGTCCTAGCCGACAGCAGTTACAATTGTTGGAAGGAGATGATTGCGACGAAGGATCTAGACTAAGTCTATCTAATGACTTGGAGGTTGAGGATGTACAAGGAGATGAAGGGGAACCAATTGTCTGCATACTAGAAAGATTGTTGATAGCGCCCTGCCAACCACTGATGTCCCAACGGAATTCTTTGTTCAGAACTCGTTGCACCATTAATGGGAAAGTGTGTGACTTGCTGATTGACAGTGGTTGCACCGAGAATATAATCGCCCGCTCGGCCGTCCAGGTGCTACAACTACAAACAACTAAAAATCCTAACCCTTATAAGATTAGTTGGGTCAAGCGCGGCGTCGAAATTGCAGTGGCCGACATGTGTCGAGTAACCTTCTCCATCGGGAAGAATTACCTATGTGAAGTTAGTTGTGATGTCGTTGATATGGACGTCTGTCATCTCATATTGGGACGCCCTTGGCAGTTTGATGCGGGCGTTATACATGATGGCCGAACCAATATTTACTCTCTAGAGTGGAATGGGCGCAAGCTGTGACAGCTACCACACAGCCCTCAAGTGGCCACAAACACTGACAAGGGTAAGCAGGCCGCTTACGTTATTGTCAATAAAAACTTACTACAATGTTGTGACTCCTTCCTCCCTCTCCGAAGCAGTACAAGAATTGTTGCAGGAATTTGCTGACGTTGTTTCCCCTGAGCTCCCGCCGCAACTTCCCCCACTCCGTGCAATCCAACATCAAATTGATTTCACTCCAGGAGCCACCATTCCCCACCTACCTCACTACAGAATGAGCCCACAGGAGCATACCATTTTACAGGAAATAGTAGACGACCTTCTACAAAAACAGCTAATACAACACAGTCTTAGCCCCTGCGCCATACCAGCATTAATTGTCCCAAAAAAAGATGAAAAGTGGCGAATGTGTATTGACAGCAGGGCCATCAATAAAATAACTATCAAGTACCGGTTCCCTGTCCCTAGAATTTCAGATTTATTAGATAAATTGCAAGGAGCTCTTGTATTTTCCAAACTGATTTGAGTGGCTATCATCAGATTCGGATACGACTTGGTGACGAACGGAAGACATCATTTAAAACAAGAGAGGGGCTCTACGAATGGAAGGTTATGCCGTTCGGGTTGTGCAACGCCCCGTCCACATTTTTAAGGCTCATGAACGAAGTCCTTAAACCTTGTTTGGGGAAGTTTTGTGTGTCCTACTTTGATGACATTCTTGTTTTTAGCTCATCTTTGGAGCATCACCTTCAGCATTTAACTCAGATTTTTCAAACACTTCGCCACCACAAACTATATTTGAACATCTCTAAATGCGAACTTGCTGTCTATGAAGTAACTTTTCTAGGCTTTATTCTCTCCAAGGAAGGAGTACAAATGGACCCTCGAAAGGTTTCAACTATCATGCAGTGGCCGGTACCGAAGTCACTTTTTGATGTCCGAAGCTTTCACGGTCTAGCCAACTTCTATTGCAAATTTATTCGGGGCTTTAGCGTTATTATGGCGCCAATCACTAAATGTTTAAAATCCTCTTCTTTCAAGTGGACAACAAGCCAGCAAGGTAGCTTTGACACCATTAAGTTAGCCATCAGCTCGGCCCCAGTCCTAGCCTTACCTAACTTTGACAAACCGTTCACTGTTGATACCGATGCCTCTTCCATCGGCATAGGTGCTGTTTTGTCGCAAGATGAGCGACCGATTGAGTTCTTTAGTGAAAAACTCAGCTCCCCTCGCCAAAAGTGGTCCGTATATGAACAAGAATTATATGCCGTGGTTCGAGCACTCAAGCAGTGGGAACATTACCTCCTCCACCAAGACTTTGTCTTGTGTAGCGATAATCAAGCTCTTCAATACCTCCAAACATAGAAATCTGTCAACCGAATGCATGCAAGGTGGGTCATTTTCCTATAGAAATTCAGCTTTGTACTTCGCCATAAAGCCGGCAAGTTGAATCGTGTTATGGACGCTCTTAGTAGGAGGGTTGCTTTACTCACTCAGCTCCAAACAGAAGTTACCAGCCTCCAGGAGATGATTCATTTGTACCAAACCGATCCAGATTTTGCTGAACCTTGGGACCGCTGTTCAAATGGCTCTCCAAGTAATGACTATTCCTTAAGACACGGTTTTTTATTCAAAGGCAACTGTTTGTGCATTCCACAATCATCGTGGCGTCAATTTTTAATCAAAGAAATGCATTCCGAAAGCTTGGCCGCCCATACAGGTAGAGATAAAACTTTTTCACAATTCCAATCTCGTTTCTATTGGCCTCATATGCGGCGTGATGTAGCACGTTTTGTTGAAAGATGTTGATTGTGCCAAACATATAAAAATAATTCACAGCCCTCCGATTTGTATATGCCGCTGTCGGTCCCGGACTCAATTTAGGAGGACTTGAGCATTGTTTTTGTTTTGGGATTTCCTAGAACTAAACAAGGTTGGGATTATATAATGGTGGTGGTCGACAGATTCTCGAAAATGGCTCATTTTGTGCCTTGTAAAAAGACCTTCGATGCACTAAGTGTCTCCAGCCTTTTCTTCAAGGAGATCGTTCGCCTACATGGGTTGCCGCGCAGCATTACCTCCGACCGAGATGTGAAATTTGTAAGTCACTTCTGGCGCGAACTTTGGAAGAGATTCAAAACTGATTTAAAACTGAGCTCCGCCTATCACCCACAAACTGACGGCCGAACGGAAGTTGTTAACCGCACCTTGGGTAGTATGCTCCACTACCTTGTTCAACAACATCCTAAACAGTTGGCGGATTTACTCAACCAAGCAGAATTTGCCTTCAATTCGATGCCCAATCGCTCCACCGGTAAGTGCCCCTTCAGCATTGTCTATACTAAGATGCCTAATCATCTTTTAGACCTTGTAGTTCTCCCAAAGTGTCATAGTACAGCTGCCGCCCAGTCCACCTCCCAATTTTCCGACATCATCAACGAAGTTAAGCAGTCCCTGGAAGAATCTAATGCAAAGTATAAGTTTGCAGCTGATACCCGGCGTCGACATAAGGTTTTCGAACCTGGAGATTTAGTCATGATTCGCATGCGTATGGAGCGGTTTCCACCAGGATCATTCTCCAAGCTCAGTCCTAAAAAGCTAGGTCCATTTCCTATCACCCGTCGCATCAACGACAATACATACATTGTCGATCTCCCAGCTGATATTCAGACGTCCCACACTTTCAACGTTTCAGACATTTATGCTTACTACCCACCAGACAACACCTCCACCGCTTTGATTGGATCCGAGACGAGCTCTTCTGAAGCAGGGGAGACTTGATGTGGATCACCTTAACCGCAGCACATCACATATGATAGCCTGGCGCTCCACATTCCTTCGGAGCTGCACCTTACCTTTTATTTCCTCTGTTTCTATGCTTGCCTTTACTTAGCTTTTACTACTTTTAGTTTATTATAGTAAAGTTAGTTATCTATTATATACTAGGGTTGTAAGCTGGAGAAGAAGACGATTATACTCTTATTTTGAAGTTACTGTTTCATTGCTTTTCCCATTCTTCCTGTTCTTCCTTGGTTCCCTGTTCCGGTTTCTACACCAATTACTCTTAGCCCCGCGGAAGCCAATTGAAACTCAGAGGCATAGTCTATTTCACATCAAGTGCACTATCAATGGCAAAGTATGCGACTTGGTGATCGACAACGGGTGTACCAAGAACATTTTATCAAAAGCTGTTGTTCAAGCTCTACAGATCAAAACAACCAAGAATCCTAACCCCTTTAAAATTAGTTGGGTTAAGAAGGGGGGTGGACTTCCTTATTTCCAAACTTTGCAAAGTTACCTTCACCATTGGCAAGAACTATTTATGCCACGTCACTTGCGACGTCCTTGAGATGGACGTCTGCCACTTGATCCTTGGTCGACCATGACAATATGACAACGGAGCAATTCATGATGGCAGAGCTAACACATACACTATAGAGTGGAAAGGAAGGAAAATTAAATTCATTCCAGTAGGCCAGGCTCAAAGTAAATCAGTCACCAACAACCTCACATCTGCTCGTGTTGTATCGGGTCACGCCCTCCTATAGCTTAAAAACCTGAGTTGTCCAATGCTTGCCTTGGTCACAGATGATGTACCCGAGCGGACCCCTCCAGTTCATCAACAAGAAGTGCAATAGCTGATTGAGGCATTTGATGATGTTACTGCCCCCCGAGCTACCCCCAACGCTACCTCCACTACGGGTTCTCCAGCACCAAATTGAATTCATCCCTGGTGCTGTTCTACCCAATCTACCTCACTACCGCATGAGCCCTCGAGAGCACACCATTTTGCGGGAGATAGTACAGGAATTATTGCAGAAACTGTTCATCCAACCGAGCTTGAGTCCTTGCGTCGTCCCAGCCTTGATTGTTCCCAAAAAGAGCGGACAATGGCATATGTGCATTGACAGTCGGGCTATAAATCACATCACTGTTAAGTATAGATTCCCCATTCCACGAATTAATGATCTCCTGGATAAGCTTGCAGGCTCCACAATCTTCTCCAGATTGAACTTGAGGAGTGGCTACCAACAAATTTTCATCCATCCCGGAAATGAGTGGAAGACCGCCTTCAAGATGATAGATGGGTTATTCGAGTGGAAGGTTATGCACTTTGGGCTCTGTAATGCTCCATCTACATTTATGCGACTCATGCATGAAATTCTCAAGCCTTATTTAGATAAGTTCTGCATAGTGTGATTTGATGACATTTTGGTGTTCAGCTCTTCTCTTATAGATCATTTGAGCCATCTGAGGTCAATCTTAGAGACACTACGTAGCAATCAATTATTCCTTAACATGACCAAATGCGAGTTCGTTGTTGCCAATGTCCATTTGTTGGGTTTCGTTCTAACGCCGGATGGGATCAAAACCGCTCCTCAGAAAATCCCTGCCATTCGAGATTGGCCAACTCCAAGTTCACTGAATGATGTGCAGAGCTTTCATGGTTTGACAAACCCTTACAAGTGGACATTGATGCTTCGGTCGTCGGTGTAGGAGCAGTTTTATCTCAAGAAGGGAGACCAGTTGAATACTTTAGTGAAAAATTGAGCTCCACCCGCCAGAAGTGGTTGGCATATGAGCAGGAACTATACGCAGTTTCCAAGCTCTCAAGCAATGGGAGCATTACTTATTGCACTGGGACTTTGTCTTATGTAGTGACAATCAAGCACTACAGTATATCAACAACCAGAAGAACATCAACAGGAAACATGTCTGTTGGATTGTCTTCTTCCAAAGATTTAGCTTTGTAATCAAGCATAAGGCGGGGCGATCTAATCGGGTTGCAGATGCTCTGAGTAGGCGTTCAGCCCTATTGACTCATCTTCAGACCAAAATCACAGGATTGCAGTCGTTGCAAGAACTGTATGCAGAAGACAAGGATTTCTCTCAAGCCTGGACAGTGTGTATGGCTAGACAACCGCAACATGACTATACACTCCACCAGGGATTCTTGTTTAAATGAAACAATCTATGTATCCCCGACTCTTCATGGCGTCCTCAATTGATCAAAGAACTCCATTGCAGGGGTTTGGCAGCTCATGTTGGGCGAGACAAGACCTTGGAGCTGCTACAAGCTCGCTTCTACTGGTCTCATTTATGCCGGGATGTTACTAGATTTGTGGAAAAATGCTCTATTTGTCAAATGTATAAAGGCACGGTGCAGAACACTAGACTTTACTTACCCCTTCCGATACCCGACTCCATTTGAGTAGATTTAACACTTCATTTCGTGTTGGGGTTACCACGGACTAAGCAGGGAGCCAACTCAATCATGGTCGTTGTCGACCGATTCTCCAAAATGGCGTACTTTATTCCATGTAAAAAGACTTTCGACGCATTCAACATTGCACAGCTTTTCTTCAAGGAAATTATAAGATTGCATGGGTTACCTCGAAGCCTTACCTCGGATCGTGATGTAAAGTTTGTTAACCACTTCTGGAGGGAGCTATGGAAACGATTAAACACATATCTCAAACTCAGCTCGGTGTATCACCTGCAAATTGACGGCCAAACCAAAGTTGTTAATAGAACCCTTGGCAGCATGCTCCGTTGCCTAGTTCAAGAGAATCCTAAGAGGTGGGAAGAGCTTCTAAGCCACGCCGAATTTGCCTACAATTCTATGTCTAACCGCTCTACTGGTTGCAGTCCCTTTCAAGTAGTGTATACTAAGCAACCCAACCACTTAGTGGACCTAGCCATCTTACCGAAATGCAGCAGATTATCAGTCCACAAAACTTACCCAAGCAAAAGAAACCATACAAGCCGTAAGGGACAAACTTCAGGAGGCCACGAGCAAGTATAAACAACAAGATGACACTCACCGACGTCACAAAGTCTTCAACACCGGTGAACTGGTAATGTTACGAATGCGTCGAGAACGGTATCCCCAAGGAACTTACTCTAAGCTTAGCCCCAGGAAAATTGGCCTGTACCCAATTCTACCCAAAATTAACGATAACGCTTATGTGATAGACCTTCCACCCGACATCCACACTTCTTCCACATTCAACGCAGCAGACATCTACAACTATCATCCGCTCGACGACGTACAACCCACAGAAATCTCGTCGGAGTCGAGCTTGTCGAGGGAGAATTGATGCGGCCATCCTCTCCGTTACCAGAGCGGACACCACACTCAGCTCAACGGCCCACTACTCTTTCTTCTGTTACTTTACTTTTTCTGTTAAGCATAGTATAGTACTTTTCTAGAATTTGCTTATCTTAATTAAGTAATTACTGTTAGTAAGCTAGCTTATGGTTTTATGGCCTGTTGAGAGGAAGAAAGCAATAGAATGAAAAATTATTCTCCTGAAATCAGGTTACTGTTCTATTGAGTTTTCTCATCCTAGGTTCTTCTTCTTGCAGCCGCTGCATCAGGTTTGCTTTTCATCTCATGTTGCTTTTCCTCGTCGTCGTTTCTTCGTTGCGGACTCACGTGCTTCGTGTGAAGCAATGTGTCGAAAGAGTCGCTAAAGAAGCTTCTCCGCCTCCTCCTTCGACAACGTCAGATCGGAAGTCACATCGAGAGCTCGCTAGCTATTAAGGCAACCATCTTCACCTCCTCCTTCAAGACGGGAGCTCGCTCGTTCACCGCGGGCAAACTTTGCAAATCCGTAAATCCAGTTAAATCCTCCTAACGACGGGATTTTGTACATCCCAGATTTACCCCATAAATTCGTAAATCCTGAATTATTCAGATTTATTGCACGCTTTCAATCCGTTTGGCAGGATCCCGCTACCAAACAGCCCCTTTATGTCTTCATACTGAAACGACAATGCTTCCAGTGCAGCAACATCGTTCACCATTACATTATTATTATAATGAATATTTTAACTATTAAATACACCAATGCAATTGCAGTGTCTCCTACACAGATAAAGATCCACCCTTCAAAGATACACTTAAAGAAATCTACGTAACATATATTAAAAGCTGGATTAACTAGCTCTTAGGAGAGACTACCTAATATAAAAAGAAAAACAAAACCAAACGTTATCCATTCTGATCCACACAATAAGCCTTGCATGAGGACAATTATTCTTCTAACGACATAATTTGAAAAATCATTGGGCTACTTACATGAAGAATGCCCGCTAGGAAAACTCTTGTGCCCTTCCTTTATAACACTTTTCTCTCCATGACATATAACACTAGTGGTGAAGTCATCATATAGCTGGATAAAAGCATTTTAGCACCGTGGTTAGCTACCACATTCTGAATGAGTAAATGAAACTGGTACTAGCGAAAAAATTCGGTGGAGTAAAAAGTGTGAATAAGGCGCCCACATCATGGCCATCAGGAAAACAACGCCAAAAGAAATCTGGTCGTGGCCGACCAACAGCATCCTTGATTGCATCAGTTAGGACGGCAGTTATAAGCACAGAAAACAGGAGACCTGCTAGCACGTGTCATTTCGTGTTAAACTCACTAGTACAATGAACTTGCTAAAATTTTTTGAAACAAAAAGAGATAAGTAGCCATTATGTTACCTAATATTGCACTGTGCAGATCATAGACATTCCGCTTTTTGAAGTATATACTAATGACAATAAAAGCCGGTAAAACTACTCCAATCAACTGTTAAATAAAAATTATTAGGCTATTTGATATATGTTAAGCGTCCACCAAGTGCAGAAACAACTCAATAAAATGATTTATGAGTTGATCAAAGTACAAGACAGGTTAGAATGTACCGGGACAGCCCAAACTGGTACAGTGTTGCTCTTCAAAGGATATCTCAAATCTGTCATCATATCTTTTCCCACAAAGCGATGGAAAGGTTCTATAACATTCAATATGCCATCGATAATTCCAAGAAGTAACAATATGATCCAGTCATGCACGTGAAATCTTGCTAGTTTGGTTCCGTGGGATCTTATAGTGTGAGTCTCAAGTTGAATATCTGGCATTGTCACCTAGATGATGAAAACAAACAAAATAACAGAACGACAACAAAAAAATGATTGAAGCAATATTTATGTCACAAGCAACTACTAGGAATAAAGCAATCACGACATTAAGAAAGTAGTTAATGCTGTCTCCATGAAGAAGAATTTAAGCAGCATAAATCAATAAATGGTTTCAGCAGCAGCTAGAGTGCACCCTTTAATCACAAATTATCCTGCCAGAAGAGTGTCCTTAATAAGTCCACGACAGTTAGATAGCCCTCCAAGTAGTTGAATTTCAGATCAGAAATTGCAAAAAATACTATTATTGGGTTGTTTATGTTGGTATAAAAACTTGTTTGTGCCAATATGAACTTTTGCTACCTTAGTTGCCATTATTCTGTGTGTATGCCAGACGGAACTCTAACTCTTTTGGAGTTAATGTCACTTTTTAAACACCTTATTTTTAAACGGGTGACACAACTAACCTCCTATTATTATGAAAAATATACTGACCGAAAAGGGAGATAGCTGAATTACTATGAACACCTAACTGTTCAAAGGAATAAATATCAAAAAATTAAACAGGGTTATGAAATTCAAAAATAAACAGAAAGAGTTGAGTACTGTTGCGCCCTGGAACATTTTCGGCAGTAGAGAGAGATATAGTTTAGCGTCTTAATTTTGTACGAAGATCCAGCACACAAACAGATTTTTACGTGAAAAATCCTAAAAAGGAGAAAAACCACGGGGCTTGGCCCAATTTGAATGAATCCACTAGTACTGATAGTTGAGTACAAATGAGGCATTTCCTTGGGGGGAAAGTTTTATGTAGCAAATATACATTAGAGCTCATTACATGGTAGTTATTCTTAAAAGAGTGTTGCATGTTAGTTTAGTCAGTAGGACTGTATTTGGGTGACCGAGGTCGGAAAAATCGTAGTCGGCGGGCGAAAGTGGTTGGAGTGAACTATAGTCCGCGGGCGATGGTGGTAGGAGGGATCGTAGTCGGCATGTGACAGTGGTCAGAAGGACTGTAGTCGGACCGTAGTTGGCGGGTGATGCTAGTAAGAATGGATTGTAGTCAGTGGACAACAATGCTAAAAGTAAAACGAAGTCGGCGGGTGAAGGTGGTCGGAAAGACCATAGTCGGAGGGCGACGGAGGTCAAAATGGACAGTAGTCAGCAGGGGATGGTGGTCAGAGTGGACCATAGTCGGCATGCGACAGTGGACGGAAGAACCATAGTTATGTGATGATGGTCGGAGGGACAATAAATGGGTGACGGTTGGTGGCCCGACGGAAGTACGATGAAGGTCAGTGGTCGTGCAAAAGTTTAACGACGATGGTTGGTGGTCGGGAGATGGTCGAGGAGGAGTCCGGTGGCAAGAGAGCTCCCAGATTCCTCTTTTTCTCTTCTCTTCTTTCTCTTGCTTCCTCCCCCACTTCAGTGAAAAATAAGACGTCTATTTATAATTTTTTGAGAGTGGCATAGATAATACATAGAGAAAAAATCAAGGGCATGTTGGGAGTGTATCAAATGGACAGCCGATATCAACTCCCTTGATCATGGACATTTTGTCAAGAATTTGAGTGTCTTAATGATGTCAGAATTCGGCGATCTTGGGTTCGTTGGATTCATCTCGTCGAGCCGCTCGATTCGACTATAAGCATGTCACATTTGGATATCATTTGGTTATCCAATTAATGATCTGAAGCTTCCAAATAGGCTTCGAGATCTCAATTTGGACCCATTTGGGTTCAGATTGGACTGATTTTGGTGTCGTTGGGTTTGTCTCTTCGAGACATTCAATTTGACTATAAGTTTGCTGAAATTGGAGTTCAAATGGTTCCAAATTTAATTCTGAAAGTTTCCAATTCATATTTGCATAGAGATTTGTGTCCGATCAAGATAAATTTTTTATGACATATCAAGTACAAAGGTAAAATGACTAGAAAATATAATTATAGAGATCACAAAGAAAGTTTCATAAGGCCAAAAAAAATTTATTTGGAAAAGGGCCAAAAGGTGAATATGATGATGGTAACTTAATTACAAACTAATCTTCTACACAAAGTGATGTGAAACATATATTAGATGCAGGAATTGCTTCGGATTAATAAGTGATTCACAAGCTTACCAATTATAAAATTAACATTTCACAAGAGCTGATTTTAGGATTTTCTTAGTTAGTGATCAAGCAATAGCATGCAGTTACAAATAGAGTAGGAGAATAATCAAATAACAAAGATGATAAATACCTATTTGTAACTAACAGAATTCTCACAATTAACAACTAGAACAGTCATCATGAAATTCCCTCAACCGCACTTTTTGAGAATTTTAGCGGCAGATGCAGACTTAGATGTTCTAATCCTAGGACACATAGGAATCAAGTCTATAGGTTGCTTAGGTTGCTACCCGTAAACAATTTCAGTAGGGCTTAGGCCCATGGTCTGATTAACAAAGTTGTTATATGCGAATTTAGCCGTCGGAAGTTTGGAGTCCCAATCTTGAACATGTTCACCTACCAAAGTTCTTAAGAGGTTGTCTAAGCTCCTATTAATGACCTCTATTTGCCCATCAGTTTGTGGATGAAAGGCGGTAGAAAATTGGAGTTTGGTTCCCATCTTATGCTATAAGGTCTTCCAAAAATAACTAGTAAATTTGACATCCTGATCAAACACTATGGTTTTAGGCAAGCCATGCAATCTAACAATCTCATCAAAATATAGTTTGACTATTCGAGAAGCATCAGAACTCTTTGAACAAAAAAATGGGCCATCTTGGCACAATCAACTACAACGCAGATAGAGTCATGTTTCCTAAATGTTTTTGGTATCCTCAGGACGAAATCCATTCTACGTCTTTCCACAGGCAATTGGGGGCAGGGAGGGGTGTATAGAGTCCCGTGTTTTGTTTTTGTTGTTTGGTCAGCTGACAAGTATAACACCTTTTAACCAATTTACTAACATCACGTTTAAGGCTAGGCCAGTAAGAACGATGTTCCACGGAGGCAATGGTTTTTGTTTGGCCAAAATGCCTGGTTAGACCTCCCGCGTGTAATTCTCACACGAGGAATGCCCGTAGGGAAGTGTTAGGGATGCAGAGCTTCTGGGATTTGAACAGATACATATCTTCAAGAAAAAATTCATTAACTATTTGTTCGCCCCCAGTCATCAGAAGGGAATATGTTTCCTTAAACTCATGGCAATCCTTATAATCGTCCTTAACACTCTCAAACCCAATTACTTTGGCCTTCATTTCTCGGGTTATCATCATACGACGACTTAATGTGTCCGCCGCTTTATTTCTAAACCTGCCTTATGTCTGATCGTATAGGTATACTCTCACAAAAATTCCACCCAACGGCCATGTCGGGCATTGAGTTTCTTTTGAGAGTTTATATAACGCAAGGCCTCATGATCAAAGAAAATAACAAACTCTTGCCAGAGCAAATAATGCCTCCAATATCTAAGGGATTGAATGATGGCATAAAATTCTTTATCATACGTGGAGTATCATTATTTAATATCATTCAATTTCTCTTTGAAGTAGGCCACGGGATATTATTCTTGGGAAAGGACCCCACCAATACCTATGCCAGATGCATCGCAAGTCACTTCAAAGGCTTTAGAAAAATTAGGTAGACGCATGACAGGGGCTTCTACCATTCTCTTCTTGATTTAGTCAAAAGCCTTAGAAGCGGGTATGGTCCAATGAAATTCGCCATTCTTCAGACATTCAGTTATTGGGGCGACTATAGTGCTGAAATTTCTAATAAACCTCCAATAGAATGTGGCCAATTCGTGAAAACGCCGAACATCTCTAATAATCTTCGGCTTGGGCCACTCGTTAATTGCACGCATCTTTTCAGGATCAACGGATATTCCTCAAGACGATACACAAAATCCTAGGAAGATCACACTATCCGTGAGGAACGTATATTTATTTGAATTAGCGTGCAATTGTTCTTTTCTCAGGATCTCACAGACTTGTTTGATGTGTTCTAAATATTGTCCAACTGAATTGCTATAGATCAGAATGTCATCAAAGTAAACTATCACAAATTTTCCTAGGAAGAGACAGAGGACTTGAGTCATGATCATCATGAATGTGCTAGGTGCATTGCTAAGGCCAAAAGGCATGACCATCCATTCATATAAACCTTCCTTGATCTTTAATGCAGTCTTCCATTCATCACCTGGATGGATCCTGATTTGGTGGTAACCACTCTAGAGGTCAATTTTTGAAAACAGAGTGGCTCCCGTCATTATGTCTAGCATATCATCTAAGTGGGGAATGGAGAAACGGTATTTCACCGTGATTTTGTTGATAGCGCGGCTATCAACACACATCCTCCACGTACCATCTTTCTTGAGACTCAATAGTGCTGGCACAGCGCATGAGTTTAGACTCTCCTTAATGAATCCACATTGGAGTAAATCATCAACTTGCCTTTTAAGCTCATCATGCTCTTCTGGATTCATATGATAGTGAGGAAGGTTAGGTAGGGACGCTCCCGGTACTAGGTCCATAGCGTGTTGAATGTCCCTCAAAGGTGGGAGATGATTGGGTGAATCGTCAGGTAACACATCAGTGAAAGTTTCAAGGAGAGGTTTGACCTCTTCAGGGGTTGGTTCCTCTACTTCAGGTATCACCTCAAGTGCTACCAAGGCGTACATGGGTGACCCATGAATCAGTTCAGCATCCAACTCTTTTGCAGTTAGGATATTGAGCCCCTTTCTTGGTTTGATAGGAGTGGGTTTAAGCTCTTCTTTAGAAGACTTAGGCTGAGAAGGTAATAGTTTAATCTTCTTATCATCATGTTCGAACATGCAGGCATTTAACCTTTCATAAATATGAACGTCATTGTCAAATAACCAAGGACAACCAAGAATAATTTAACCAACGTCCATCATTAAGACGTCACACCAAATCTTTTCCTTATATCCCGCAAACTCAAAGGGAATAAGGCTCCTGTCTTTCACCTCTAAAGCAGTGGAATTGATCCAAGCAATCTTGTATGGATTCGGGTGGGGAACTGCTTTCATATTAAGTTTGGTAATCATGGCAGAGGATACGGTGTTAATGCAACTGTCGTTATCAATAATGACCTTGTAGTTCTTTTCAACAATGGTGAATGTGTGAAAGATGGAAGTTCTACGCCAGTTATCACTCGATTTCGGTTGGGATAAGGCACACCTAACAACTTGAAGCTCAACATGATTCAACTTTTGCATGCAGTGAATCATGGCGGTGTCATCCTCATCAAAGAAATCTTCTTCGTCATCAATGTGATGAACTTGGTCAGCGTCAAGTTCATCCTCGTCCTCAACATTTTCTCCAATCAAGGTGACTTTATAAGGGCTGGAGCACTGGGAAGCGATGTGACCATAGCCCTGGCACTTAAAACACTTGGTTCCAGGGTTAGTCTTGGCCGCATCACATTCAGGAGTTTTACCCTTTTAGTTAGGGCAGGGTTGGGCTTGGCCAACAGCTGGCCGACCAGTCATAGGGCCGGGCGGCCTATTTGGAGCAAAGTTGGAGGAGGCCTTAAATGGTGGGGGTTAGGTGTCTAGGTTCCGAGTATGGAGGTGTGATCTGGATTCCTCTAGGTCAAGGACTAGACTACAAGCGGCTTCAAGCATAGTGACTCCTCTCACAAAAAGTTCATTACGAAGGTCTTCCCTAAGGCCAGCTCTAATCATGGATAGGATTGGGTTGGAGTGGTGGTCTTTTCGCCACTGCAGTGAATCAAGAAATCGTCGAAGGCTGCGATGTAGTCTTTCACGGGTTTGTTACCCTGAGTTAGCCTATTCAACTTATTTAAGAGCCTCGGGTAGTAGGACGGAGGGAGGTATTTTTGCTTGAGTTCCTGTTTCATGGCTCTCCAATCGGTGATGGGACACTCACCTTGGGCTTCTCTCATATTCTCTAAGTTCGTCCAGTATTGACTAGCTCATCCAGTAAGCTTCATTTCGGCGAACCTAACTTTTCTAGCCTCCGAGATATTGTATTATTTGAAGTAGCTATCCATTCCTTTAAGCCAATCCAAGAAGACTTGCGGGTCAAGAGTGCCATCAAAGGAAGGTGAGTCAATTCAGATGTTTTTTGCGTAATTGTGCGTAGTTTGACGCCAGTTCATGTCTTGACCCATTGGGTCGCGATCAGGCCTATAGTTGTTATGACGGTATGGGACATGTGGCGGCCCATCATCAGCCCGCGTCTCATCAACAAATGGGAAAGGGGGCCTAGAGGGAGTATACATCGTGGTGTTGTTTCTCTGTTTTTCGATGTTGTCTAAGCGTTCACCAGCTTGGCGGTGAAAGTCAGCTAAATCTCCTTGGGTGTCTCTATTTTGTTGCGTTGTAGTTCCCATTTGGCCTACAATAAAGTTTAAAGTCCGATGAATTAGTTCGGGGTCCATTTTCTAACTAAGGCATGGAAATGCTAATGCAACAACAATGCAATGAAGAAATTTGGTGAGGTAGGATGCAATCTTAGGCGTCTACTAAGTGCCAATGTGGGATCCTAGCATGCGTCTAAGATGTAACAATGCTCTGATACCAAAATGATGTGAAGCATATATTAGATGTAAAAATTGCTTGGGATTAATAAGTGATTGACAAGCTTATATATTACAAAATTAATGTTTCACAAGAGCTGATTTTAGGATTTTCTTAGTTAATGATCAAGCAATATTATGCGATTACAAATAGAGTAGGAGAATAATAAAATAACAATAAAGACACTAAATGCCTATTTACAACTAACAGAATTTTCACAATTAACAACTAGAATAGTCATAATAAAATTCCCTCACTCACACTCTTTGAGAATTTCAGCGGGAAAAAATTTGACACAATATTAATGATGCTACTAAGAAGAAGTAAGCACTTAAAGTTTTGTTCAAGAAAAAGTTACCCGAGAAAGAGGTGATAGGTGGATGGTGGGAGAGTTGCCACTGAACGGGAGGTCGACGTTGGTCGATGGCGGTTGCAAGGGAGAAGAGAATCCGATCCACGTATTCCTCGACGATATGGTCGTTCACAAAGTCGATGTCGAAGAAGGAGAATGGAGCACATCCACTAGGCCGTGATCATCAAAGACGAAGCCATGATCCAAATTGGGATCAGCCATCCATGGAGGAAGGTAAAAATGGGCGGCTACTTGGAGGTAAATAAGTGTGTGGGAGTGGGCAATGACTTTGGAAATTAATGGAGATGAGAGTGGGCAGCAATATGGGAGACTAATGGGGGTTGGGAAGGGGAAAAGGCAGTTATGGGAATGAGAAAGGCTTTAAAGTGGAGTTAATGAGGATTGGGAAGAGGAAAATATAGCAACTAGGAAATAGGAAAGGCTTTAATTAAATGGAGTTAATGAGGATTCGAAAGGGAAAAAGGCAGCAGCTATGGGAATGAAAAAAGCTTTAATTAAATAGAGTTAATGAGGATTGGAGAGGGGAAAAGGTGGAGGGAATACCAAGAGGCAAGGGGGAAGGCTGGTCGGCCAATGAAAAGCAGCAAGGAGTTTGGCCGGCTATTCGGAAGAGGGAGGGAGGCTCGGTTGGCTGTGTGGAGGGGAAGGAAAGGGGTCAGCCGGCTGTTTGAAGGGTGGGAAGGCTCGGTGGTTGCTTGGGAAGGGTTGGAATATTCGGTTGGCTGTTTGGAAGGGTTGGAGTACTTGGTGGGCTATTTGGAAGGAGGATGGGGGTGAGAGAGGAGATACGATAAAGCCAATAACCTTGCCACGGCGACGGTTGTTCGGTGTTGCTTTGCCCTACTCCTAGGGACTTCACTATTCTCTTAAGAAGAAATGCACACATATATCAGAAAAACTGAAGTTTCATTCATAATAATCATTATCTCCAAACAATAGCCTAGGGCCTCAAAACATGAAGACTCAAAAGACTAAAACGCCCCTTGGGTTACAACACACAAATAACTCAACATAAGGGTAAAATGGGAAAGACTCTCAACACAACATGAAATAAGAAAATGAAATACATGAAATAAATCATAAATAAAGGCACTTAATTATAGCCGTCGATCTACGGCTCCTCCTGTAATAGACGCACCAAGATTTCATGCTGATGTCCTCATCACAAAGCACAATGAATTATTTACTTTCAACACTTCTTGGTTGGTTGTACAAGCATGTGTGCTACTTTATCAGTAAGTACCTTTTCATTCTCAGCACTTTGTGCATTAAAGGTTTAGGATTGTCCTCAAACATGGCATAATATGAAATGTAATGATAAGTTACAAGTTTTAGAGCCATAAGGTTATAACTATATGACTAGGATACTCTAATAAATATGCGATCCAATAGTTATAGATCTAACAAAAGGGGATTGAAGAAACCTTAGTTCACAAGTGATCACTATCCTAATTTTTAACTTTGTATGAAGAGAAATTCTTGATTTACCTCTCTTTTGAGGTTTATTTGACATTAGCAGAAGCGTTGGTATCAATGGATCTCATTGAACCACAATTTATTTGCCCTATTTTTCTTATTTATGATTCATTTATTCTCTCATTTGTATTAGATTTTTACTTGAGGTTTTATGACTATCCTAACACCATTAAATGCTAATAGAGTTTTCTTTATGCTCATCCATAGATAAGAAATAGAATGCTTCAATTTGTAAATAAGGGACATGAAATGCCCTAAATGAAAATACTAAAACTAGTGGAATTTCACAAATAGTATTTCATTTAATTAGAGTAAATGGATTTTGTACCAGAGAAAGGTTAGGAGACTTAACATGTTAAGTGTTAAGTCAAAATTTCTACTTCTTGAAAAAAGTTGACTCATTTCAACAACATGAAAGTTCTAAATTGACGCTATCATAAAGTCCTAAATGGGAACTATCACTGTCCTAAATCGAAGCTACTATAAAGTGTTAAATAGAGGCTAATAGAATAATCTACAATGGAGGCTAGAATAGAAAAGTCTTTAGTGTGCTTTAATATTAATATTAGAAGATAAATTGTTCATTATATAAATTCATGTAGTTATCACTTATAAACCATCCCACAATCATAAGCAAATGAAAAGACTGAGAGAAAAGGAAGAGAAAAAGGGAAGGAAGGAAGAAGTTATCGTACTAGAGAAACAAAGAAAGAAAAAAGTAGCATCAATGTCTTAATCTCCATATGTAACCCCTATCTTCACAACAAGTGGCATTTCCTAGCAATCTTTAATGCAGACAAAGTGATATCTTTTAAAATCAACTAAGCTTTTGGCCTAACTATATCATATAACATTATAGCCATTATATTGCCAAAAAATTTGATACATTTTAATTTGTAATTCAAGATCTAGATAAGATCAACAATCAATTGGACAGACCCTTAAAAACTAAAATCCTAAAGAATCTACTTGACAGATCTTCCTTCAACACTTTTTCAACCCGCAATACATCCATCAAACTAAGTCCATGGCTGGAGAAGAATATAGGAGTGGGCACCAACTTTTACCATCAATTATGCTTCTTCTCGAACTTGGGGCTGTTTGGCTACGAGCAGGATTTAATTCAAGAAGGCTTTAGTAAATCCAGTTGTTCAAATTTAATCAATCCTGGAGGCGTGGAATCTTGAAATTTTGTTTTTGACATGATAGATGTTATATCTAGTTAAATTCTAGTCAAATATTTGACATATATTTTCAAGATTTATGATTTAAATGACAGAGAAGAAGAGAAATGATTAGAGGTGGTGTAATGTTAGCACGCGACTTATACTCATTAAGCTGTACCTGCACTTATTTACTTCTTTACCTGTATCAATCTATATAATGCTCCTGTACCTCTGTTTGGAATATAATGAATTACATTTTCCTCTCTTGCTGTCTCTCTCTCTCTATTTCTTCTTCACCGCAGTCTCTCTAGGTTGATCTCACATGGTATCAAAAGCCTCTAATGGGGGACCAAGATTCCGCTTCCTCCCTCCCTCCCTCTTCCTCTATTCTTGCTGGAAACACCACTGAGTTCTCCATTCCGGCGCCGCTCAAATTCCTCATATCCAACATCAAGAACCTCATCCCGCATCCTCTCACCACCGAAAATTATGCAATCTGGCGAATTCAGATTATCCAACAATTCTCCGCAAATGGCTACGCCGGACATCTCACAGGCGCCACTCCTCTGCCTTCCGACACTGCATCTCAAGAACATGTTCGCTGGCAACTCATTGACAGCAACTTGATTTCAGCCCTCTTCTCCACGATCTCGCCCTCAATCCTCCCATATGTCATCACCTCCACCACCGCTCAAGAAGTCTGGACGGTTCTTGAACGCCGCCTGCAGCCATCAAGTCGTTCTCGAGTTATCCAACTCAAGAACGAACTACATCATATACAAATGAAGAATCTCTCGATGCAGCAATATCTCTAGCAAATAAAGAACATTGTGGACAACATCGTTGCATCCGGATCAAAAATTGATCCGGAAGATATCGTTCTTTATATCCTCAATGGACTACCGTCAACCTACAACTCCTTCAAGACCTCCATCCGCACCTCCTCTCTTCCCACCGATCTTGACACACTATACTCGCTCCTCTGCAGCGAGGAAATCCACGTCAATCAAGAACTCCTCAAAGATCAGTCCAAAAGCTTGTCCGTCTCTGCTCTCTATGCCACGTCCTACAATCAAATGCGTGGGCGCAATCAAAAACGCATTCCTGATTTTAACACTGTATCTCTATCTTTCTTGTGTAATTCTTGTAATTTGGCCAAGAGCCACAAGCTCTCTTTTAATAAAAGAAGTTCAGTGACCTCCTCGCCATTCGAGCTCATACACTCGGACGTCTTGGGGCCAGCCCAACATCACTCTTTAGATGGTTTTCATTACTACGTAATTTTTATTGACGATTTTACACGCTTCTCTTGGATTTATTTTATGCATTCTAAACAGGAGACCTTCTTGAAATTTAAACTATTTTGTAGTCTTGTTCGCACTCAATTCTCCACCACTCCCAAACTCTTTCGCTCTGATGGGGGTGGCGAATTCACGAGCACTGCCTTCAATTCCTTTCTTCAAGAACACGGTATCCTTCATCAACTAAGCTGTTCTCACGCACCGGAACAAAATGGCATAGCTGAGCGTAAGCATAGACATCTTCTTGACCTCACTCGTACGCTCTTACACGCATCTAATCTACCAAATCAATTTCTTTCCACAGCCAACTATCTCATAAATTGTCTTCCCTCTAAATCTATCTCTCTTCAATCTCCCTATCAAACTCTTTATAACAAATTCCCCACCTATACCCACCTTCGCACCTTTGGATGCCTATGCTATCCTTGGCTACAACCCTACACCTCTAACAAATTCTCTCCACGGTCTCACAAATGCACATGTAAATCCGAAATCCGAGTCCTATTTCCTCTAGGATTTAGTTAGTCCAGGAGTTAGCTTAAAATGGGAGGGAAATGGGATTTAAAACAGTAGTAAGATTTATGTGGCTCAAAAACTTGTTCGCCAATTAATTTTGCATATAAACAACAATAATTATACTCCATCCTGGGACTATAACCAGGGAAAGGTTATAGCAACCACTCATATAGAACAATCGAGTCCACGAGAAAAGTCTAGTTACATGGAGCAAAATCATTTTTACAATGCTTCATATAAGAAAACCTCATATTCTTAAAAAAAATAGTAAGCCCTTCCATGAAAATCACACCAAATCATCTCACAACGAGGGAAAACTCAACCCTGTTCCATAACCCTAGTCCCGATCAATTGCTCATACCGTAGCACGGATTCGCTATTCACCAACGACTCCAAATTAAAAATCTCATACCTCATCAAAACACAATAATCATTAAAACTTTAAGTAAAAAAAAAAAGAACAAAAAAAGGCGGGAAGTCAGAGGTGAAGGAAGGGAAAGAGCTAAGAATGAGTTCTAAGCATGCTTAATAAAAAAAAATGGCGAGAGCTTTCTATTACCTTTGCCCTCTTTTCGGAATTGAGCAACGGGTCTTCGACCTCCCTAGCGTTCAAAATGCCAGTCCCCTCGGCGAAATCCAGATAAAAAGACCTCGAGAGACAGAGAGAAAGAGGAAGAAGAGCGCCACTCCCTATAAGGAGCTACATAGTTCTGTTGCTGCTTCCATTCGAGAAGACGGAAATGAGCTCCTGCAGTTTGAATTCGTGAACTGAAACCCTTCTCCCACACGCTGTACTTCAGACGTCATTACGCCAAGTGTTGAGCAGTGGGGTGGATTTAAGCTGTACAGAAGCTGGCACCGGGCAGGCTGGATCAAGCCGATGCCTTTCTCGTGTTCACCGCCGCCCAGATGATCCTCTCGTATTTTCCCGGCCGATGGTTGCTGGAAATATTGATAGTCTATTAATCGAAGACTTGGTCACTGTTGCTGGAGCCTGGGTGGCTGGATCCGATCCATGCGCGTGTGGACGATAGAGACGATGACAGTATCGGCCAACCATCATTGATTAATTATAATTTCATGGATAATGCTATGATTAATAAATCAGGCACAACAAGAGTTTGAACGCTTAAGAGTAACGGGAAACATTCCAACTTAACGACGAAGAAGTCATGAAATTCTGCAGGACGAAGGTGATCGGACGCAATTTTTTAACGTGATGATAATTCATAAAAATATAATTTGTTGAGCTTTTCTGTTATAAGAAACTCATCATTTTTTGTTTTACATTATACTCGTTTGCCACAGCAGCCCAAGTTTGCTACAATAAGTTAGGGTCTGTTTGGAATAGAATTTTCTCTGCTTTTATTTCCAAATAACAATCACAATTTTGTTTGGAAACTATTTATTTTGCTACTCCAACACGGCATTTTAGAAATCTTAAAAGCGGTTTTTTTAACAAAAATAACTAAATTGTTCTCCCCACAATAACTTCACAACCAACTTCATAAAACACTGTAGCAGACCCAAATAGACCCTTAATTTCAATAGTTTATTGTAGCGTTCCCTATTGTTATAATACAGGGCATAAGGCAAAGAGAGAATATTTTGAAGTTGAGATTATTTTCTGCCGTAAAAAATAGCTTATTTATAATAGAAAAATATTATATTATGTTAGTGTCGGTTTAGGACAGCTTCACAATTTTATAAAGTTGGGTGTGATGTTGTTATTGGGAAAACAAATTAGTTACTTTGGTTGTTAAAAATAGTTTTTTCACTATAAAAATTTATGAAAAACAATAAGAATTATAATTATTGTTAGAAAAACAAAACAGCAAAAAAACTGTCCCAAATAGATTCTTAAATAACTTAATCAAATAAAAAACAACCTTTCCCCTAACTCTACTATTTAGGAACAACATTATCCTCCCTAAAATAACTTCATAATATTAATAAAAAAAGTCAAATTTATCAGAATACAAACTTTTTCAAAATAAGTTCAAAATTCACAAATAACCCTCATCTATGTGTTCGAATTTCCTATATGTAAATCTTGGTCATTGCGCATTTGAATGATAATTTATTTACATTTAGACTCATGATTACTTGATCTTCTTCTCGAATTTCCCAATTTTTGATCACTTGCTCTTTCAAAAAAGAGCTCTTTTTCATTTTCTCATTCTGCCTGTTGACGTTGTTCTTTCTTTTCATTCTTATAATCTTGGGCATCTTATTTTGTTTATGATGCTTCATCATATTGAACACATTGTAGGTTAACAACTAAATATATTTTATCATTAAGGGTTCATTTGAGACAATTTTATTACTATTTTTTGAAGCAGTTTTCTAATACAAAAATTTCTTGAACTAAAAATTTGTATTAGAAAGCTGCTTTAGAAAGCAGTAAGAAAGATGTTCCAAATGAAGCCTAAGAGTGCTTTTAACCCTCTCTCAACACAATTTTTTATTATATTCTATATAATATAGCATTATTATCCGACAAATATAGAATACTCAAATTTTCATCACATACACCAATGGTACAACTTTACAAATTATATTATCAATAAAATCCTTCGAAAAAAAAAAGTGCATTATCAAGCGACTTCACAAATATTACTCTTTCAAAGCTAACTCAAATATTAGAGTATTGATTGTTAAGTAGTGGCTAATCTCAATCTCTTAACAAAGCTATAAAGATAATATAATTTTAACTACTTAGATCCAAAATGACAACATTGATGATGATACTTTTTCTCTAAAGTTTAAGGTGGAATAGTCATTTATTAGTATTCTTACTGATATGTGCATGCAACAGCAAAGATAATTCATGGTCTACTTTTATCTCTCCTGCCTCAACTATTACTTATAAAGAGGTGGTATGGTTCTTTTTCTTCTTGTCTTCTCATTTTGACACCTCATTTCTAGATGTAAATTCTAGCAATACTAAGCATTTGTGCCTAGACTTTTTATAATGACAATATTTTAGCTTAGTATCTTACTTCTTTGCACCTGAATTTTTAGCCTTCTTCCTTTCTTTACAATTGTAACCTAGATTTTTCCTTAAAACAAAATTTTATAAAGACAATATTTTAGCTTAGTTGGTTAAAACGTTAATCCTCATGTAATTCATCTAAGCTACTCAGCTACCCCTAGAAAAGTTGCCTCTATGCCCTTATTCTTCCACTAAGTTCAAAGCTTGGCACCTCTAAGGGTTGTTTGCAACAAGTAGGATTTAACTCTTACTCAAATCCTGTTTGGTAGTATTTAGTGTAAATCTTACTCAAATCCAGCATAAATCCTGTATCCAAATAGCCCCTTAGGGTTGGGAGAATGAGGATTCCCATCTATGTGCTTTACCTTAGAATCCAAGTCATCCAAATGGGGGCAACAACGGCTTCTCTCTCTCTCTCTCTCTCTCTCTCTCTCTCTCTCTCTCTCTCTCTCTCTCTCTCTATCTTTCTAGTCAACTCATTATTTCGAATTTAGAGCCAAGAGGCCACCACCTTAATGTCACATTGAATCCTCAATCATCTCCACAAGGGTGGATGAGAAAGCAACAAGAACAGCTCCAATATTAATAAGTAGCATTCCTCGTGATTTTATGGACAGGGGGTGACGATGTCCTCTGATCGTCTTTTGAAGTTCTGTAGCATTGGTACTCTCCATGGAGATATAAATAAGTTGAATTGAGCTTGAGCCATTGATGATTTGAGCTTAAATTTAATTAATTAATTATAAGTCAACTCACAAGCGGACTCATTTATTATAAGAGAAAAATCATTCTTTTTCAAACTATCTTTATAATAATTTGATAAGAATATTTAAAAAAAAAAGAAATCAAAGAAATTAAATGTGAAATTATAGAAATCACTTGACATTGGGAAGAGATATATAATTTTTAAATATTTTTAATAATTTAACACTAAACTTATTGAATTCTAATATATGTTAAGTGTATTTTATATTAATAATTTTTAAACAAGCCAACGCATGAGCTGATGAGTTGAGTCATGAGTAGCTTAAGTTTAGCTCGTTAGCTCATCAGCTCATCAAGCTCGACTTGTGGGCCATTTATCGAGTCAAGCATAGATCACCTTACAAGTCAACGTGACTCAATTATACTCCTAACACTCTCACTTAAAGTTCATCAAGAAGGCAATCACATGGCTAGTCACCTAAATTTGGGTAGATAGGTACCGGATCTGCTCATTGATTCTAGATAAACTTCTACAGCTCCTTATTCTATGCGGACACCGAACGCAGCTCTACATCCGGAGACCAATCAGAATGAGCCACGTCAGAAATACCGAGCGCGGTACCGAACAGTATTGAGCGGTATCGAGCAGTACCGAGCCGCAGTACAGACGTGGCTCATTCTGGTTGGTCTCTGGATGGTGTTCGACGTCCGCATAGAATAATTTCTCCCTAAATTGCCAAGTATATAAGCATACGGCTGAGCATATATCATCCCCTTCCAAAAAATTCGGCATTGTAGAAAGCCTCATGCATTTGAAAGACCCTAGTTTTCTTCTTTCCTACCTCTTCTATGATTATTGTATCCCATTCCTTGTAAACACTTCTTTCCCATTTCATTGTGAAAATTCAAACTTAATTTCCAAATTTTCATTGGACCGATGACAATACAAGTGGAAGAATTCAATCCATAAATCTGCCAAAAATTTAGCTAGAATCTGTTATTTTTCTGTAGTGATAAAATCATATCATGCAAGTTTCCATCATACTTGAAGTTGTTGATAACATGCCAACCTTTGCTAGCTCACCTCCTTCAAATCACACAACAAATAACACAAAGAACACGGCGATTTATGTGGTTCAACAAAGATGCCTACGTCAACGAGGAGGGGATGATGATTTCGCTATATTAGAGAACAATAGGGATTATAATAGGCTCTCATGCTCTCTATTTTTCTCATGCATTCATTACACTAGCTCTCAAGTCTTATTTAAAGATTTGAAACAAACATAATAAGAAAAGCTTAATCAGTAAGAAATCTAATCATGTCATAATTAGATCTCTTAATCAATGCTTTCATAATCACTACATAAATCAAATCTCCTAATTAATGTAATAATTAGATCTCCTAATTAATACATCAATCAAATTTTTAATCAAATTAGCTTAATTACGAAAATAATCAACTTCCTAATCAAATAATAATGAGCCATTAAAACTTTTCAAAATAAAGCTTATGTGTATTTGAAAATAATTCCAAATCAACAAAAATAACTATGTTCATACAACAGGAAGTGATGGTCCTGAAGGAGAATTGGCACTTGCGATCAACTATGTCCACACAACAGGAATTCTCCGTTGTAAATACAAGCCCTAGATGAAGTGATAGGCGTTTCACAACTTGAGCTTGAACAAACTTTTAAGTGTTACCGCTGTCGACGAGGATCTAAAGTTTCTGAGAATTGATTAAATCGATTAAATGAAATGGATTTAATTGTCCTGCCAGAGTATATTTATCTCCCCCCGTCACTCTGCTAGGGTTTCCCTAGCCCTCTCCACAGCTCTGCCGCTACTGATGGTGTCAGTGCTTCTCTCAGGAAAGTTTTTCATTTTTGTGCTCTCTGGTTTGTAGTTCTTGTTGTTTCTCTTACCGATTCGTCCACCTCCGCTTGGCGGAATGGCGATGAATCGGCTAGCCGACCTGGCTTTTTATAAGGGTCGACCAAATCCCACTCTTTTCTTAATGCTTTATCTGGTTCTGCTTCCTCTGCGTATTTCCCCGACCTAAAACCTACTTCCTTTCGTGGAATGCCTTCCATAATTGGAGGAGGAGTTTTTTTGCTATGGCCGCTCCTTTTAAATTTGCTTTAATTGGCTTCTTTTCTTCTCGTCGACCTAGTCTCGAATCTATTCGGAGGTTCTTTTTTAACCTTAAGTTGATTGGCGAGTTCTCAGTTACCATGTTGGATGGTTCACATGCTTTAATAAAGTTGGGTAATGACCTTGATTACAGTAGAGTTTTCTATCATAGATCATATTTAGTTAATAATTGTTACATGAAATTGTCATTGGTATTGAGTCTCTGGTGATCCCCATTTGGATCTCTTTCCCCAACTTGCGACCGTAACTTTTTTCCCCTCGTATCCTTTACGGCTTGGGTTAGCTGTTTGGTCGACCCTTAAAAGTTGATAATACCACTGCCTTGGGTACTCGTCCGTCCATTGCGCGTGTTTTAGTAGAGCTAGATATTATCAAAAAATACCTTGATAAAGTTTGGCTAGGTCCGAATAATGTATGCTATATACAACAGGTTGAGATGGAGGTTTTCCCCCAATTTTGTACTAAATGTAAATGTATTGGTCATTTGATTGGTACTTGCCGACCCAGTTTTGCTTATGTTCTGGTTTCGGACAATATTGTTGTTTGGTTCTGCTCCGGAGACAGGTATCGCTGAGGCTTTGAATCCTTCTAATGCTTTAATTACTTCTAATGTTAATGTTATTCCTGATAAGAATGCGTTGTTCCGTCCAGTGTTAATTTGCCTTTGGCTTTATCATCTGACAATGGAGAGGGTGGCAATTTGGTTTTGGACCCAAACACTTGCTTGGTAAATCATAGATCTACTCTGGCTCCTAATTCTAATGATGGAGGTGGTGAGGATGATGTTGTGGTTTTTGAATCTACTCCTTTGGGGCCTGATGCTGTTTGCCCTTTGGGTACTTTGGATTCGCCGGTTGAGGTTACGGTTCATTGCAATGATTTGGCTCTTAATGGTGTTGCAGAGGAGGTCGTGCCTCATGTTTTGGCTCAAGACAATGTGGGTGTTGACTTACCAGTGCTTAATTCGGAGGTCGTGCCTCATGTCGATGGTTTGGACCCTCCTGCTATTGAATTGGAGGGGGTTATTGTGCCTGAGGGTTGTTCTCTGGTTGTTTCCCCTAATGCTTGTGTTTCTAGTGAGAATCTAGTGGATGAGTTTTTGGGTCAGTGTGAAGTTAAAAAAATGGTGGTTGTTGGATCCTCTGTGTTGGGTAATACATTTGAAAGTTCTCATGTAATTGTTCTGGATTCGTCAATGGGTGTGATTGAGCCTGCTCATTTTGTTGATGTACCAGTTTCTCTAATTTCCAATGATGAGTTGAAAGCTTATGTCGCTAGCAAGTTCATAGATTCTTCTGGTGATCCATCTGATTGGTTGGATGATTGCTCTTTTATTGGGGGAGGGTCAGGGGTTGTTTTGGCTGAACCGTTTGAAAAGCTTCATGAACTATATAGTTTGCAATTTGGTCATAATGTTGACAATGCTTTCTCCTTTGGTGGAGGAAAGCGTCGTAGAAGGAAATCCAAATAATGTGTTGGGCAATTCCTTCTGTTTGGGTGCTGCCATTCGCGGTTAGGTGTGGGCTTTGGCTTTCCTTTTTGATGGTTTGGCGTTTCGGTTATGTGGAGGTGTAGGTTTTGGCTTTCATTAGTTTGGATGTTACTGGTGGGGGTTTTTGGGTCCGGGCAATGATGAGGCAGTGCTGCTCTCCACCTGGACGGTTTGGCTTGTTGGCAACCATTGGTGGTGTCTACTTGGTGGCTGTTATTTGGGACATGACTATGCTTCGCCTTACTGGCTATGTGGCCTAACGCTTACTTCCTCCTCTGGATGGCCTCTGCCTACTGTTGGCTGGTTACAGAATGTTTGCCATTAACTAAGCCCAGCATCATTGTGTATTCTTTTTGACTATTTTTTCTTTGAGGCTATTTTATTAACTTGCTTGTGTTGTACTTTCCTTTGTTGGACTTGCTTATTTCTTTCTTTTATTATTGGAATAAATAAAAAAATTGACAAAAAAAAAAGGTTGTGTAAGTTTGGTTGATCCGATACAGCCAAGTACTCACTCCAATTCGATATCCGCCTCCTTTGTGCCCAATAGAATAAGAAACTTGTTCTGGTATTCATGGCTACAGTATATTTTGCATACAATGATAACAAAGTCCTATCTTCCTTCTTATCTGAACTTCAACAAAGGTAAGATTTAAAAGTAAGTATCATTAATAAAAAATTATGCGATTAAGTATGCTTTTAAAAAAATTAAAATAGTCATAGTCGGTCTCGCTCATTTAATGGGCGACTTTCATGTCCGGTCAACATTTTAAAAAAAAATTTAAAAATATAAAAAAAATTAAAAAAACTGCAGCAAGTCGCCCGTTGCTGTATTATATTATCTTTTTATATTTTTTAAAATCAAATTTATGTTTAAAAAAAATGTACATTTTAATTACCTTTTCCTTAAAAAGCTTAAAACAGATTACATTTTAAAAAAAAATTAATCTAATTTTTTTCTCTTTTTTTTTTATTTTGTCTGTTTTGTTTCTTTTTTAAGTTATAACTTTTTAATATATTTTTATAATTAGTTTTTAATTTTTAATTAAATATTATAGAAATCTAATATTTATATTTAATATATTTAGATAAATTTAATATTGCTTACCCGAATTAGACATCATTGTCGTATCCTTCACAGGCAAACAATTCCCTCAAAGTCAAATTTAGAGACCGCTTGGGCAATCTATTAATGTCACAAGATTTTTATTTTGCTTTAAGCCCTTATTTTGAGCTTATTTGAACTCGAATTAGACACTTATAATAAAATTTTATTCTTACAACATTCTAATAATTTTTTTTTCAATATTAGATTTCTTAAATATTTAATTAAAATTAAAAACTAATTTTAAAAATATACTAAAAAGTTATAATTAAAAAATAAATAAAACAAATAAATTAAAAAAACTAAGAAAAAATAAATTATATCAAAATTTGTTTTTAAATATAATCTGTTTTAAAGCTTTTTAAAGGAAAATGTAATTGAAATTTATATATATATATATATTTTAAACATAAATTTGATTTTTAAAAATGTAAAAAAAAAAGTGTATAGCAAGTCGTTTTTAAAAACATGACTAGGTGCTGATTGGACAAATATGTAGTCAACGGTAAATTATGACTATTTTTTATTTTTTTTTCTAAATATATTTAATCATATAATTTATTTATTAATGATAGTTACTTTTAAATTTTTTTTTTTTTTGGGAAGATTATGGGCATAGCCCGTTTTCATTTAAACAAAATAGTTACATGTAAAGAAGGAAGGTAAATGCAACTGTAAAAACAAAAACAAAAAAACAAGGGCATAACAAAATAGAACCTAAAACCCACAGGAAGCAGATGTTACAAAGACAAAACTTAACATCTACCAAAAGTTAAAGCAAGCAGCTAAAAAACCAACCAATGGACTGTGTATACCAAGAACCACAGTGAATACCAAAACGGGCTCAGGAATTGACACTTCTCTCAACCTGGTTGCATCTGATTGAAAGTCGAAAGAGAGGGACTGCCATCCAAGGGAGAAAAATGAACAATCCGATCATCCTCGCCCACCAGCCAAACAACCTGATTCCCATCAACAAATACCAAGCATAGACCAAACCGAATAGAAGCCATATTCAGAGTAATTCCAGAAGCTGTAGCCCATGTTTCCATTTCGATACTTTAGAGAAGACAGCAGTTTTGATCTTAAGACACAAGGTCAGAGAAGAAGCATAAGACTTGTCAAATCTCCTATCATTCCTTTCCCTCCAGAGGTGATAAACCGAGCAACAAATTAACAGATAGTAAAAGTGCTTGTTTGTAGAATGTTTCTCAGCAGTATATTCAAAAGCTTGCAAGATGTTTGGTCTAAAAAGGATAGAGCTCAAACACGGAATAAGGCTAGATACTACAGTAAAAGAATATTCGCATTCGAAAAACAAATGAGAAACAGATTCTTTATAGGTGTTGCAAAACGGACAGATTGCATCAACAGAAATTCCCTTAGATATTAGCACATCTGTCGTCTTAATACCCGCTTTTAAAGCCATCCAGCACAGGGAGGAATATTTGAGAACATAGCGTTTATGCCAGACAAAATGGTTCCAGTTAACTAAAGAATCTCCTTTGTAATAAAAAAATTGATAAGTATTAAGGCTGCTAACATTGCCATCACCCCAATAAATGCATCTTTTAGCATTCGACTCCACCGAAATAACAGAAAGTGTTTGATATATAGATGCAGGCAGCACAACAGGAATGTCCCAACCATATTCATTAAGGATGACGGAAATGCTGGCATTGGTTGGGAAATAGTTAAGGATGGGATGCAAACCGCTGATATCTTTTAACACCTTGCCATTGAACCAATGGTCCCAGTAAAGGGATATCTTGGATATAGGAGATACATTAAAATGAAAATTGTCTTTAGCAAATTGAGCATCCATACACAGATTTTTCCAAAATTTAGAATCTTTAGAAACTGGATTTTTCCAAGGTGATACATGGGTCTTGAGCAGCCACTTAGAAAGGATACTATGACTATTGTAAATTCTCTCTACCAGGGAGCAGTTGTAACTAAATTGCAAGGAAATCAAGGAGGGAATACCAAGCCCTCCCACATGTTTGGGCTTACAGGTATTAATCCAAGAGATTAAATGTATTTTGCGACCAGCAATGTCACCATAATAAAGAAATTTAGCACACAACTTATTGATTTGTTTACATATGGTTTTTGGTATGATGGACCCTCGAATCCAATAAGCAATCGTGTTCCAAATAGTGAACTTTAAAAATTGTAATCTACCTGCGAATGACAGAGCTTTAGCTTTCCAGCCAGAGAGTTTATAGGTGACAGTTTCCATAAGCTTAGAAAAGCTAGAGAGCTTCGGGTTATAAGGTGAAATTGGAATCCCCAGATAGGTAAAATAAGAGGAAGTGGCAGGAATGTTGAATATTGAGCAGATATTGGAAGCAATAGGACAGTTTGGGGGTAAAATGATGGAGCTTTTTCCAAAATTCACCCCTAAACCAGTAGCTTGTGCAAAAAGACTAAGTTTATGACAGAGAAGCTCACAGTTATTCACTTCAGCTTTCCCAAATATGATAAGATCATCAGCGTACATAAGGTGTGAGATTCTAAGACCATCCACATTTAGGGCCTCAAAAAGAACATTGTCGGAATGGCAATCCAGCATACAGGAAAAAGCATCCATGACAATACAGAAAAGATAAGGACTTAAAGGGCAACCCTGCCTAAGCCCGGAAGAGGATGAAAAGAATCCCTCAAGCGCTCCATCAATGCAAAGGGAGAACCAGACATCATTAATACAAGCTTTTATCCAATTAACAAAGGCTATAGGGAAGCCTTTCTGTATCATCCTAGCAATGAGGAACTCTCTGGAAACGCTATCAAAAGCTTTCTTGATATCAAGCTTGGCACACATAAGGTTATATTTGGAATAAATCCTGGAGTGGAATAGTATCTCATCCGCTAAAATTATATTATCCGTCGAAATCCGCTTATGAATGAAGCCAGATTGATTCTCCTTAATGATGTGGGGCATAATAGGTTTCATTCTAGCTGCCAAGATTTTAGCAATGATTTTGTATGAGGTGTTGCACAGAGAGATAGGCCGGAAATCAGTGATAGCCTCTGCATGGCTAGTTTTGGGAATAAGAGTGAGGGCAGTCGCCTTAGAAGCACGAGGAATGTAAGCATTCTTGTAAAAATAGTTCACAGCATTACAAACAGCCAGTCCAATGACCATCCAAGACGATTTATAGAATTCAAAATTGAACCCATCCGGGCCTAGCGTGGAATTATTAGCACCAGAAAAAACCGCCTTTTTAATCTCACCCTCTGTAAAAGGAATCGTTAGGGAATAAAGGAGTTCGTTGGGTATAACATTACCAGCCGGGAAGAGGTTGATGTCAAATTCCTGAAGATTTGGCTTATTAAAAAGGTCTTGAAAGTAGGAGATGGAGTCTTTAATGGCATCAGGAATGGAGTGTTGAGAATTGGACATAGCAAGAGAAAAGGCAGTCCTTTTGTAATTTCTCCGTAAGTGAATTCTTGAATATAAGAACTTGATGTCATCCTCACCCTGGGACAACCATTTAATTTTAGCACGCTGAGTCACCCAGGAGAACCAATGAGAGGCAGCATCTGCTAAAAGATGGTTAATTCTTTTGAGCCCCATGGACACATCAACAATGTTGCACTCAGTATTTAAACTATTCAAGTAATCCTCTTGCTTCCTTTGGAGGGAATTTAATTGATCAGCCATAAAGTTAGAGTTAGCCCAAACCTTACCTCTAATAGCTACCTTGAGAATTTTGAGCCTAGAGCAGAACTCAACAAAGGGGTGACCTTTGAATTTAACAGAGAAAATATCAAGCAAGGTGTGCCAATACTGCTCATATTTCAGCCAATAATTTTAAAATTTTGCCCAGCAGAAAATTTCGTTAAAAAAGATTATGCCTCTTCGTCTTTGACCGATGGTGCCATGTTGCGGCAGGACCCTCGAAGTAAAAAAAGAAGCGATTCCGTTCGTTGGTTTTCTGTAGTGGTGTAGAAATCAAAATATTCGTCAGATAAGGAAACCCAGGTTTTGATTTCAGATCAGTTGAAGAGCGGCAATTAAATATTCATCATTCTCATTATAGGGAATCCATCTCTCCCAGGGCGCTTCATTTAAAAATTATGAAACTGCTTCTAACTAAACTATCATTGGTAGGGCTGCAAACAAATTGAGTGTTTGATGAGCTATTCATGACTCGGCTCGATAGGAGCTCATTCATGTTTGTTTAATAAGGTCAATGAATGAACTTGAACACTGTTGATAAATATTCGATAGCTAAATTAATGAACTTAAACAGCTTGGTGTTTCGCTTATTTATGTTCATGAACAATATTATTTAACGCTCGTGAACAAACTCGATTAAATCTCGACTAAGAAACTCGATTAGAACTATATCAGAGTTTTAAAAAGTAAATATAATTAAATTTAATAATTTAATAATTTAAAAAGTAAATATTATTAAATTTAAATTTAATATTAGAGCTCTTTGCTCTCGCTCACGCAACAACAACAACATCAAGCCATTGTCCCACTACGTGGGGTCGGCTACATGAATCATTTTTCTCCATTGTGTCCTATTAAAAGTCAAATTCTCATTTAAATCCAATAAAGAAATATCATTTATAATACTTTCTAACAAAGTCTTTTTAGGTCTACCTCTACCTTTTTTAACATAAGTCAAATCTAATACCTCTATTTTTCTAACCCGGTCATCGGGAGGCTGTCGTTTTATGAGACCAAACCATCTAAGGCAACTTTGTCTAATCTTATCTTCCACTGTAGCTACTCCAACCTTTTCACGTATATGCTCATTTCGTATCTTATCTCTAAGGGAAAAGCCACTCATCCATCTGAGCATCCTCATCTCTGCAACACTTAACTTAGTATTATGCTTCTCTTTTAATGGCCAACATTCGGCACCATAAAGGATTGCAGGTCTCACCACCTTCTTATAGAATTTTCCCTTAAGTTTGAGGGAGATTTTTCTATCACACAACAAGCCCGATGCATTCCTCCACTTCAACCATCCAACTTGAATTCTACTGATAATATCCTCATCTATTTCACTATCACTTTGAAGAATAGATCCAAGATATCTAAAACGGGTACTCTTATTAATGACTTGACCGCCCAAAGTCATAATCCCCTCACTAGGTCTATTACTATTAAAATTATACTCCATATATTTAGTTTTACAGCAACTCAAGCAAAAACCTTTAGACTCTACTGTTGACCTCCATAATTCAAGTTTACCTTCAACTCCCTCTCTATTCTAATCAACAAGAAGAATATCATCAGCAAAAAGCATACACCAAGATACATCCTCTTGCAAATGTCTAGTGAGAACATCCATGACTAAAACAAAAAGATATGGACTTAAGGCTGAACTTTGATGTAATCTAACCGAAATAGAAAAATACTTGGTCAAACCACCTTGTGTTTGAACACAAGTAATAGCTTCTGCTTACATATCTTTAATGATTTGAATATAAGCGTTATTTACTCCTCGCTCACACAACTTAAAAAAAAATTTCCCGCTCACGCGCCCGCTCTTCGCTCTTCTCTCTTCTCTCAGGCAATAGTCCCACATCATGTGGGCGAGGTGGATTTTGCTCTATAAAACGAGGAATTTCATGAGTACAATTGCGAACTTCCAAAGCTGGGAGACGGGGCGCGGTCGCACGGGTGAGATTCGCTAGCTCTTCGCGCTAACTGAATTTCATTTTGCTTATGACGGCTGTCTTGCTCGACTTTTTAACGAGTGGCTTGTTAAGAGTTAAATGAGCCGGCTCGATAAGCTTTTAAATAAACGAGCTCGAGTAGAGTTTATCTAGATGAGCTCAAGCTCAAACAGCAATAGAAAAAACTCGTATCTAAATGAGCCAAGCTCAAACAGGGTTCTAGCATACGACCTTGAGCTCGAACATACTAAGGCTTAGTTCGGCTCGGTTCATTTCCAGCCCTAACCATTGGTAATCCTTCAACCAAATTGGAGGCTATTGCTATTTTAAAATTTTGTTAATTATTCATAATTAAATTATTGTTAAAATAAATATTCATTCCAAATATATATATTATTACTATGAAATAACTGAATTTTATAGGTTCCTTTTTATTTTCATTGTTTTTCAGCATCTCTTTTATTGAGAGGTTTATTTCAGCATTTTTTTTTTTTTTTCAAATAATGAGTGTTTAGACACAAATTTAATTTGGTGAAACTCCAATTCAAAATTTTAACAATAATTTTTTAAATTTTTATCAACTGACATTCATATGGTTTTATGGTAAAGCAATTCCAAATATATTGGCAATTTCTATGCAAAGGAACTGCTAAGATCCAGCTATTAAATGTTTAAATAATGATGATAAATTATTCTATTAAGATTTCGTTTGAAATAATTTTCTTATTGTTTTCTAAAACAGATTTATAATACAAAAAATTTTTAAAATTTAATTTAAAATTTTTTTTATTAAAAAACTACTTTAAGAAGCAGTAAGAAAGCCCTCCCAAACAAAGCCTAAATATGAAGAAGATAACGATGCACTGGATGCTACGTATCGGTCGACTACCTATAATTTTTGAGAAAATGTTCGCTCTTACTAAAGTATTAAGCATTCATTAACAGGGAACCTTTTTGTTCTTTAGAGTTAAGAAGAAGTTGAAGAAAGTCTGCACACTTCCTATAACTCTTTACATTTTCAGAAATAGAAGTGATATACAAAAAGAAAATTTAGATTCTGATTAAGGCTTTGTTGGGACGGCTTTTTTATTATTTTTAAAATGAAATTTTAGTAAAAAAATTTAATTTTTTACTAAAATTTTATTTTAAAAAATAATAAAAAAATCGTCTCAAATGAAACCTGAATGATACAGAAGTTTGTGTAAATAGCAAGAAATCTGAAATCACATCTGCATAAATATTAAGAACTAATATCTAACAATTGAAGAGATGTGATCCATAATTTCTGCCTCAATCTGCTTTATTCTTTTCCTCTAATTGAGGTCAAAAAGACCAGAAGTAGTGGTTGAGTGAACTTGCTGAATACATGGCACTATAGCAGATTCCAAACAAGCCGAATCATAAATGCTTAAACTGTGCACTTCTACAAGGCTTCCATCAAGCACTCAACTTTAGTCTTTGTCAATAACTTTTTGCTACATTACCCTTGAATTAAGGAATCATTTGACAACCCAGACCTCACTTATAGGCCAAATTATTACGTACGGCCACCGGATGTCGTCCAAAAACCAATTAGGACGCGCCACCTCACCAATCGGTATGTATCATTACTGGGTACCGCTGTGTATCGGGTAACATGACACGTCTTGATTGACCTCCGAACGGTCAGATGACCGCATGTAATAATCTCTCCACTTATAGGTAGGTAGGATTATGAGAAGTAAATGTATCGGATGAATAATTTGATACTCATTCATAGAATATTAATTTATATATATAGTTGAACTAGTTTGGATTAGAAGGTGACCTGTGTAAATGAGCAAATTTGAATACTGACTTACTTATTCATTTATGTTTGTGAACATGCTCATTCGATATTTGTCAAGTAGTACATTGAGAATACAATGAAATGCTCGTTTAATGATTGTTTAATTTTTGATAAGATGATATTTTTTTTATATTATCGTATTAATTTTCTTATAAATTAAACGCCCCAAAAATTATATTTAACATTAAATCTATATGTCTAATGAGAATATCAAACAAAAAATTAAATTATATGGATTTGATATTTTTTTAATATCTAAAATTTACTTAATAATTTAAATAACACATAATGAATTATGCCCATTTTTATTAAAACAATGAATTTAATTATTTCTAATAATTATGATATATGTTTAAATTATTACTATCAAATGTATAATTTGTCCAACCTACTGTTCAGTGGGCGCTCCGCGCTCATGATAGCTACATTGACCCCTACTAGGGGTGTACGTGAGCTGAGCCGGCTCACGGGCAGCTCGAGCTCGACTCGTTAACAAGCTCACGAGTTTCTCGAGTTCAGCCTGGCTCGGCTCGAAAGCATGTTGAGCCGCTCGATTAACTTAAAAAATATTTAAAATTAATTTAAATTAATATTATATAATATATATTAATACTTTTAAATTAACTATATATTACAATAAAAATTCTATAAAAAAATGAAAAATTTTAATTTAAAACTAAGAAATCGAGCTCAACAATCAAAATTTGAGCTTTCCAAATGAGCTAAAACAATCGAGTCGAGCTTGAGCAAATAATTTTTTTAACGAGTCGAGCTTGAGTTCAATTAAAACTAAACAAGCTTAGCTCAATTAGATAGATACTGGACTCGATTCGACTAGTTTACACCCCTAACCCCCGGTACAATTTGATGAATTATACTTAATTGTAGGGTAACAATGCGTTAATCAATATTATAAAATTTTTCAAAAGAAACATCACTAATAACTAAGTTTGACATACAAACTAAATAATTAATTTTTATTTTTTTATTTAATCATAAATGAAAAAACATAAAATTCTAGAATAAGAGTAATAAAATAAGTATGATATATGTATAATAAAAGACATCATAACATCAGATTTATGTTTGGTTGGGGACAGATTTTTTATTATTTTTTAAAGTAATTTTTTATTTTTTTGACTAAAAATTTTTGTACTAAAAAATACTTTAAAAATAATTAGAAAATTGTCCCAAATAAAATCTTAATATGTATTGATAGATATGTATTATAAAAAATATCAACTACTCTACAATGATTTATAACAAGATGATGTTATGTATAAAATTATCTACATATCATATGAAATAATGTAGGATGATTCTGAATCGGATGGCTACAGCCAAACAGGAAGGAACTTCCCACATGACATGGACCATGCATGATGTCAACATCAGATCATCAATGACGCATCCACATCACTTTCCATACAGGCAAAGACATGTTAGCTGTTGAAGGCCTTATGTATGCCTTAGTCATCAAATCATAATTACGTGATTTTACATGCCTAATACATCAATTTTTTACTTTGAAATAATTTTTTAAATTAACTGTGCATCTAACTAATACTAATCTTTAACTTCCTTAATCTAAAAATTGGGTTTAAAAAATTTGATTTTATAATTCATCTTATGCTAATTTGATTAACTGTGTAAGGATGTTTTTGAACAGCAAGGTGTTATGTGAGATATTATCGTTCGGATGGGTAAACGAAGAAAGAGGATATCCAAAAAATAGCTTTCTTGGGGATTGGCTTGGTGGCTGCTGACTTGATGTTCTATGTTTTTTGTGGCTAGCGACCGTTCGAATTTTTCTGGATGTGTTTGTTTCTCTTCTGGTTAATTTGTGATTATGGGGGTTAGCTTTGCAGTTGTAGCTATCATTTTTGGGCTATGATGTGACATTTAACTCACCATTTTAGATTCGTGGCTTGTTGGCAACCATTGGTGGTGAAGTTCTTTTGGTGGCCTCATTTCGGATGTTGGCTGTTGTTTGATTTTTTGGTGGATTATTGTTCTTTCCCTCCTCTGGATGGTCTGTGTCTGACGTCTGAGTGGTTGCAAGCCTGTGCCAAATACTGAGCCCGGTTGACTTTTTTGCCTCTTTATCTTCGAGGTCTCCTCATTTCTTGTATGCTCTTGTTTTTTTTCTTTATGTTTTTGTTTGGTCTTAGTTGTAAGCTTTATCTTTTGATGGAATAAAATTTTTCTTTCTTCCAAAAAAAAAAAAAAAAGCCTATATGAGCCATTAATAATCATTTTCTGGATGCGCAAAAACGCCTTCTTTATATCATAATAGTTGAGAAGGCATTGAATATAACTAATGTTGTATAGTTCTCTCATATGGTTTGCACCACACCACACTTGATTAGAATCTCAAATAAGTATGGGCAATTGCATTTTGATTGCTTTATGAGAACTTCTACTAAAATAAAATTATAATATATGTGTCAAGGACACGAGATGCGGCCCTTCTCAAGACGGCCACCGCCACGAAAAGATAGCCTGCTACTTCAATTTTGACCTATTTCTATTAGAAATTTATTTCTGTGTGATCTTGTGGCTATCGAAAGAGACCATAACACAACAAACTCTTATCATTTTGAGAGGGTGCTTATCAGTTAAGATTCGAGGCAAAACCCTAGGCAAACAACCTAGGGCAAACTAAATTCCTAAAAGAATTTCTTCTAGCCCTCCTTTATACAAACTAGAGCATCTAGTCTACCTGTTAGGAAGTTTGGCTAAACTTTATTTTATGATTTCTTAGCAAAACTCATAATTATTGCTCATATTAAGATAGGAGGATTACATTTTGTCACTCCAAATATAACAACTCGATTAACATCTGATGTGATGCTTTACTTGCATAATGGCTAATCATAGTTAAACATTAACACTCGAAGATATGAAATAGAGAATAAACATACATCCGGTGGAAAAATAACACATGAAAAGATATATTCTTTTATTATAAAGCATTTATAAGATATGAACATATTCTTTATCATCAATGGATAATGCCTTTTTCAAATCACTTCTAACATCATCTTCTAAAGTTGGGGATACATTTTTGGATACTTGGTTGGGTGATAGTTCCTTAATATTGGCTCTAGTCTATTGCTGCAATAAATATATTGCTTTTAAGAACCCTCTGAAAAAACCCTTTTTGAGAGATTGATGCACTCGGTCCTTCGACAAAACTTCAAGTATTCTATCAAGAGCTTCTTATATATGATCATACATGTCACAATGATAGACCAAAGAATTCTTGAAGTCTTACACAACCTTTGAGATATAGATCTTGCCTAAACTTTAGCTTTTGATATAACAATATCTTTTTTTAGGAAACAACTTGTAATTTCTTATTCTTTGCTTGAAGAACATTTGTCTCCACTTCGAGATCATTTTACTTCTTGACGAATGCCTTGAAATCTCGTATATTTTTGTCCACGCCTCAATTAGCTCATCACGGGAATGATCAACATCCTGATGTTGTAAATTGAGGGAAATGGATATATTCACTAGCTTAACTCAACACTCTACTAACAAGTTCTCCAAGGTTGCAATCACTACAGGAAAATCGCTCATTACCGATTGCCAGAAAATAAAGAAAAATTAATTAAAAAATGAAGTTGCCCGCCCGAGCTCTCGTGTTGCCCGCCCGAGCTGCTTGCAAGAGCTCCCGCGCTGCCCGTTGCCCGCTCGTGCTGCATGCCGAGCTGCCCGAATGCTGCCTGGCCGCACGTTTCGCCCGGGATTCGAACTGAGTCCAAAATTTTTTGCTAAGTCCCAACCATTTTGTTGGAAGGGCAAATGTGATAAAATGCTTATTATTATTTATTTAAACTCTATTTTATGAAAATTATAATTAAAAATTAATTAAAATAAAATATTAAAGTTAATAATTAATTAAATAAGTTATTAAATTAATAATTAATTAAAATAAACTATAAATTATTAATTAAATAATTTACGAATATATGATTTTTCAAAAATTATTGAAAAGCCGCTGGAAACTCCGCCAGAAATAAAACCGTCTGAAAACCGCTGGAAATTCTTCTGAAAAATAAGGCCGTCGGAAAGCCGCTGAAAATTTGTCCGCCCGAAAGCCGCAGGAAAAATCCGCCGGTAATGGATGATTTTTCCTGTAGTGAATTTACTTGACCTTTGCATTCTATCTTGATTCATACTCACCTTATAAATACTTAATCTTTATAATCTCCATTTTCCATTCCAGTGTAGTTTCTGTTATGCCCCGGGATCTAAAGTAAAAGAATTTCTTTTTTTTTTCTTATTCTTTAGTATACGTTCAATTCCTTCTATTCTTTAGTATAAACTGAAATCAATATAAGATAAAAGAGAAATAATATGCTTTAAATCATATAAGAAATCTATTAATTAATAGATATTCTTTATGTACCTCTCACATGTATCAATCAATAATTCTGTATTTATCATCCAATCTATTTCATTCAGTCATATCATTCAATCATCTTCGTCAATCCATCAGTTATACAATAATATCAGTATATGTATTTAGTAATAATAAGCAATAATAATAATCTATATCCGTATTCAGTAATAAATAATCAATAATTAGTATCAGTAGAATAATCAATATTCTATCAGATATTTAGTTGAGGGCATCTTATATTTACTCATGCACTTATGACTCCTAATCAATCGCCCCTTATGACTCCCAATTAATGAACTTCTTATAACTCCCTTTGAACCACGTGATAATCACCCCGACTCCTTATGAATCCCAATCAATCTCCAGCACTTTATGACTCTCATCCACTAACTCCGATCAGTGAACCACATGGATCTTAAGGATATTACATGAGGTTATCATGTCTTATATTTGATATCAATCAGTATATCATATTTATACATCACATTAGATTCAGACTAGTAGAAAAATTACATTCTTGCATAACTCAATCATATCATTCATTTTAGTACATATTATCTTGCAATCTTATCATGTCAAATAATAGTTCGTCACTTTTCAACCCATTTCTAATCTGCCTTTTTTCTTTACTCATTTTATTCAAAAATTCCTATACACTTATTTAACATGTGAAAACGTGATAAAATTATATCAAATCATTCAAAATGATCAAATCTATAACATATCAAAAGTTACATGGTGAAAGTTTATGAAATCAAGAGATAATATATTTTTGACATATTTAAGAGAGATAAATCTACAGAAATCATAATCATCAAAAATAGAAGTAAAAAGATAATTACTTGCATCGATCAATATACTTTTTACAATATAAGCGACAAACAAAAATGACAAAAGATTGGCTTTCTCTCTCCATTCCTCTCCCTTCTCTCTTTCCTTCCAAAGCAAGTCACGACCAAAATGAGGGAGGAGACAGCACTGGAATACTTTAATGCTTAAGTTTAGAATAAAATATGTATAATATTATTAGTGGCCTAACACCGCAACACTAGCTCAGACCTAACACCACAACACTGCATGTCGAATCCAAAATTGCTCTAGAATAAAGACTCAAACGTCGCAGCAACATTTTCTAGCACCATTGTACTCTCAAACCTAGCATCGTAGTGCTTACAAGCACAGCGCTGAAGCACTTCAGTTCAAACAGAAATTTAAAAATTTCTATTTTAAAATATTTTTCCTTTTCCGGTTGTTATAATTTCAAACCAGGCTTTAAACTATATCTTTTAAATCATCTATAATGAACATACATCTATTAGGCATAAGTAAGAACTAAATATTTACAAATGGATATCATTTTTTTTACTCATTGACATACATGTTTTAAATTCTCTTCTGAGATATGTAACTTTAAATATTGGACCTCCCATCAGAATTTAGGATCGCTCCTAATAATCCTTATTATTACTTGACACAATTATTCCACTATATAAATTTCACTTCTTTAAGGGAGATGATCCACTCTCATAGAAAGCCAAGCTAGCAACTCATATTTTTGTAATCCTACATTTTCTAATTTGGTGGGTGGGCAAATCTTTGAAACAAACACTTATCTAATACAACCATTTTAGCTAGGCCAAGATCTATAGTTTTTCCCAATCTCAAAATTTTTGTATAAATTTGACATTTAATATTTTCTCTTATTTTATCTATAAAATTAATTTTTCTGCATAATTTGCTTATTTTAATCTACAAGAATATTATGCAAACCTAGAGGAGGATTTCATTTGATGTTAACTCGTACATTGTTAAAGAATATTTGAGAAATAATATTGAAGTGTTATGTTAATAAGAATTAAATATTTAAACTGATCAACCAATAGTTGTAAAATAATGAATAGTATAGCAATAAATATGAATAGTTTTGTAATTTATTAATAAAAAATTAATCCTAATATCACTATTAAGTACAAAGTTGGGTGGGAATTAAAAATGTTAGGATGAATTTTAAAATTTTAAATAAATATAATATATGAATAATTAATTTATTTTTCAAGTTCACTAATTTTGAAATAAAAAAAATTTATGCCATTCTTAAAGAATATTATGTTTATTTTAAAATTAGTAGAGTTAACATTAATTTTAAAATAGATTTAATAATTTTTAAATTGATCATATTATAATTTATATCAAACATTTTTAAAAATATTTTCGCATAATTTTTTCTCTTTTTTTTTAATTTGAAATGTTTTTGTTATTTATTTATTTATTTTATCTTTGCCTTCCCTCCTTTCTCTTTGTTTTTTCCCATAAAATTCCGACATATGCTGCTCTCTCCTCTCCCATTCAAAACAAACAAATCTACGCCTACTCTCCTCTGGTCTCTGCGTCTCTCTCTCTCTCCCTCTCCAGAAAATACGAAATCAAATCCCTCACCACCATGCCCACCTCCGATGGCCCCTTATCATCGCCGGACCTCCGTGGTTTCCGTACTCTTCTCCATCTTCGGAACCCGCCCACCTCTTCCGCAGATCAAAACCCTCTGCTGACAAGCTTGACATCGCCCTCCCCTCGGCTTCCCAACAAGAAGAAGGCATTTGCATCTGCAGCCTTACGCAGCCTAAGCTGCTCCTCCTCCGCGGCGTCTCAGGCCTACGCGCCATCCTCTGCCGCTGCCGCTGTTCGGTCGTCGGCGGATTGGGAAGGCAAGGGCTCACGGCGGAGGAGAACTAACAAGAAGAAGAAGGATAGGTGTTCAGCCGCTGCCGATGTGTGGTGTACCCCAGGGATCTCATTCGCGGGAGATGATTCTGTGGACTGCGTGGTCTCGCAGCGCGAGATGGCGGGGAGAGGGGGCAGGGTTGAGGTGGAGAGGGCTCTAAGAGAGGTATCCCAATCTCTTTTTCATTTCAGAGCGTTCTGATTTGTAATTTGTTCTTTATGTTGATTTTTTTTTTTCAGAATAATACTTTTCTGCGATCTGAATCCTCCTGCTGGTCTTACCCTTGCTGCTGTTAAGATATAAATTCCCTCTGCTTAACTTTTTATCTATAATATTCTGTTGATAATATTGCTTTCTCTGAATGAGAAAGAAAAAGCTTATGTTAACAGTGAATGGACATGCAAGCTCTCCGATCCATACCATGATCTGTTGTTCTCAAGCTAAAGACTCCTTATTCTTTCTCCAATCGTCTTCCTTCCTCTGGACTCGAACCTCAAACTCAGTCACAAGTGTCTTATGAGAATTCTCTTCTACAGAATCACTCTTTTGCTTACAACTGGGATTAATTCGACTTTTTTCTTAATTACTCTTTGGTTCCTCCTGGTGCTGCGTAAATATCGGAACTCTTGGGTTGCTTAAATCTTTTCAGTTGAGCAAGTGATTGAATTAGAATTTTACATGAGAGAAGATTAAAGAGTTTGCCTTGAATTTAAACGGTGAAGTTTTATAATATAAGTAGCTCCAACTGAATTTAAGTGCTTAAAAATTTCTTATATCATACATTATTGTAATATGTATTTCCAAAATCCACCGCTAGCCAGTCCTTTCTTAATTCCACCGCTCCCTGGATGCAAAGAACGTGGAGTATAAAAGTGGGATTTTATAAATCCTGATTTTAAATATAGTTTTATCAAATTTTGTTAATTCCAGAATTTATCTCAAGCATAATTTAGAAGCCTCTTATATAGTAATGTCATTTTTGAAAAATCAGTAGGTGTGGATGATGCATTTACAGACAGTTAATGGGAAAATACACAACTGTACCAATTTGCTGTAGTTGTTGCATTGTCCGCACATAATAGTTTCTTTGACAATTTAGCTTTTCTTATAAATTATTTAGAATAGTTAGTGTACAGCACAGATTTCACCGATTTCAATCCAAATTTCACTATAATTTGTAAAATTTTACCAACTGAATTGATTGGCAACCACTTCAGCATTTCTCTTACATAAAATTTTCTCAAATTCTATTTAAAGTGGCAAACTATTTGGCTTACCTTTCTCAAGTCTTCGCTAGACAGACAGAACTTCCTTCTAGGCTAAAATACTTTAATTCTTAAAGTGATTGGCAAAACTTTGAATTTTTTTCCTTTTTTTTCTGGGAATTGAGTCTGAATTAAATTAAAAAAAATAGAGCGTCTCAGCTTAAAAATTAAATTAGTTTCTCAAAAAAATAAAAAAATTAGATTCCAAAGGGTCAAAAGTTTCCGAGCGAAAAAAAAAAACCCAAGGTATAAGTTTAATTTCGGGCCTTGTAGCAAGATCCGCTGTCAATATCCCATCACCTGTTAGTTCGCTTTTCTGACTCGCTGCTGTAATTACGGTTGGTACCTTAGTCTTTTGAGACAGGGTTTGCTCGAGAAACAGGGTGACAGGATACTTGGAATTCGGGTTTATCCTTTTCCTGCTTCCTCTCCTAAAAAGAAGAAAAATGGAAACTTTATCCTGTTCCGCATCTCTTTATAGCTGATTTTGACCGATATATATATATATTGGAATACGAGTGCATAGCTCTTTCTATTGATTCAAAATTTAATTACAAACGTGTGATCAGCACAAATGTAATAAAAAAATCAAAATTGTATGGATTATGATCAAAAGTCAAAGATGGAAAATAGGATTCACATTCAAAAATATAGACAGGATTAAAAAATTAGGATGTAAGAGTGCCTACGATGATGTTTTCCTAAGCCCATCGACCAGTTTTACAAAGTGAAACTAGAATGGTCGATGAGTGCTGTCCAAGGTCGTTGCTGATGGAAAACTATCATCATCGCCTCATTTGTTGATATTCAAAATTTAAAGATTCAGAAAGTATATGCTTTTCAAAAATTTTCAGAAGGTGTAAGCCTTAGAAGGTTGTTATCATCTAAAAAATTTATGTCATGTTCTAATTGGAGGGCAATGTCTTATTATGAACTAAGTTGATTCCAATGGCTTCAACACCAACATTGGTGCTTAGCATCATCAATAGTTATAGTAAATGTCGATATAAAGTGAAAAGTCAAACTCTATAAATTGTAGTACTTTTTTCAGCGTTATCTCTTGCATGGGTTGCTTCAAATTTGATAATAATTATCTTCTCATTGAGAAGAAAATAAGAGCTTTGAAATGGGCATCCATTATATTGTTGTTGATCTATTTACGTTGTATAATTGCTTTTAACCTTCAACACCTCTTATATAATCACTTTAACAGGAACCTAATAATGGTTCTCATTTATGTAACTCCTTATTCTTCAATTGTGAGGAAGATTGAATTATTGTATCATTAATTATATAGTGGGTTATTGTAATTGATTTTTTTGCTTTTTTGAAATTTTCTCGTAAATAATTATTGTGTCTCCTAAATTTTTATCTGCGCTTGATGGATCTGGATCTTTATATAAAATTAAGATATTAAATATATTCTATCTATCGTCATAATTTTTTTGGCATATAGCGAGATTATTTTTCCTAGAGTTGAAAAATGTAAATATGCACTTTTTATTTGTTGGATTGGAAACCCCCTTCAAAAAAATATGGCCTAAAAGTTTTGTAATTTGGTTTTTGATTTTTGATTTTTTTTTTTTCTATCGACTAATTTTCATTGTTTGATGTTACTAAGTTTGATTTGTACCATTAATAATTATGTTCTTATTTATCTGGTTAATTATGCTAGCGGACTTATTATGGGAGAAGAGTTGGAAACCGAGAAGCGATCTCTTCCACAGCAGATTCTAAATCGTCTCCTCGGGCTTTGCTCTATGAAGCCGATCTTACACCATCTGAGCACTACCTTCGCATGCGAGAATATTATCACCAACCTCCTGTTGAACTTGAAGAGGTGGCAATCCCACATCCATCTGTCATTTTTTCACAATGATTTATCCATCTTCGTAAGCGATATGTTTGATTAGTTTGTTACATTGCTTTTGAATTAATCAAAAGATTTTCATTGTGAAAAATTGCTTCTATTGTTTGTTAAGATTCTGTTCAAGATTCATTTTTTCTTCTAAAATAATGTACTTGAATTTTCTAGCATTCTTGCTGCTATTTCACCTCTCCTGCAATATTAATGCATGCAGCTCTTTTTTGGTTACATAAGCAACAAATCCCCTCCCAACGACCTGATAAATGGAAATTGATGATCCCTTTTTGGTCCAGTTCTCTTCACTCAATTCTTTTTCACAAGCAAAACAGCCATTGTACATGTTTTGATGAAGTTTGATGATTTAACTATATTTATCTATGATGTATTTGTTTTCCCACTCTGTAGTTAGATAAACAAACTTTATGATACCAGTAGGTTTTCTTTGGTGTTTTGCCAATTGTTAGCCAATATAATAAACTTGATTGTGAGTGTGTGACTGTGTCCGTTTGAGTTGTGTTTTACTAAACAGGAATTTTAATTCATACATATTTTTTTAAACCAGCTTTAACAGTCAAATGTAATTTGATGAAACTTGGACATTAGGACAATAAAACTTATTATGTTGAAGTATTGATGAAATATAGATCAATGGTGTAGTTGCGGCTTTATTGGCATTGACTGGTTTCTATCTAAGGCCAAGCAAGGTTAAAGTACAAGCTATTCTCACAATAGCTCCATTTAGTTGAGTGAGCTCTAACACTTGATGAAGATTTTATTTTTGGGGATAGCCCATGTAGTTGAGTGAGTTATAATACTTGATATGACAATAACAATAAGTTTTTATCCCACTATGTGGGGTCAGCTACATGAATCATTTTCCTTCAGCATGTCCTATTAACTTGATGAAGGTTTTATAATGCTCAATGAAGGTTATTTTTGGTGTCATATCATATTATAGAAAAATATTTCATTTTATAAATACCAAGTGGCTAGCTTCACCCATAAACTAAGTTTTTTTATTGAAAATGGATTTGATGAATTGTGTAGATGACCAAACTTTAATGCTTTTTTAGTTCTCACATTCTAACATAGGATAATTCTTTAATTTCATAACAAAATAGACTCTGCATCGCAGAACTAAAACAACGCAGGCTGCTTCCTTTTTAATCGGTGCAGCTGCCCATCGCTCTCTCTTTTACCGTTCATATTCTGACATCATGTTCTTTTTCTCTCCCATCCTAAACAAAGTAATAACTATTCAGAAAATCTACATCTGTACTCCTTTCCCTCTCCTCTCTTGCACCTACCTTTCACTCTTATTTAGGCAACAAAAAGTTGAAACCGAAACCTTGACCACCATGTCCTCCAATGGCCCCTTAATATTGCCAGAATGCCACGGTCTCCATGGTCTTCTCTACATCTAAAATCCATCTGCCTCATCTGCTAATCAAAACGCTTTGTTTTCATCCTCTTCTCTACCGGTGCAGATGAAGACTCTTTTTGCCATGCTTTTTGACTAGTAATAAGATAATAAAATACATCGACGAATGAGATTTTATTTATTTATTTATTTATTTTTCATGAGACTCACTATAGCCCAAATATATTTAGGAGCTCATTGTTTAAAAAGTGAGTTCATGCAAAACAGACGCTAATGAATCTAGGTTGACCTAAATTGAGCTCCACCTCTTCCAATCAGCTGTGTCAAAAATTGCCCGAGTGTTTTGAGTGGTGGTGCTATTAACATTGGCATGAAGTGGATAGAGGAATTTAGTCAAGCTCCATGTCCTATGCGTATACCTGAAAATGTTTTTTTGATACATTCTATGTCCATTCCACTCTTTAGACTATCCCTATTGGTTGCCTTTAGCTTTAATACTTATCCTCTTTTATCCTTAAACCACTTTTTTATTTATTCAACTTGCGTGTTTTGCCGAGTATTGTTTATATTATGTGCAATTTATTTTCTTTTTTGCATTACTCATTGCATGTCATTTTTAGTCCTTTTTTTTTGCATATTAATTTTATCGATTTATCTAGTTGGTGTATCTCTTACCTTAACATCAGATTATGCTCTAGTCATCTAAAAATATTTTTCATAACCCTTTCTTAAGTTCCCATATGTTCAATATAACTATTTCTCATATTCCTTTCTAATTTTATTGCACATCTCAAGATTTAAAATTGCGCAATTGGGTATTGAGGCATTTTTTCATTCGTGAGACGAGGCGTAAGCTTCAAAGCATTTTGAGGCGAAAACCTCAATCTAAAAATTGTGTAAAGTGAAAATAAAAGGTTAAAAATTATTTTTAATATAATACTCTAATATGTTAAAAGATGATATATTAACTTTCTATTAAACTATGAAGTAACAAATTGTAATACATATGAAAAAAAATTATACAAGGCGTAAAGTGACAAGTGATAAATTCCATGAAATAGAATTGAAATTCAAATATTATAAGGGCAAAACAACATAAGATATAGAAATTGCATAAAAGTATCATATAACATCTCGTTCAATTCCAAATTCCTTTTTTCCCGGTTCGTTACTCATCCACATTTAATTCCTAAAAAAAGGTGAAATAGTTGGCAACAATTAAAAATCATCTACACCGTTATCACTGAGAGGGTCTTTATTTAAGTCGTTGTCATAACAAATTAGTCTCTCTCCTACCTCATCTTGTGAAGTCTATTGCCTCTCAATCTATTTCTTCTTCATTTATTTCAGTCATCTTCCTCTTTCACAAAGATGAGAGTAATACTCCAAAATTTTTAGAGGACGATGCAGTGATGGTGTGTGGCTTCCAAGTAATCCTTGACAAAGGCTATGACTATGGTGGTTATGGCAGAGGCAAGGGCTTGGAGGTTGAGGCAGTTGAAAGAAAGATGCTGCGGCTTGTGAGTGCATGACGTCATTATTTGTTTGGGGCTTTAGTTAGGATTTAGGTAAGTTTTTATTTAAAAATATATAAATATGGTGAGATGTACATCTCATGCCAGCGAGGCAAGGCGCACCTCATAAAAAGAATCTCGAGGTGTAAGCCTCGAGGCGTTTTTCATTAAAATTGCACTGAGGTGAGTCTCATATTGTGCAATTTTAAACAATGGCATGTCTATCAGAACATTTTTCTTTGTCATTATATGATGGTTCTTCTTCCATTTTATTTTTGGTTATTTCTCCGTAATTGGAGTTGTGAATGACCCATCATAAGCTTTTTTAAGTAATTGCCTCGTTTCTCATAGGACCAGTATTATAATGTTGGGCTGTGTTGGAGCGTGTGTCTGGACAAACTTTCGGGTAGTGTTGGGCCTTATCAAATGTAAATATTAGAAAGTATTGTTATTTTGTCTGAAGTTGAACGGTTTGAATTGTTAAAAGCGGAAAGAATACCCGTTCTGTGGAATTATATATATACCTCTGTGATTTTTGAGTTAGTTTTACATTGATTATTGATTCCCATAATGCATTCTGATTTCCATTTCTTACTTGCAACGGTTATTTCAAGCAGATCATGTTGTTGCACCATAGACTGTTATTGCGAGGAGGGGATGCTTATGATCGATATAAAGATTGGCGGCTTGATGTTGACGATATGACATATGAGGTGACCAAATTTCCGTTTCTACTTATTTGTATCTAGTTCTCCTGCTTCAGCACAATATATCTCTGCAAAATAAATTATATGAGAAACGCCTTATTAAGATATATAACATTAAGCATGTTCTTTGAAAAAAAAAAGTATGAACATTGAAGTTCTGCATCTATATTTATATGAATGTCTTCAAAATTTAGTGGTTTATCTTTGGGTCTACTTTAAATTTCTCTATTATTTTTGCACTAGAAATAAATTAATCATTCATATGTTTTAGGTGATTAAAAATGTGCTCTTGCTGACATAATTTTCTTTTTTTCTATATATTTGGCTATCTAATTTTCCCAATTTGCAGGAATTGCTTGAACTTGGTGATAAGATTGGGCATGTCAACACTGGCTTGAGAGAAGAAGAAATTGAATGCAACATCAGAAAAGCGAAGCTCTCGATATTTGATAAACTCTTAGCCACTGAGATGGAAAGAAAATGCAGCATTTGCCAAGTATGTTACCTTTTCCAACCACCTAATTTTACTCAAATAGTAGTAGCTTTGTGTTATTTGTTCTCTCTTTTCACAGGAGGAATATGAAACGGACGATGAAGTGGGAAAGCTGGGTTGTGGCCACAGCTATCATATATATTGCATAAGAAAGTGGCTTCTACAGAAGAATGCATGCCCAGTCTGCAAGACTGCAGTCAGTAAAACCTAAATTCTGCCTACAAATCTATTGTTCTTTATAGAATTGGTTGTGCACTGCTCATATCATAATTTATTCTGCTCCATGTATAGCTGCTGTCTTTAAAGCTAAGCATTGAATCCATTCTTTTTACAGGTTGTGTTTTTTCCAGTGTTTAATTTAGTTTCTGTTAGATTTGGATTTCAGTATTTTGATAGAAATTGAAATTTGAGAGAGGATGATGCATAATTTGCATGGAAAATAAAAATGTGAACCTAGTTTGTGGCTTAGACATTAATAGTAGAATGTTCAACTAATTCTGCTAGCCATGCATTTTGCTTTGAGTGGTGAAGCTAAAATTTTGCTTCTCCAATTGTCAAAATTTGGGTTGGGTTGCTAAATCCATGCCTGTAAAGGATCAAAGATAACAAATAAGCTGTTTCCTCTTGAATTAGAAAACCACGTAGCCAGTTAGGCTTTATTTGGTACGGCTACAAAAATTTCAAAAATTTAAAATTTTTATATTAGAAAGTCGTTTTAGAAAGCAGTATGAAAATTGTCCCAAGCGAAACCTTAGTGGAGGCAAGAACTGTGCATGGTCATCTCTCTCTCTCTCTCTCTCTCTCTCTTTCTCTCTCTTCTCGTTACTTCAGTAATGTTTTTTAATTTTTCACATATAAAGTATTTTACATTGAAATTAGAAGAAATAAAAAAGGGCATTTTACATGGAACTCAAAATTTAATAAATACCAAATTTTAATATTAGTTTTCTTTGTCTGAGTATTTTATTTTATTATGGAATCTTGTATCTTATATCTGTAGATATAAACAAGAGAAGGGGTTGACTGAATTTTTAGGATTCAATATTAATTTATTGATCCTTCATAGCTGCTTCATTAGATGTCATCTAAACAAAATATAGGTCAAATTAAAATGGGAATCCTTTGGAGAGATGACATTTGTTTATTTTAAGATGTCGAGAAAATATTGCTTCATGTCTTCATCTGTATGAAAGTGGTTGCAAAGTTTTATTACGGTTTTCTGAAAAATTTTAGTAGAATGCCAAAAATTATGATTGAGTTCAACTCTGCTGCTAGTTTATGTTGTTCCAATTGTAGTCCTTTTTTCTTTTTATTATTATTTTTTTATAAAAAAACAATAAGGGATTTTATTCCAAACAAAAAAAGGAGGATACAAACCAACATAGGACTAAGACAAAAAAAAACCAAACAAGAAACAACAAAAAAGAGATAGCAAAAACAGTGACGAAAGCAAAAGCCAATCAGGCTCAGTAATTGGCAAGAAGCTATCTGTAACCTCCAAGAAGCTAGACAAGAACCATCCAGAAGAGGAGGCAACCAATAGTCCACATAGCACAAATAGGCCAAGCAGAATCTCACAAGCTAAACCAGGCCACCAATCAGAACAAGAGGAAGCACCACCAGTGGTTGCTATCAAATCACAATCGTCCAGGAGGTGAATAGATAGACTCCACATTATTGCCCGAGCCACTAAGAAAACAACTGCAAAGATATGCCCCCAACCATTGAAAGGAAACACCACCCACCATAAACAAAATAAAGAATCCATCCCCAACAGAAGAATGGCGGGCCGATTCCAAAAAGAAAAATCATTTCTTTTTGGAATGACGACGTCCACATTTACCACCCTTCTTAGAAACACTATCCTCAGCATATTGAATAATACTTAAATCATAATTCTCCAGGGAATCGAAATCTTTCTTAATAAGTCCCTCCCCACCATCGAAAGAAAAATCATTATCTAATCAGTCACCATGCAACACCTTATAATCCCTCAATTTACTAATGAGATGAGCAAATAAAGCATCATTGAAAATAACAGATAAATGCACCTCAATAAGAGGCTCATCAACATTTTTAGCTAAAACCAAATCAACCAAATCCCTTGAGTCCAATTCATTCCCAACAGCAACAGGGCTGGCAGAGACCACAGCTCCACCTCCCCCTGAAACTAACAAATCGAAAGTACCACTAGCATCACCGATGCTTCGTCACAAATAGGACTAGCTATTAGGTTAATTTAGCAATTATTGGCTTCAAAGATCTCATTAACCCCTTCCCTAATATCACCAGTAACAGACAAAGGCAAATTAGCAGCTTCCATCTCAACATCAATCGATGCAACCAAAGGCAAAAAAAAAAACCAACTGAACATCATCACCAAAAGGAGTAGCTTCCTACTCAACAACCAAGCAAGCATCATCAACACTAGGACCCAAATCCACAGCTTCCGCCTCAACATCAACTGGCGCAACCAAAGGCAAAATAGAATCCAACTGAAAAGCATCACCCAAAGGAGCAGCTCCCTCCTCAACAACTAAGCAAGCCTCAGCAACACTAGGACCCAACTCAACAGACTTAACAGTTTCATCACAACAATCAACAATATCCACTCCTTTATTAAAAGATGGATCAAGAAGCAGTGTTGGTGAAGCATGATTATCCCGATTATCCAAAGTACCAACATTAATCCCATCACAGATAACATTTGCATTACTGGGGTTAGGAGCATTAGTAATACCAGTAAGCAGGGCATATGACGGATGAGGATAGCAATCACCAATCAAATGCCCAATACTCTTACAGGAAGCACAAAAAGGGGGAAAAACCTCCATCTCAACTTGCTGAATGTATCTAAATTTTTCTGGACCTAATCACACTTTATTAGGATAAGATTTAGTAATATCAAGTTCAACCAATACCCTAGCCACAGAAGGACATGAACCAACAGAAGTAGCTTTATCAACCTTCAAAGGCCTACCAAAAATCGATCCCAAGCTGTGGAGGATATGGGAGGAGAATAGGTGAGGGCGGAGATTCGGAAAAGAAATCCCAAATAGGGATCACCGGAGACTTAACACCAACATCAAATAGAGGAGATCATTTGGTCAATTTCAAGTAGCAATTGTTCACTAGATGGGATCTATGGCAAAAAATTCTATTGTAATCCAGATCATTAACCAAATTAATCAAGATATGCGACAAATCAAGTAAGGTAACCGAAACATCTCCAATAAGCTTAAGGTTGAAAAAAAAATCTTCGAATAGAATCGAAAGAAGGCCACTTAAAGGGGAAAAATCCAACAAGCGAAAATTGAAAGGGAGCCACGAGAGTAATAATCTCCTCCTCTGAGATCCACATTGAAGGAAGACCACGAAAGGAGGAAGGTTTAAGTTCAGGAAAACTCACATCTGAAGAACTACCAGAAAGAACATCGAGAATTGAACGAGATTTGAACGGTCCATCTAAAAAGCCAGAATCGGCGAGGCATTTCTGGGCCATCTGGCAAACCGGGTGAAGGAAACCAAAGCAAAAATGCCTAACGAAAAAATACCAAAAATGAAAAGAAATAAAGGCAAGGGGCAAAGGACTTCCCTGAGGCCAGCCACGAGAGGCAGCAAAGCTGCAAAGCTGCCGAGAGAAGCCAAGCAAAGCAGAGACGGGGGGAGGAAACCCTAGCTGGACTGCATATTCCAATTGTAGTCCTTTACCAAACTTTTAATAAATTAATAGGGTTTGATAAAAAATTTTATTCATTTGTTAAGGTTGATAGAATCGTGATGGGTTGATGAAATTCTAATAATATATTAAATCCAACAAAATTATTAAAGCTTGATATATCATCAAAATTTTATTTTGATCGGACACGAATCTCGACGCAAAATTTAATTGAAAGCTTCCGAAGTTAAATCGGGGACCATCCAAACTCCGATTTCAGCAAACTTATAGTCGAATAGAACATCTCGGAAAGACAAACCCAGCGACGCCAAAATTAGTCTAATCCGAGCCCAAACGAGCCTAAATCAAGTGTCCAAAGCATATTTGGAGGATTCAAAGCATTAATTGGATAACCAAATAATCGTCGAATGTGGCATTCTTATAGTCGAATCGAGCGGGTTGACGAGACGAATCCAATGGGCCCAAGATCACTAAATTCTGATATCATTAAGACATTTAAATGACCAGTAAATGGTCCACGATTAAAGGGATCAATATCGATCGTCCATTCAAACCACTCCTATTTTGACTGTGATCCTCCACATATTTACTAGCAATACCACTCTAAAAAAACTATAAATAGCCCCCACTCTTCTCATGAGGGGGGAGGAAGAAGAAAGAAGTGAAGGGAAGAATTTTGGAGCTAACATGCCGCCGATCACTGCCGGACATCTTCCCATTTGTCGATCACCGCCGGAGTTCTTCCCGACTACCGTCGGACTTCTGCCTGTTTATCAAACACCGCCGGAGTTTTTCCTGACCACCGCAGGACTTCCGCCCAATCGTCGACCACCGCCAGACTTCCGCCCATTCGTCGACCACTGCCGGAGTTTTTCCCGATCACCGTCGGACTTCAACTATGGTCCTCCTAACCTCCGTCGCCCGTTGACTACGGTCCTTCTGACCTCAGGTGCTCACCGACTACAGTCCTCCTGACCTCCTTCTCCTACCAACTACAGTCCTTCCGACCACAGTCGCCTAACTACGGTCGTCCCGACCTCTGTCGCCCACCGACTACGATCCTTCTGAACTCCGTAGCTCGCCAACTACAGTCCTTCCGACCACAGTCACCCAACTATGGTCGTCCTGACCTCCGTCGCCCGCCAACTACGATCCTTCTGAACTCCGTTGCCCGCCGACTACAGTCCTTCCGACCACTGTCTCCCACCGACTACGGTCCTTCCGACCACAGCCGCCCAACTACGGTCCTCCTAACCTCCGTCACCTGTCGACTATGGTCCTTATGACCATCGTCGCCCGCCGACTACGATCCTTCCAACCACCATCACCAACTACAGTTCTTCTGACCTCCATCTCTTGCCGACTACGGTCCTCCCGACCTTCATCATCTGCCGACTACGGTCCTTCCAACAACCATAACCAACTACAGTCCTTCTGACCTTCATCTCCCGCCAACTACAGTCCTCCTGACCTCTGTTGCCCGCCAACTATAATCCTTTCGTCGACTACGGTCCTTCCTACCACTGTCGCCTGACAACAATCTTTTCGACCTCCGTCGCCCGACTACCGTCCTTCCAACCACCGTCATCTAACTATGGTCCTTCTGACCTACATCGCTCGCCGACTATGATTTTTTCGCCCCAAGTGAACATATCAATGCTGATTCTTCTAACTCTCAGCATATAATGCACTCTATGTGATGTATATTTGCTACATCAAGCCAAGACTTTCCTTCTAAAAAAGGGTCTCATTTGTAATCAATTGTAAACATTAGTGGATTCATTCAAACTGAGCCAGGCGGCGTGATTTTTCTAAACTCGTAAAAATTATGGTGTATTTTTTAAACGCTATAACCATACTCTCTTATCTGTTTATGTGTTAGATCTTTATACAAAGCTAAGACGCTAAACTATATCACTCTCTACCGCCACGATTCTAGAACGCAACAAAGCTAACGATAATTTCATGGCTTAATGTAATACAAATTAAAGCATTCATTTAAATTTTTTTGATATTTTAGGGGGAAAAAATAAATGTAATGCAAGATTTTAATGCCAATTATCGTACCATCATCAACCATCACTTGTAATAATTATTATCGCCCTCCTACGGCAAACTATCAATGCTAATTCGCTGCAACAGCCTACCACCACTAGAATTGTTTTGCCATTGCTACAACTAGATTTTATTTTCAATTTATTTTACTTAAAATAAAAAAAAGCTCTTGCATTAACAATACACTTAATTAAAAAACTCAAAGCATTTTTCAATACACCGTATTTCTTTTACTCTATATTTTTTCTTATCTGAACCAAAAACCCTTTTACTTGTTATAAGTTGGTGCAATCCTAATAAATTTTTTGAGATTAAAATTTACCAATGTTTTTTTTATTCAAAAGATAAAAATTTGCGAACTAAAATATAAAAATTAGTAGAAACAAATACGCAAAATTTAGGAACTTCCATTAGTTCCATACAAAATTTCTAGCTTTAAAAAGCTGAGTTTCTAGCTCAACACACGACTCAGCTGAACCGCTGAAATCTGCCAATTGAGTTGAAAGAAGTCCTATTTGCTACCATTGTTTCTCTCATCCGATTCATACCAAATTGTTTTCCAGAAGAATAATGAAAATGCTAACGGTAACCTGCCGAGAAACTCTTGAAATTGAGAATTAAATAAAAAAAAGTCATTTCAATAATACCTAAATATGCGGTTTTTCAAATTTCAACTACACGATTCAGTTTGTTTGATAGAGATCGGGTCTGCGGCCGAGTGGTCGACAGAACGCGTTCCTCCCATCTCATCCGGACTTGAATCCTCTAACTGTCAAAAAAAAAAAGCTTGACAGAAATTAAGTTCATAATAACTTCTAATCAAAATATTGAATATAATCTCGGCCGTCCAAAATAAATCAATGTCATGTCAATATATGCCAATGTCATATATTTTCAGAATGAATATGTGATGTAGTCATATGGTTTCTGTATATTTTAATAAATACAAAAATTTATAATTATATGATACTAAAAATCCAATTATAACATTACTATAATGTGGCAAATAAAATAAAATCGCCACCAGCTCGCATATATCAACAAGGTCACAAGAGGCTCCACTAGCCGTTATCTGTAAAAAAAAAGTTCAAACAAATTAAATTTATTACTAATCAAGTCATATACTGAACATAAAGAAGAAATCGCAAAAAAGCAATATCCTATGGTTTTCAGGATCCAATTTTATCATTAGCTAACAATACCTATTTTTACCCTCTTAACGCAAGTGGTATGAAGCAAACATAGGCTTCATTTAGGACGGCTTTCTTATTATTTCTTAAAGCAGCTTAGTAACTTTTTTTATTAGAAAACTGCTTTAAGAAACAATAGAAAAGCCGTCCTAAGCCAAGCCAAGCCACGGTAACAATAGCGGACAGATGTCTCAGAACGGTGTTGGAAATAATAAAATGAAGAAGATACAGCCACTTACTTTGCATGGAACAGAGCTTTCAGGAAAAATTGCATGTATTATTATTATTATTATTTTCCTACAAAGATGATTTCTGAATATCGTATAACCTTTTGGAAAAAGGACTTAGTCCGAATGTTCACAGGTCAGTTCATCATGACAACATAGGAAGTTTATGATGCATGGATATACTTCATTAGTTGCCTGCAGAAGTTGAACGGATAGATGAGCATAGATGTCAGTGAGAAAAGATTAACACTTTTGTAGGAACTCGTCACAGTAAGGGCTATTACATACCAGTCGCCCTCCGACCAAGTCATAATGAGCATAGTGTGGGCCATCTGGTTTCCCAAATACTTTGTAAGAAACCTTTGACTTAGGTATGAGCTTGACGGTCTCTGAAATTCAGATTGAAGCGAAGATAATTAGTGAAAAAAACAGCTCCAGATCATATAAGTTACTGGAGTAAAAGTTCCAATGAACTGCACCATATACTGCTTCAGGAGGGCAGATTAGATCTTGGTCTCCGGCAAGTGCAAGAACAGGGACATCACATTTGTGCAGGTTGTCCTTGTAAGAGAAATTGCCTGTTCGATTGCGCAGTCCTCCCTCGCGAAATGCTGATGTTAGCTGCAGGATAACCTTGGCGGGTATGGTACCTGCAAAGCATAGTAAATTTTAGAAAACAAAGGAGTAGAGAGAATGACAAGACCTCTGCAAGAAGTTTTCTGCACCATAAAGAAAACAGGACTCGGAGAAATTTAATAGAAAAAGGCAACAAAACAAATAATTTCTGTTCAGATTACAATGATAGTGCATGCAACTCCATAAGATGTTAGAAAAAGATCAGCCAGAAACCTCCTTTCCCTAAACAATGTGGAAAAGGATTACAATAATTATGACGAGAAGGATCTGCAAGAAACCTTCTAAAAATGAAGAAAAGATTCCAGGAAATTTACTAAGTTCTGCTGGCAAGAAGCTTGGACAATAGCACTTCTAAACTTGTCAGCACGACGTTTAAAAATTCCAGGATTTTGGCCAAAACAATGCATAAAAAATGGTTTTTTGTAAAATTAATTCTTCTATCGGTAAATGGTTGTTAATCACCGTCTTTAATAGCAATTTACTTAAACCTAAGCTAAATTGTCTATAACATATGAATTTCAGTATTTTACTGAGTTGCATGAGAATTCAAATGAGAAAAGACTAAAACAATCATTTCCACACAACATAAATTATGGGCCAGAAAAAAAAAAGAACAAATCACTCGTTCTTATGCAGCTAGCGACAGTAACATCTCCAGTTAGATGGAGCCAGGTTCGATTCAAGTTCAAAGATGTCGGTTACAGATTAATTCAAGTTGGAGCAGATTCAAAGAAAATAAATTTTAGGTTAGGTGGACTTCCCAATTGAGTCAAGCCTATTTGCCTTTAAACAAATATCTTTAACTTCTAGAATATGCGCGCTCATACGGATAAATAAACCCAACAATCCATTCCACTTAAGATTCATATGATTTATATTGAATGCCAATTTATAAAAGTTCTTTAAATAAAATCACATTGTATGCAAACTCCAATAAACCTAAAATTTTATAGCAAGGAAACACATTTTATCTTACCATTCAAATACAATAATCAACTTGTGGGATACAATTGTCCATCCTCCGAGCATGTTTTTTCAAATTTAAGTCAAACTCCAAAAGTTTATCTAACACTAATTTTTAGGGGGGAAAAACCCTCTAAAATCAATCCCTATTCAGCATCTATACAGTTATACATCAGCAATTAAGACGAGAAACTACCAAGTTTTAGTTCAATAAACTCACACGAGTCTTTCAACAGAAACCTTCTTGGAGAGTATACTTACAGAAGTTATTTAAAACAAGCTTCTCATATAACTCTGGAAGCATCATGTCTTGTGCAGAAACCTGACTGGTAATCCATGACAAAACATATGGTGGACGAGATGACAGAGGATATGCAGCAGTCATTAGTGCTCCTAAAGGGACAACTGGGACATTGAGAGCCTGTGCAGGGTCCGCCTGAACCACACATTTGGCTGGAGTTAGTTCATCCATACTTGGAAGTTTCCTATCAGTATCAATACAGGATTTTATTCCACTTACAAGAGGCAGCAACAATTTCAGAGAAGATTTTGAAGTGGTGTAATCAACTGATGCTGCTAAAGTGACAATGGCTGCCAATCCACATCTACTTCCTTGGGCAGCTGGCAGATTCAAATGAAGAAACTCATTAGGCCTGCTGATAAGCAAGGAGCTCTAACAGTTTTTTAATACTACACGTCAACTCAATTTTAGGAAGTGACGGGATATAGTTTCCAGAAGAAATAGGCTTTTATTGAGCCAACATTTTCATAATTGGCAAAAACTATATCGATTGGCGTTTGTACAGGTTCAAGAACTCTATCCATATTCAAAGACAGTAGTAGCACACAACTTCAAACGCCAAGACAGTAGAAAAAGCATAAAAGTGAACATGGGGGGAGCTCTTCACATGAAAAAAAGGGGTAACGGATGGAAAGGTACAACCAAATTAGGTACTAATGATATTGATGATGATGAATAATACAAATGTTAACCAATGTTTAAAATTAAAATAGGACTTTATTCAAAGATTTATTATTTAATCAGCTAAATCTCCGGATCCCAGCCATCAAAATATTATTGAAAATGCTCCCTAAACTTACACATGGAAACTCCTAAATTAGTGAAGACATAGGCTTCGTTTGAGACAGCTTCAGCTTTCTTGCTGTTTTTTAAAATATTTTTTTAATATAATAATTTCTAATTCAAAAAAATTTTATATTAAAAAATTGTTTTAAAAAGCAGTAAAAAAACTGCTCAAATGAAGTCATAATCAGCTAACATAACAATGCTTCGGAAAAATAGTATTAATGACAGATCTATAAAAACCTTTCTTTGACAAACATCAATAACTAAATCAGAAATTAAGAATGATTGAATATCCTGCAAATTCACCATCTCCCGATATTCACAAAACTAAAGGATCTTACCGCATCTTGATAACAGAGCATATAACAATATGCCACCCATGGAATGACCGATCGTCAGCAATTTGCTATCTTTTACCATGCTATGCTCTCTTATATATTCCATCTGCAATTTAAATGAGTTAAAGATGCTAGTCAGGCCTCAATTAATGATCTCAGCGAACTTTATGTCAGATTATCATAAATTTTCATTATAGCAAGAGGATATGTCACCTCACCGCAGCAGGCAAATCCTCCTCCAAGTAGTTATCAAAATCCCAATCATATGTAACAATGAGATCAAGCTGTTTCTGAAAATCCTCTATGGTAGATGACAGGCGCTCTTGCAAGTCAAACAGCTGTGGCGAAACTGATTTTTGACCTTCTTCAATTGTATTTATAAGACGCTGGCTCAGTTCTCTGAGCTGGCCGGCAACAGCAGAATTCTGCCTTGCTTCAAGCAAACTAGAAATTTTAGCTGCAATCTCATTAAACCGTTCAGCTAATCCAGCATCTTCCAAAAGTTTTGAGATCTGCTCAAGGAACTTCTCAGAGATGGCCCTCAATTGACCTTCATTTAAATAACCTGAAAGTCTTTCAGCTAAATTCATAAAGGTAGAAGTAAGCTTAGTAACTAACTGTGATTCATCCACAGAAACCAGCTCTCCCTTGTCTCCATTAACCTTGGAGATTTTAGCGCCTACTTCTGGGGAGATGTTCACTGCTGAAAGTCCTTCCACAGATAAATAACCAGTCAGGTTTACTTCATCAGTAGAATCTAAATTCGATATGGCAGGCTTATCAGAAGATTGAATAGTTTCATTTGATTTATGAGTACGCATGCTCAGTCCAGCACCTCTCACTTCAACAATCCATGTATCAAATCCTTGTTTAGACATGTGGCGAGCAAATGAAGCCTGAGTTCTCAAAAACATTGGCAGAGTTTAGCAAAAGAAAATATCAGCATTATATAAACAGAAGAAATAAAGACCCACACAAGTATGAATAAGCTGAAAAAAAAAAAAGTGAACTGTTGGCTGTAAATCTAGCAAAAGTGGAAGGAGGAACAAATAAAATAGTCAAACTCTACATGGCTAACGTGCAATTTTACACGTAATTAGCTTACTTTATCACATTCATTGTGAGGAATTCTGAAAGGAATTCAAAAACATCCATCAGAAGCCCTCTTCCCCACCTCATGTTCCTTCCCCATTTTTGGTGTGCCTTCACTCCACATGGTTCTCATTCCTCCTATCAGGCAACATCTCCTTTGTCGGGGTCAAGAAGCCATTTGTAACCCAATTTTCCAACACACAAAAACAGCTAAAAATTTCTTAGGCTCTTTCAAAATTGAGATAATAGTCCAATAAGTAACTCCAACACTTCATGACTCAGCTCTATCAGGAGATGCTATATATACAAGATTTGAAGCTTGTTACTAGGGGCGGATCTACAGTGAGAAACTTGGAGGCACAGACCCTCATTGGCCCAACAATTAAAAATCAGCACATTTCAAGTTATATTAAGATAACACTTAGCATATATAAGATTAATTGTACAGTAAATTTAATTTCTAAAACAAATTAATCCCTCCACCTCCACATGGGACTTTATTTTCTTTTTGCTTATCACGTGGGCATCCTCCCTCCCCCCACCCCCCCTCTTCTTTATTTCTCTATATTTTTTTTTTCTTTCTATTTCTTTCCCTACTCTTTTTTGGGAATTTTTTTTTGAGAAAAAAGATAAGGCATTGGTGTGTTGTAGAAAAAGGTAAGGTAAGATTATGTTGCAATAAGTTAATTAATTAAGAAATTTTTTTAATAAATTTCAGAAAGTAAATAAATTAATTAATAATATTAATTTTATAATTTTGTATTATTTATATTTTCTTTAACTAAATGTGAATCATTATATCAAATAAATTTAATATATAATTAATTTAGAATAAGTTAGAATATTATCTTAAACTAATTTAAATTTAATTACTATAATTATAGTTCAAAAATTAAGACTCAATTTAATTAATTCAAACAAAATAATCTTAACTATAAAAGTAATTTATTTGAACTCAATTCATTAACACAATCTTATTAGAAAAATATTAATTTCTCAATAAATAATAAGATAGAGAGTGATATATTTGTGTTTTTTTAATGGGAACAACTATAATTTTGAATATATTTTTTATAATTTTTTATTAAAATCTTTTCTCAAGATCTACGATTACACCAAAGAAATATGTTATTTGGAGAGTTATTTAATGGCTAATATTAATTTGTGCCCCCATTAAAAAAATTTCTAGCTCCGCCCCTACTTGTTGCCATCCAAGCAGCTCTTATTCAAGGCCTTTGGGAAAGTCAATTTCGATATGCACTCGGCCTTTAGCGACAAACGAGTTTGGTTTAGTTGCTTGAACTTGTCAAATTCTACATCAATATCGAACAATATAATCAAGCAAATTCAACAATGGCTTCCAAGCCACCACAATCTGGTTCTGGAACTATAGGAGAATTGATTGTCCTCGAGATTTTTGGAGCAAGTTGCATGACTGGTCAGATAGATCGAACAAGCAGCCAAACAACTGTTGACCATTATAGCATTAACATAGCTAAGGTCCCAGCTTGAGCAGTGCAACAGGGAACATTTGGCATATGACACTGTAACACAAAAGAGGTCTCTGTTATCAACTCACTACCTGACTTGTACTCTTCTCTAAGTATATCTTTACTAAAATTGTTGATGCAATTCATGACAATTAGTACTACTATCAACCATTGCTATTGCACGCAATGCTCAATGCCCGTGACATCTCCAAAGCCAATGTCTTCCACAAGGATCATGGACATAATACAAAGGATTGTCGTCTCCTCTAAAAAGATAATGTACAAAAAAGGGAGGGGGGGTGGGGGGGGTGGGGGGGTGGAAGAACATGCATATTCCAACTAGGGTCGCACATGAAAACATCAAGGAAATATATTCTCAAGCGACTTTGATCAGCAGAGATTTATGTTGCCTCAACTTCTCACTCATCATCAATGAAGGTTACCATAACCTTAACCAAAGCTGACAATCATTTATCGGCAAGCCTTACAACGTCATTATCACTGTTGCAGCTCTCATAATCAATTACCAAACTGGAAGCATTCTGAGCAATATATGGAGTATTATTAACATTATTTTCAAGCAGTTTTTTTAATTATACAAGGCTTTACTCTTCTTGTCTGGCGTCCACTGTTGGGCTCTTTTATGATTTCTATGTTCAGCATGAGGAGCGACAAGTCATGATTCTGATTTGACAATATATTCATATGGTTGACTTCATCATAGTCAACGCCCTTAACTTACAACACAATATTTGACTGACCTCTCCTCAATATATTCAAGCCGATTGTCTTCACTTAACATGCAGTAGTAAAATTCTTGGCAAGAGACCAAAAACCATCACCGTCAAGGCAATTTGTTGCAATATTGAGCTTGCCAGCTCAAGGCAATTGACAATGTCTAGGCTGGTGCTACAACTAAAAAATTCAAATAGGAGTTGGGCTTCAAACTTCTTAGAACATTAAATAATGTCTTAGATGACGACCTAACGTGCACTTTGCAAGTCACTGCTTATTTTAACTTGGAGCATAAAGAAGAGTATGTCACAACCCTCTAGTTAAATACTAATATTTTTGTTTGGTTTGCAACTAAAATGACAGATTTTGACATAGGAGATGCCAACCATTAACTTAATATTGAGAAGTTGACCATAATCATAAAGCAAAAAATACTCTAAGTTGTTAAGACCATAGTAGAACCAATTCGCAATGAGGTCCATAAACAAAATAGATTCACGCAAAAGGTGCAATATCCAAACTTGACCTCAAACATCATGATAGTGCAAAAATCAAATGAAAAATGGAATATATTTGATCAGTTTTACTCACTAAATATCTTATTATTCTAACATGTTTTCAACTAAAAATATAAAATATTGGGTAAATTCTACGATTATTAATAATATCACAAATACAGGTGGAGAAATAGATACATTAGAGCCAGCAGTGGTAAGGACAAATCTAAGAATGAGAAAAAATAAAGTTCCAAATTTTTCCTATAAGTCCTAGGCACTATATCATTCAACGCCGAATGGCTACCCATTCCAACACTAAGACACCCATATTCAGAATTTTTGACAGAGTAGTCAGCGCGTAGATACTTACCTATAGTGCTACAACTGTTATTTATAGTGTTATAGTGCTACACCCTAGAGAAAAATTGTTATAAGGCGCCGCAAGAGTGCCCAAGCACTACAATACAAACATTTCAAATATTTACAGCAATTTCAAGACGAAGAGGATAGTTTTGAGGGATCGAGTTAGCGGGTGAAAAAGTATTTTTTTTTTAGAGAATAATAGTGTACCATTGGAGAGAGAATCGGAGAAGGAAGACATAAAAATGAGAGAGAGCTCAAGCTGATTTTGGGCACAAATTGCACACAATTACATTTTTATTCATTCATCTTTATTTTCCTCCTTTTGGACCATGAATTTCTTGAGTTCAATGGATTGTATCTCTCAAAACATCATTAAATAATTTTATTTTTTAGATTTATGATGTAAGTAGAACATCTTTTTTAATAGATTAATTTGATTTCTTAAGTAATAAATTTCATATAGTTTAATTTATATTTCTCTTCATTTAGTTGATTAAGTGACTATTTTTACCTTAAGATCTACAATATATAATGATACCGGAAGAGTTGTTTTATGCTTGAAAAATATGAATTAATAACCGCTGATTTGAGATAGAAACATACTCAAATTACTTTTCCAATATTTAAGAGAATCAAGTATTCAATCTTTTTGATAAAATTTATCATAGGAATAAAGTAATTAATGTGAAGGAATTAGGTTTTCTAATTATTGGAAGAGATTAGAAAATATTTTATCCTTGACTAACAATCTATCATTTAATAATAAAATCATATTATGAAATTGAAGAAAATTGAAGAAGAGTGTTTTGATGAAACCATGAATCCAATTTTCTCTCCAATTACATTAAGTCCAAATTAGAAGTAGATATTAGAAGTTTTATACCAATTTGTTGAAGAAAATTAATGGTAATATAAATCAAAAATTAAAATTTTAAAAGTAATTTCATGATCCTCATGGGAACGATACTCTACTCATCATATATTACTTGTTTGGCATATGCCCTTGAATAAGATGCTAAAATAGCCAACATATATGCATCAACTTTACAAATATAAACCAAGCTTGTCCAAGGACAAATACCCACCTCTAAATAGACCATCCATCATGGTTATTGGGACCATCATAGGAGTCATAAATCTCTCAATGGCAACCTTAGCCTTCCCAAAGTCTTATTGATAGCAATCTTAGTCTCGCTTAAGGTGTTCTCAGAAGCAAGTTATAAAGCAGTCTTCTTAGCCTCACACAAGGCTAATGCCTCGATAACTCTAACCTCAACAAAGGTTTTCTCTACAAAAATTCCTTTTAGTCAAAGACCCCCGCCAGCCACCGTGCTTGGTGGCAAAGTTCGTGCATCTGTGCCATTTTTGACTCATTCTTCACCTTCTTTCTAACAAGTTCCAAACTAACAGAAGGTTCAACAACATCAATAACTTGGGTAGCTTTGCAACAAAGCTTCCCTGAACCTCTGCTTAAGCATCTCCAAGATGTGTTGGTTGGAGAGACGGTTGAACTCTTCATTTTTTATGAGCATTGAAGGCCAAATTGTAGAGCTTTGAACATTAAAGATGTAGAATGATCAAAGGGCTTTCATGGTCAACCCTACTCAAATATTAATAGACTTAAGTCTGATTGCATATCAGTTATCCCATTAATCCTTGCCAAAATTTGCAAAAAACTTTGCCATAACTTTCTAGAACCTTATAGATGCATTGCTTAATGGAAAAAAGGGTGCTTTTCACATTAATTCTCTTGTTCTTCTCGACTTTATAAAAGGAGCAAGAGAATAGTGAAACTAGCATACATCTATATCCACCTAGGTCATGTTGATTAAGTCAATTTTTAAGCATTAATTGAGTTCTACAACTCATTTACTATAAACTGGCTTAACTCACCAAGCCTAGAAGTTGCCTAAGGCCTTGAGTAACCTACCACCCTTGCTCCAGATTAAGGCTTGACAAGTCGACAATAGCAACAAGTCCAAACAGGAACTCAAAACTCAGATATTTAACATGTCTGAAGGCTCCAAAAAGTTTTCAGATGAACAAAGCCCTACTTGCCAAAGAATCCGGCTTCTCATATAGAGGAGATACTTACAGAGTATGAGCTTGTTAGACCGGTCCCACCACCGGCTTACAGGCAAAACAACAGAGTTTTTCCGCCTCCTGAGGATGCCGCGAGAGCCGCCGAAGCAAACGAAGCATTTAAGGAAGGATTTTTGAGGGATTTGGGAGGAAAATTTGAATGTAGGGACTGTTTAGGGATTTTCTTTTGATTTGTATGCATTAAATAGTTTGCTTTCCTAGGGTTAGGGCATCTTGAATTTGGCTGAATTTGGGATCTCTTAGGTTTAGATTTTGGGCTCTAGATTCATCTAGAGATTAGGAGAGATCGATCCTCCTCTCGAATAGAGGATCAATTGTATCTTGCTATTTTTCGTTTCTATTTCATCAAATAATACAAATTCCTACTGTTTTCGTGGTTTTGTCGCTGTTTTTGTGGAGAATTCTCGCTCTTTCAGGAGATTTATCGAAAATATTTGAGATTTACAAGTGTTTCCTATCAAATTGGTATCAAATCAAGTCTTGGGACCATTGGTGGGCTGATTTTGACAAATTTCAGCGGCAAAGTTCATCCGGAAGAAGTTTTTCTTGTTATTTTTGGAAGAAATATGGCCGAAAGGAAAGTGAAAGTTTTGGAGGGAGAACTTGGGCAACTCAAATCAAATTTTGAGGAGAAGATGTCGGATTTTCAAAATCAGATCGCATCTATCAATGAAAGGATGGAGGGAAGGTTCGCCGTGGTGGAAGACATGTTGAAGAAATTGCTTGAAGCCAAAACCAATCCGACGACATCGAAAGCAAAGGAAACTACCGGTGGCCATGGAAGAGGTGAGAAACCCAACCCGTTGAGGGGAAGGGAAAATCTAGGAGTTGAGATCCTTGAGGAAGAAGACGGAATGCCTCATCTATAACCACTTTCTAGGGAGGAGATAAGTATTGCTTACGAAAAAAAGGGTGCTGATTTTGTAGGGAGAAGAGATGATTTCGATCTCCGGGCGCTGATTTTGAAAGAAGAGGAGATTTTGACGAAGGGTTTGGGTATAACCGCCGGAGGGAAGATCATGACAATTGGCGAGCACCTCCTCTTCGAAGAATGAGAGGCTATGGAGGATTCAGGGGAAACAAGGGTGACTCGAGGGTAAGAAAGTTGAAGAGGCCCATCTTTGAGAGTGAGGACGCACATGGGTGAATCTACAAAGTAGAAAGATATTTCGCGCCGTCAATGGGTTGACAGAAGAGGAGAGACTGACGGCAGTGGGCCTATGTTTGGAAGTGAAGGCTTTGTCTTGGTACCAGTGGAGGGACATGCGATGACCCATACGAAGTTGGAGAGAGTTCAAGGATTGTTTGGTAGAACGTTTCCGAACTAGTAGGGGAGGAGACTTCTACGAGCAGTTCTTCGCTTTGACGCAGGAGGTTTCAGTAACGGAGTACCGGGAGAAATTCGAGTACCTTGCTAGCCAATTGGACCACCTTCCTGAGACAGTGCTAGAGGGAAATTTCATGAAGAGACTAACACCAAAGATCCGGGCAGCTGTTAGAGTAATGAGGCCCTGTGACTTGGGAGAGGCCATGAAGCTAGCTCAATTGATGGAGGATCAGAGGCACCTGGAGAAAGAGATGGGAGGCAGCAGCTCAGGAGGTCCGAACAAGATGACCACCACCTTTCTGGCACCCAAGGAGCCGACACCGGGCACTCTTCGGGAGACTTTGAAGGAGAAGACAGTGGGAGTAAGAGTTGGGGACAACTTCAAGAAGCTCACAGAAACAGAATTACAGGAGAAGAGGGCGAAAGAGATATGTTTCAGATGTGACGAGAGGTATACGCCGGGGCACAAGTGTAAGGATAGAACTCTTCAGATTCTTACCGTTTGCGATGAAGAAAGAATTGAGGAGGGTGTCGTCTTTCCACCTTGTGGACAAGGTGGATCTTTGGGAGGGGAGTATTGTTAAACCGGTCCAATGGGAGGGGAGTATTATTAGACCGATCCATTGGACAGGTCCAGCCGGGATCGGCTTATGGGAGAAACAACGGAGCTTTTCCGCCTCCTGCGAATGCCGCGAGAGCCGCCGAAGAAACCGAACCATTTTAGGAAGGATTTTTGAGGGATTTGGGAGGAAAATTTGAATGTAGAGACTGTTTAGAGATTTCCTTTTGATTTGTATGCATTAAATAGTTTGTTTTCCTAGGGTTATGACATCTTGAATTTGGTTGAATTTGGGATCTCTTAGGTTTAGGTTTTGGGCTATAGATTCGTCTAGAGATTGGGAGAGATCGATCATCCTCTCGAATAAAGGATCAATTGTATCTTGCTATTTTCCGTTTATATTTCATCAAATAATACAAATTCCTATTGTTTTTTTGGAGAATTCTCGCTAATTTCAGGAGATTGATCGGAAATACTTGAGATTTACAAGTGTTTCCTATCAAAGCTCTCGCTAGAATTTGCTAAGTGTTCTAACTAGGATAACTTATTAGCTACCAAGATTACTCGCCTTCTTCTCAAAATTTACCCACAATGCTCTCCTAGTAGACAAATAGCAGCCCATTTTACTCTAAGACAAATAATGTAATTTTCTTATTATTTTTTGTAGCCTATCATATGACCTTGAATTTGGGTTTGCCTATACATAAGGAGGCCATTGATCGGGTATGAGCACATTGTCTAACCAAATAACATATGACCTCATTATGTACTTATCGAACAAAATCTCAGTTGTCAGGATTTTTGCATAACTTCTTTCTTTAGAATCATGTAAATCACAACTAAGCAAATTGATTCTATGACTGATATTTTAACTCTCTTATTTTCTCATTAATTTATGTAGGCTCAATCCAAACTTCTAATAAGGACTTGGTGCGACTATACCGAAAAGCATTGGATCCAACAGCACAAGTGCCATAACCAAGGTATTTCATGTAGAGGTAAGAACATAAAAGTTTCATTTTTGTGGCCTAAAGTATCATGAATGCAACAATAAAGATGAGTGACAGAAATAAATGACATTTAACAAGACTGTTTAGCCCAATCATCAAGAGATTTCTAGCCACTTGAATAAAAAATCATTATAATCCAGGTGGTAGTCTCAAACAAATTTGCTACAAAAAGAATAATGAAAATAACTCGGTCATATTACAAAGCAAAGTACACCAAAAAATCAAAAGTCGTTGAAGATCAACTCCTGGGATTTAATTGCTAGAGAATCTCACTTATTTTAGGGATGTGCGCGTAAGCGACCTACAGTTACAGTACTTTTAATTCTGATAAAGGAAATAAGATGAGCAGCACTACTCAAGATTCTCCTCCAACGTCTGCTACCTAAAAGCATCTCCACTCATCAATCTGCTACTGTCTCAGGCTATATTAAAAACTCAGCCTTTAATATATAACAACCTCTCTAATATCAGCCATTGGATGAATATCAGTACAGATGATGAAAAATATATAACAACGGGCTCTATTTAACACTGTCATTGCCAGGTTCCAAGTCCTGGATGAGAAAACTGGAGGGTTGCGTTAGGTAGTCGACAGCCAGCGTAAAAATTGTTGAATAATAATGACATGAATCTTTTAAGAAATTGTGTTAATGCTAGAGCGTCACCTGGAAGAGACGCGCTGTATGGCTTGAACATAGCGACAAGTGTGCAAGGGTTGTTGCACCGCCGCCCGGGTGCAGTGTTAAATAGGCAAGGGTTTCCACATCAAGGATGGATGTGGGCAAAGAAGCTAGTCTATGATCCTAAAATTAGGATAGGAACTTGGAATATAGGTTCCCTTATAGAAAAATTAATGGAATTAATAGATATTATGATTCATAGGAAGATAAATATTCTGTGCATTCAGGAAACTAAATGGGTTGGAGAGAAGGCTAAGAAGATTGATAGTTTAGGATTTAAACTTTGGTATTCAGGTAGGAGTCATACTAGAAATTGTATAGGCGTAATTTTAGATAAGAGTTTGAAGGATAATGTTATAAATATTAATAGAATTGGAGATAGAATTATAGCTTTAAAGATTATTGTTGATGCTAAGATTATTAACATTATAAGTGCTTATGCTCCTCAAGTGGGTTTAGATATGGGTTCAAAATTAAAATTTTAGAATGAATTAGAAGAATTAATATAAAAGATACCTCTTGAAGAAAGAGTTTTTATTAGAGGAGATTTAAATGGACATGTTAGTAAAGAGGTATATGATTTTAAAAGCATTCATGGTGTTCATGGGTTTGGAACGACAAATGAATGTGGTAAGTCCATATTAGATTTTTGTTTAGCTTATAATTTTTTAATTGTTAATACCTTATTTAAGAAAAAGAATGAGCATCTCATTACTTATAAAAATGGATATAGTACAACTCAAATTGATTATTTTCTTATAAGAAAATTAGATCGTTTAGATTGCAAAGATTGTAAAGTTATTCCAAGTGAAAATTTATGTACCCAATATCGTTTATTAGTTTTGGACTTGAAGATAATGGGGCAGAAAATAAAAAATAAAGTAATACGATATTCTAGGATTGGATTGGGGCATTTAAAGAATATTAATAAAAATATTTTTGTGAGTAAGATTTTAGATCTTAAGATTTTATCTATGCATGAGGATGCTAATGTTATGTGGGAAAAAGTGGCTAGTGATATTAAGAATATTGCACAAGATGTTCTTAGAGTTTCAAAGGGAAAAGCTCCTATAGTAAAAATAGTTGGTGGCGGAATCCAAATGTGCAAGAAAAGATTAAAAACAAGAAGATTTGTTATAAAAATTGATTTAATTGTAAAAATTCTGATAATTGAAAAATATATAAAGAGGCACGTAAGGATTCTAAGAAAGCAATATGCGATGCAAAGAGTTTAACTTTTAGTGATTTATATAATAGATTAGATATTAAGGAGGGAGAAAGATATATGTATAAGTTAGACAAACAAAGAGATAGGAGTAGTAAGGATTTAGTTCAAGTGAAGTGTATTAAGGATGAAAATCAAAAAGTACTTTTTTAGAAGATGATATTCAACAAAGGAAGATGAGATATTTTACTAAACTTTTTAATGAAGAATGTGAAAATAAAATTGACTGTAGTGACCTTAGCACCATAAATGAAAATAAAGATTTTTATTTTTATTGGCGTATTAGTTAAATCGAAGTTAGAGAGGCTTTAAAGAAAATGAAGGGTGGAAAAGTTGTTGGACCTTATGATATTCCAATAGAGGTGTGAAAATGCTTAGGAGATGAAGGAATTTCTTGGCTTACTAAACTTTTTAATACTGTTTTAAAGACTAAAAAGATGCCAATGAGTGAAGAATGAGTGTGTTAATCCCTATTTTTAAGAATAAAGGTGATGCACAAGATTGTGCAAATTATAGAGGAATTAAGTTAATGTGTCATACTTTAAAACTATGGAAACGAGTTATGGAGCATAGGTTGCGGCGTGGTACTAATGTTTCTCAAAATCAATTTGGATTCATGCCGGGTAGGTCTACTATGGAAGCCATACATTTATTAAGAGGTTTGATAGAGAAATATAGAGAGAATAAGGAGGATTTACATATGATATTTGTTGATTTAGAAAAAGCATATGATAAAGTTCCAATAGAAGTGCTATGGAGAGTTCTTGAAAAGAAATGAGTTAATAACGTTTATATTCAAATCATTAAAGATATGTATGCAGGAGCTATTACTTGTGTTCAAACACAAGGTGGTTTGACCAAGTATTTCCCTATTTCAGTTGGATTACATCAAGGATCAGCCTTAAGCCCATATCTTTTTGCTTTAGTCATGGATGTTCTCACTAGACATTTGCAAGAGGATGTACCTTGGTGTATGCTTTCTACTGATGATATTCTTCTTGTTGATAAGACTAGAGAGGGAGTTGAAGGTAAACTAGAATTGTGGAGGTCAACCTTAGAGTCTAAAGGTTTTCGCTTGAGTATATCTAAAATGGAATATATAGAGTGTAATTTTAGTTATAATAAACCTAGTGAGGGGATTGTGACTTTGGGCGATCAAGTCATTAATAAGAGTACACGTTTTAGATATCTTGGATCTATTGTTCAGAGTGATGGTGAAATAGATGGGGATATTATCAGCAGAATGCAAGTTGGATGGTTGAAGTGGAGAAATGCATCGGGCTTATTGTGTGATAGAAAAGTACCCCTCAAACTTAAGGGAAAATTCTATAAGATGGTGGTGAGACCTGCAATGCTTTATGGTGCCGAATGTTGGCCATTAAAAGAGAAGCATAATTCTAAGTTAAGTGTTGCAGAGATGAGGATGCTCAGGTTGATGAGTGGCTTTATCTTTAGAGATAGGATACGAAATGAGCATATTCGTGAAAAGGTTGGAGTAGCTCCAGTGGAAGATAAGATTAGAGAGAGTCGCCTTAGATGGTTTGGTCACATAAAACAGCGGCCTCCCGTTGACCCGATTAGGAAAGTAGAGGTCTTAGATTTGACTTATGTTAAGAAAGGTAGAGGTAGACCTAAAAAGACTTGGTTAGAAAATATTAGAAATGATCTTTCTTTATTAGATTTAAACGATAATTTGACTTTTAACAGGACACAATGGAGAAAAAGGATTCATGTAGCCGACCCCACGTAGTGGGATAAAGGCTTGATGTTGTTGTTGTTGTTGTTGGGCTCTATTATACCTTTCTACTTATATATATAACTCCTCTGTATATGGAACAGATGATGAAAAATATATAGTAAGTTCAGCTCTCTCTTTTTCATTTCTCTGCTATGTAATTGCTCTCTGCATTTCTGCTTTCTGAATCTGCAGCAATTTAATTTCAATTTATGTATACTTGTTCATACATGAACAAGCATCTCAGCAAATTCGTTTGTTTGACTCCTCTATATCTGATCTCAGGCCGATAAAAACAGTAATGAGCGTATGGTCAAACAAACCCAGAGAAATTCCTCCGTCAAAATGGGTCTTATTCATAAATCCTCATCCAAAATACAACAAGAACAATAGCAGAAATTATAGAAGAAAGAACTCACTCCAGGAGAGAGATCAAATCCAATCGCGTTTGTCCCCACGCCGGACAAAAGCATCAATGGGTGATTCCTCTTTGGCGCCTAAGAACAAAAAACCAACCCCATCAGAAGACACAATCCGAAATTATCGACAACACTCAATCATACAAAAGAAGCCCAAAATAATCAACACTACTCAATCACCTCATTAGAGGGGAGATATCGCCAGAGGGCGATCTTCCAATCAGTGCCAGGAACCGGCACGTAATGGAGCTCGTCTGCAGTGCAGATTTCCGGTTTCTTCCCCTTCTCAACCGAAGATAAAGCGCCGGCCCCACCGCCAATGGCCGCAGTAGAGGCTTCAATCGATGCAGAGAACGGCCTCCGGGAAGGGATTGCAGAGCGCAGTACCACGAACCGCGCCGTGGGCCGCCTCCGGCTATGACCGTCGCCAGTCCAGGAGTGGAGAGGGCTTAGGTAACAGGCGGTCGCCGCAGTCTGGAGGGCGGCGCGAAGATCAGCAGCGTGTATGTGGAGCATTCTCCAACGCCAGCGTTTAGGTCGTCGTCTCGATTCCGCTCTTAAAATAAAATTTCCCTTTTCTTCCGCTAAAATTTCTCCACGCTTTCTCCATGCCCATTTCCTTTTCTACCAATTTCTTTCACGGATTTGGTCCCCGGACCGACGGTCCCACCGCTGAAGAACCGACCACACGTGGCACGAATCAGTCCAGTCTGATTTATTCTTTTTTTTTTGCGTGTGGATGAAGATTTTTTATTTTTATTTTTTTTGGAACGGGATATCCATGAATGCCACTCCCGAGAGGGTGCTTGGCAGCATGACTAATCGTGAGCTAACCTAAAAGAGGCATCCACCCCAAAACCTCCTGGCCCTCACTTAATTGGGCCCCGCTTAAGAGGTACTATCGCTCGAGAGGAATTAAATACAGATTGGGGGGTTCCCAACCGTACTCGCCCATCAACAAAATTAAACAACGGTAGGTATAAAGAAATTATTAGATGCAAGTCTGAATTTACCTAGACTCTAATGTTTATAAGTCATGTGGCCTATAAATATTCTATATATTATAGACATCTAGTACACACAGGATATGTATAAGCCAAGTGACTTATACATATTGAAGTTCGGATATGAGCTATATCTGGACCCCACAGGTAATAATTTCTCATGTGTATTGGGGGATGCTGATAAAAATTTCAAAGGCTGATCAAAATCTTAAAACAAATTATTACTTTATGCAGCACTGCAGATGATTGTTGCTTTAGATATATTTATGTTATCTATATTATGTGTCATTATCATACGCTAACTCAATATTGCATGAAGTTTCTTTCAATGGGTAGATGAAATAGGATTATGATAGACATAATTTTATATATGAAATAGAAAAAAAAATAGAATTTTAATAATTTTATTTATTGAAAGTGAACAAAGTAGTTAAAAACTTAAAATACATATTCTTCTAAAATAAATAAATAAAAGATTTCAGGGTGGGGCAAATTTTTAAAATGATGTTGCTGCTAATTATTTCGGTGAATACAAAATTAAAAAAAAAAAAAAAAGAAAAGTTAGATATAATGCCAGTCGTTTGGTAATCCAACGACTAGCTCTGATGGGGCTATGCCAAGACAAGTCATTATCTTTCTTAACAACTGACTCTATTTATTTTAATGACTGTCTCCATTTAATTTAATTTTCATTAAATTATTTCGATTCACATATTTATATTACAGTTCAATTATATTATAGCTCAATTATATTTCTGTTTAATTATATTATAGTTTAATTAATTAAATTAATTAATTAGAAGGATAGGGCTAGTCGTTTAAAAAGGAAAGAACTTGACTATTAATAAATTAAATTAGGAAATTATATTTTAGCAAATTAACATATTAAATTAATAAATTAAATTAGTAAATTATATTTTAGTAAAATTAATAAATTATATTATAGTAAGATTAACAAATTATATTAATAAATTAAATTAATATATTATATCTTAGTAAAATTAATGAATTAAAAAAAATTAGTAAATTATATTTTAGTAAAGTTAATAAATTAAATTAGTAATTTATTTTTTAGTAAAATTAATAAATTAAATTAGTACATTTTATTATAGTAAAATTAATAAACTAAAATATTAAATTTTATTATAGTAAAATTAACAAATTAAATTAATATATTTTTGACAAGGGCAAGTCGTTTAAATATATTAATTTTACTAAAATATAATTTACTAATTTAATTTGTTAATTTAATATAATTTAATTTACTAATTTAATTTATTAATAGGCAAGTTATTTCCTTGTTAAAAGACTTGCCCAAATTACTTGAATAATATAAGTGAACTTAATATAAAACCGCTAAATTGAACTATAACATAAAACCTTGAATTGTAATAATTTTGTGAAAATAAAATTAAATGGAGCCAGTTGTTAAGAAAGGCAACGATTTGCCTCCCGACCTGTGACTATATTCATCCATCCAAGCTGAGGACCTGACCCATCCCACCTACGCCTTGCCCGAATGCAAACTCTTGACCAACTATACCCTCTGCCATATAGATTTGCCCCGACAGAGTCAGTCGTTGGGTTACCAAATAACTGGCATCATATCTAAATTTTTATTTTTTTTATTTTGTTTTGCTGAAATAATTAGCGATGAACATCATTTTAGAAATTTGTTTGATAATTGTCCACCCTTAACTCTTCCTGATTACACCCCTATGAGTGATGATGAGAATTATTAGATCCTGGCTCAATAAGATAGTTTAACTAGCTTGATTGTTTGATTGATACCTATAGATATTACATATTAATCGTTATTTGGCTTGGATCGAGCTACTTATACGTGTATATACGATTTGGATCTTCTCTGAACTTTTTTTTAAATTTTTGTTGCGTCCTGGAATATTTGCGACGGTAGAGAGTGATATAATTTAGCGTCTTAGTTTTGTATGAAGATCCAGCACACAACATATAAGAGAGTATGGTTATGACGTTTATAAGAGACACCATAATTTTTATGTGGAAACCCCTAAAAAGGAGAAAAATCATGGGGCTTGGCTCAGTTTGAATGAATCCACTAGTGCTTGCAATTGATTACAAATGAGGTCCTTCCTTATGAGGAAGGTCTTGGCTCGAAGTAGCAAATATACATCATATAGAGTGCATTATATGGTGGGAGTTGAAAGAATTAGTGTTGATATATTCGTTTGGGTGGCAAGACCATAGTCAACCAGCAATGTAAGTCGGAAGGATTGTAGTTAGATGACGGTTGTCGGAAGAACTGTAGTCGGGAGACGGTGGACGGAAGGACCATAATCGGTGGGTGACGGTGGTTAGAAAGGAATGTAGTTGGCATTGGTGGTTGGTAGAATTATAGTAGGCGGGCTACGGAAGTTAAGAAGATCGTAGTTGGGCAAAGGTGGTTGGAAGGACTGTAGTCTGCTGGTGATAGAGGTCGAGAGGACCGCAATTGAGCGATGGTGGTTGGAAGGACCATAGTCGGCGGGCAACAGTGGTCATAAGGACCGTAGTTGGCGGGCGACGATGGTCGAAAGGACCATAGTTGGTTGTCGATGATGGTCGAAAGGACTATAGTTAGTGGGCGACGGTGGTCGGAAGGATCGTAGCAGTGGTCGACAAAACGATGGAAGTTCGTTGGTAATCGACGAACGGGTGGAAGTCCGACTGTGGTCAGGACAAACTCTAGTGAAGGTCGATTAATTAGTGGAAGTCTATTGGTGATCGACGAACATGCGAAAGTCTGACAGCGATCGGAAAGAACTCCAGCGGTGGTCGACGAACAAGTAGAAGTCCAATAGTTGTCGAGGAGAACTCCGACGGTGGTCAAAGAGCGGGCGGAAGTTCGATAGTGGTTGGGAAGAACTCCAGCAGTGGTTGACCAAAGGGCAGAAATTCGGCAGTGATCGATGAACATGCAAAAGTTTGACGGTGATCGATGAACAGGCGGAAGTCTAACGGTGGTCGAAAAGAACTCTGGTGGTGGTCGAAAGCTCCCAAATTCTTCCATTCTCTTCGTCCTTTCGTCCTCCCCCCCATGAGAAGAATGAGGGCTATTTATAGTTTTTTGAGAGTGGCATGTCTTGTAAATATGGGGAGGATTAAGGTCAAGATGGGAGTGATTTGAATGGACAGTCGATATTGATCGCTTTGATCATAGACTATTTATTGATCATTTGAATATCTTAATGATATCAGAATTCGGCGATCTTGAGCTTGTTGGATTCGTCTCGTCGAGTCGCTTGATTTGATTATAAACATGTCACGTTTTGAATTCATTTGGTAGTCCAAATTATGCTTTGAAGCCCTCTAAATATGTCTTGGACCCTTGATTTAGGCTCATTTACGCTCAGATTTGAATGATTTTGATGTTGTTGGGTTCGCTTTTTTGAGACGTTCAGTTCGACTTTAAGTTTGATATAATCCGAGTTCGGATAATCCTAGATTTAATTTTGGAAGCTTTCGACTCAATTTTGCTTCGAGATTTGTGCCTGATCAAGATAATTTTTTGATGATGTACCAAATTTATATTTTAATCGTTATTTTTATTAGGAGCTTTTACTTTTGTGTTGTTCACTTATATGTTTCTTCAATGGTTCTCATTATTGTTTTGAAGGCTTTTTACGGCTTTATAAAATTTGTCATATAAGTATATTTTATTAATAGAAATCGGCTAGGAGCGGCCCTCACTTTTTCAAAAAAAAAAAAAAAAAAAAAATCTTTGAATACAAATTTTTTAATGAACACCTTAATATTTCTACCGTCTTGCATAAAATTAAAATCTTGCGGAGGACTAAATTGATGAAATGAAAGATATGTCACGGCTTTAAGAATGTTATCTCTATCTATTTTACTTGAGGGGCAACATTGATGCTTTGATTTCTATGAATTTTGTTGGCACTTTGGCCCAATGTCTTCTTATTTATGCTTAGGTGCTATTTGAACTTCGCCTCAATTTTTTTTTTTTTTTTGAAAATTATGGGTAGAGCCCTTGTATTGATAAAAAAACAGAAAAATTTCAAGTGCGCTGCCATACAAAGATTGACTATAGATGCGCAGCTACCAAAAAGTGAGCAAGCTCGCTGCCAAAAACTAAAAAAGACTACAATCAAGCAGAAAAAGACCAAAAAAATCTAGAAAATAAGATGTAGCAAAAGACATATCCAACCAGCAACCCAAAAAAACTTATCACCAAAAAAATAAAAATGAGACGGGCAGAAATGCTAATGGCTAAAACTAATAAGCCAGGATTCAGGGGATATAAATTTGATTTCAAAAGAACGAAGCAGCGGATTAGTCCGCCCTGGTTGGCAAGAGAGCATCTAAGGGGCGAGAATTTAGAGTTTAAGGGATGTTCATAATTATCTTGGGCATAGCAAAAATCCCCCCAGATCATACGAGAGCATCATATGCTTTACCTGATGGAGACGAGCCGAGAAAACCAACATAGGGAAAGCAACATCCATATCACCGAATCCAACCAATAGCAGAAGTTAGAAATTACACCCCCAACGGCCATGACCATATACATTTCAATCCACATGAACCACATAGCTATGTATCGAAACGAGCCCCTAAAAAAAACCTAGAAAAGTTGAGCTCTCCTTAATAATATCACTATGCTTCCATTTCGATGATTTCCAGCAAATAACCCTTGAAATTTTGGAGCATAAAATAGAGATGCTCCCAAAATTGAAATTAAATCGCCTCAATTTTTAGTAAAGCTAATGCGCAGAGTTTGTTGCTATCATTTAAATTTGTTTATTGATGTTCTATGGGGCTAGCAATTGGGATTCTATGATGGGCATTTCATATTCTCAAATGTGTTGGAGTTTTTTGAAACAATAGGTTGCTTCGTGTTTGTTGGTGATGTGTCTCAATTTTGTTTTTCTTTTCTTTTCAGGATGATGCATAATCCTTGTCTATGTTGCTACTTGAATGACGCCTGTAGACAATCCCTATTTCTTTCTCTCCCACATATGTAACTGACTTGACACTTATGCCTCAATTGCCTAGTTGAGTTTTGATTGTTTCTTTTTTTTAGTTTGTCCATGTTCTTCGGGATCTTAACCTCCGAGAGTGGTTTCTTTTTCTTGTTATTTTATTTGGAGTTTTTTTTTATCTTTAACATATGTAGGTCTTTTTATTTATTTATTTATTAATTTTTGGAATTTCTTCATTTTTAATATATGAGTGATTGCTCTCAATTTCATAAACTTGTTCAAGTCCTTTGGGATATTATTTCTCTAGGGTGGTTTCTTCACCTTGTTATTTTCTTTGGGTTTTTTTTGTATGTCTTTGGCATACATAGCTTTTTTTTTTTTTTTGGTAATTTCTCCATTTTCAATATATGAGTCATTGCTTGTTGCATAAAATTAAAAATATTCCTCAGGCTTCTTGTGGCTCATCCTCAATGAACTAGACTTTAGGACTATTACTGAGGGGAAAAGTGCAATAGTAGTTGTATGTTTGCATCATCATAATAAAAGATATTAGAAAATCAATCAATAAATAAATACACTAACGGATCTTAACATTGAGGTCTAGTTCATGATCAAATACAATTTATAATTCAACTGCTGCTCATGATGACAATATCAAAATGGTGATATATGAAAAAATATTATTTCAAAATATTTAAATTATGATCATCGTACCTCAATGGTTAAGAATTTTACTCTAGGGCATAAATTCAAAGCCATTGACTCATGAATTTTTCGAAATTCATGGATGATGAAAACCACTCCTAATTGCACAACTAATTCTACAAACCCAATGAAATTACTACAAATGCCCAATTTCATTAGCCAACATTAAAACCAACAACTTAAGCAAATTAATTAATCATTATTCTAATATGATTAATGAATTGATGCCAAGGATTAATGCTCTCCAAGGGAGCACTGAGATGAGATTCGAATTCGATTGTTGAATATCTAACTAGTGAAAAGGTAAAGTCATTTCCCATTATGAATTTGGGTGAAAAAGAGTAATAAGTAAGGTGTTAGCTCCTTTAACATGACATGCTTAGCTCCTCTAACATGTCATGTTATGTTCCTTATTAAGATTTTTGAATTAATGTATATGACTTTTTTTTTTTTTTTTTTGAACAAGGGATCACCATATAAGTATCAAGTTTTCCACCATCTCTTATTAGAGATTTCCTCTTCCTCTCTGTCAAAACATATTCATCCTTTTCTCATCTTCGTTGATTAACCTAAATTTGTAAATACAATAATGATTCTTCTTACATAAACAAGATGTCAAATAAAATTTTTTTTTTTTGCTCAAAATCATCTAGCAATAAGTCAATCATGTATTCATGCGCATATATCGACATTCTCTTGCTCTCTCAAAACTGCATGATCCAATAAAAATTTCAATAAAAGGATCATAAGAGGACAGAATTTAATTATAATCCAAAATTTTCAAAATTTTTAAGCCTGCTTGACTAGGGCTTAGGTTAAGTCAAGATAAACTAAGTCATGCGGTGACATTCACAATATTTACACCTACTTATTATGAGAGTATTACTTAGAAAATTTATTTACGTCCTTAATGCTAAGACTTAAATTTGCTATCCACCCATCTTAACTTTTAATTTACCGCATTGCGTAAGGGCAAGGGGGCAAAACCGAGCAAAATAAGAGGTAATAAGCCACCCTATCTACTGGGTTCAATAATTTGGAGGCAGATTGAATTCAATATTTTTGTAACACATTTCACTGAGCTCATCAGCTAAAGCAGCTGAGGCCCAATAGGGTTGAACTTCTCAGCTAGGCTTATAAAGTCCTAGCGATCAGTTTAAAAATAATATAGGTTGGATTGGGCCGAAGTGATGGATTCAGTCAAAGTAGGAGTGCAATTGAGTCAAGCCGGCTTATGAGTGCACTCACATTTGACTCGATAACGAGCTTATGAGCTGAGCTTATCAAGCTTCGATCTCGAGTTCTAACAATTTTTCAAGCTCGTGAAGTAATTGAGCCTGATTTCGATGAACTTGCTGCTCGACTCGGTAGACTGTCAAGTTGCTCTAATAACAACGGAGGCGAAATAGCAGGTTCGGGTTAAACCTGCTGAGCGGGTTGTATCTAAGGTGCAGGTCAAGTAATAGTTCGTATGAAGAGAAACAATTTGAGGTAGGCTCTTAGTTAACAAAGTACGGGGTTTAGGGCTGCAAGCGAACTAAACGTTCGACGAGCTACTCGATGCTCGGTTCGATTAAAGCTCGTTTGTGATCATTTAATTATCAAAACAAACAAACTTGAATAACATCTTAAATACTCGATCCTTAAATAAACAAGCTTGAACACTAATGTGTTCAGTTCATTTATGTTCACGAACATCATCATTTGAAGTTCGTGAACAAGCTCAACATTAAGCTCGATTCGTGTTCGATTCAGCTTTCGTGAATAAGTTCGATAAAAACTCGATTAATATTTAATTATAAAATTGATAAATATATATAATATAAATATCAACATGCTTTATTTTATATGATGCATTTGTTTTGATAGTCTGTTTTATAGGATAAATTTAATTTCATGAACCAGAGACATTTTATATTTGTCCATATTTGCTAGATTGTTTGTTTAAGATGTTCATGAATAAATTTAAGGTTTGTTTATTCAATAGATTGTTTGCTAAATATGTTCACGAATATAGCTCGTTAAGGCTTATTTGTTTAAAGCTCGATAAGCACTAAACGAACCAAACATGAACCGAGCATGAACCAAACATGAACACCCTTAAATTAAACGAACCAAACATGAACACAAACAATAAAACTCGAATCAAACATGAACCAAACTTGAACATGCTAATGATAAATAAACTCAAACATGAACACTCACATACTCGGCTTGACTCGGTTCGTTTACAGCCCTAACGAGGTTAGATTACCAGCTGTGGGGTTGGGCTAATTGGGCTAATGGGCTGGGCGAATCTGGGTGCGTGTTGGGGTCTGTAACGCATTGGAGAAGAATTCCAGAGAGCTCGTGTCCACTCGGGAAGGAGAGTGGTACAATCAAGTATGAGACAGATTAGCAGACTTGGCGTCGCGGTGTTGGATACTCGAGAATGGCTGCTGCTTCTGCTCAGCCATTGCTCTCCCTCCGCCCCTCCATCTTCTCTACTAAATTTTCTGTGTTTGTTCCTCGCCCCTCATCCCTTTCATCGATCTCTTCGAAGCCCTCGACGATTGCCCTCCTCCACTCCCGCAGATCAAGATTTCCTGCCGCTGCCGCTTCTTCCTCTACTCCCCCCTTTTCTAACAGAATCTCAGAGCAGGCAGATGATGGCGCTGGCCTTGGCGGCGTAATTTCTGCTGCCATTGATTCGATCGCTCTCGTCCTGACGTCGGTGGCTCTGTCCCTCTCTCTTTTATTGGTCGACGTCGACGCCGCGTCGGCCTTCGTGGTAAGTACGCCGAGAAAGCTCCAGTCAGATGAGCTCGCCACAGTTCGACTTTTCCAGGATAATACCCCCTCCGTTGTCTACATCACCAACCTTGCCGTCCGGTATGCTCCTCTTCCGTTGATATTTAACTGGTCCGTCTAAGATTCTGAAATCTACTTAAGATTTAATTAGTTTTTACTACTCATTTATCCGATATTGATTCCTTGATAGAAATTGCTCTCCACACGAAGGCAATTAAGGCGCAAAACGGAAACTGAATTCATCACTTGCATCTATAATATCTGCCGAAGTGCTTCTGTAATTTGCGCTTCTAAGACAATTAATTTGCTCTTTGTTTGAAATTCTGTTTTATTAATTCTACCGAAACATGATCTCAGCTTAAAATCGTTTTTTTTTCCCCTTTGTTAGGGAGACCATTCGAGCACTGTGCTTCATCTAATTTAATAAGCCTTCCATGCCTTTTTCGGAATTTCAGCGGCTTCTATTTCTTAATTTCTTTCTTTCCTCTTCACCGTTTGATAGGCAGGATGCATTCACCCTTGATGTGTTAGAGGTGCCGCAGGGGTCTGGCTCGGGATTTGTTTGGGACAAACAGGGCCACATTGTCACCAATTATCATGTAATTAGGGGAGCTTCTGATCTCAGGTTAGTTGGAACTTTTTGTGTTCAGTTTTAATTGGGCATTTGATACCAACTTTCAGTAAAAAAGAAGATAAAATAGGAAATTAAACCAATTCTGTTATGGTGATGGTTGGAAGAACCGTCGATTTGAAATTTCCACTTACTAACAGCTTGAAAATATGATTTGAATATGCTTTTTACAAGTCACCTGTTTTAGCTGGACCATATGGCATTGCAGCTTCTCAAAGCTGCAATTGTAAAAGCATATTGTGACACGCTGCTGCATTTGACCTCTCAGCCTTAGATTTTAGTGGTAGCTGTGAAAAGCCACACACATAGTATAATCGTTGAAGCCTGGTAAACAAACATATAGTTGAGACCTTAGTTGTCTAAACTTATTTTTTCCTTGTATTCCTTAGCGGAGATATATTTTTTTCTTTATTAAAATTCTTTAAAAACTTTGATTTAATTATGCTACTAGACTTAATTTTAGACTGCTTGAAACACACAACAATCATTTGTTACTATGTTCTTATTATGTGTTTTTGTCAGATATTGGTCCAGATTTAGGTTATATTTACCTTGCAAGACTTCATATCAGGGTCTATAGTTATATATAGGTATATAGGTAGTTGTAATTGGATCCCCTTGTAATAAGCCCTTTAATGAAATAAAGCTCCCGATTAGCTCTCTCCCTTCTCTCTTCCCTCTCCCTTCTCTCTCTCTCTCTCTCATACAAGATCAATAAGACCCTTTTTCTTCCTCATGCAAGAAACGCAACAGTTTTGTGTGCTAGAATATTCTTGGCAGTAAAGAGGAACAATTTAACATTTTAGTTTTGTACGAAGCTCCAAAACACATACAAATAAAGAGGAGTTGATTGAGACACGAGGGTTTTTATGTGGAAAATCCAAATAGAAAAAAAATTATAAGATCTGCCCAAATTAAAATGATTCTACCCATATATGCTACTAGTTATAAATGTTGCCTTTCCTTATAGTTAAGAAGATGTTAGTTCAATATAATATACACTAATTGTAGAGGATTGATTCTAGGTAAGAGTTGAAAGAGCTTTGCGGCATTCGAGCTGTCTTCAAAAGATCTTTTGCCATCTATTTGGTTGTTTTTTTTTGAGTGGAGATTATAGACTAAGAATTCCAGCATAAATTTAGGTATTTGACGTTGGGAGTTAGAGTTGGTGTCTACGATATGCATTGGTCTTAAGAGAAGGTGTGCATTAATGTTAGTTGTGATGAAGTCGGCTGAAGTCAACTTTTTTTACGATGGCTTGCATCAATAATATTGTCTATGGTGGGTGACGAAGTCAGCGGATGTCGATGTAGTTGGACATCAGTGGCCAGGACCATATAGTGGGGTGATAGTGGTTGGTAGACAGTGGTTGGAGGCTTGTAGTTGGGTGACAATGGTCGGAGGATCATAGTCAGTGGACAACAGTGGTTGGAGTATCGTAGTCGGACAATAGTGGCCTGAGGACTGTAGTTTGACGACGATGTTCATGAGACTGTAGGAGTATTGAAGTCGATGGTTGGATGACAAAGATCAACAACGGTGATTCGACTGCAGTGGTCAAATGACATTGGTTCCATTGTGGTGGTTGGATGATGCTGGTCAGGCGATGATGTTTGGATGGCTATGGTTTGATGGTGGTGGTCCATCGGCGATGGTATGATGACGGTAGTAGTTCGATGGTGGTGGTTCATCGGTGGTAGTCGAACGATGGTAGTTTGATAGAGTTCTATGATTATTTAAGCCATTGATTTCTCTTGAATCTCAAGCCAATAGGCTCCATGTTGTAGAAAGTAGTGGTGTATTTATAGTTTTTGTGAGTGACATGTTTCATAAATATAACCAAAATACAGAGCACTCCATCAAACTGCCCAATTTGATTTTTCTTATCATTCTTTGAGCATTTAAGTACCTAAATGATGTTAGAATTAGGCGATCTTGGGCTCCTTGAGTTCATCTCATCGAGGCACTCAATTTGACTATAAGCGTACAAGATTTGGAGATCGTTTGGTCTCTAGTTAGTATCCCAAAGTTTGCAATTATATTTCAAATGCTTGATCTAGGATAACTCGAATTCGGATTGAATTACTTTTGGTGTCAATGGGTTCGTCTTGTCAGGACGTCCAATTTAATTGTAGGTTTGCTGGAATTGGAGTTTAGATGACCCTGAATTCAATTTTGAAAGATTTCAATTTAATTATGCATTGAGATTCATGTTTGATTAAGTCGATTTTTGATGACTAAACTTTTACCTATGAGTGCATGCTCCTCCTAAATAAACTTGTGTTATGTATTAAGTAGCTTACATGTAATAATCATGCTTCCAAAATATATTGGGTAACACAACTTAAGCAATATATATATATATATATATATATATATATATATATATATATATATATATAGGGTAACAATTTTCAGTAATATTGGATCAATGTATTAAAGTTTAAAGTTAATTATAATGAGATATAATGTTTATTATAAATACAATGAGTTAGAATGGTCAAATGTCGAGGAAGGGAGTTACAACAATGTCGGAGAATGAAAAAATGTCATTTCTTGAGAACAAGTGGCAATGCCTATGACAGACAAGTGCAAAATAGACATACAATGGATAAGGTAATGGTGGAATTAGTCGAGAGTAAACAATTTTAAGTAGAGCATATTGATCATGGGCATGAAGCTCAATGCATGATCTAGAATGAGCTAGTCTTGACTTGGCGTTGGGCTGAATCATTTAAAACACAAACATTAAATATAATTGAAAGTATTCAATCTGTAGATGATTAAATAAAAAAGGGGATCAAATTCTACAATATTTTTTGTAAGAGAGTCTGAATCAATAGATGACTAAAGTTGGGTTATATAAACTACTAGTTATTCTCATTTTTTGCCAAAAGATTAAGCGTATGAGTTGCAGCTTACAACTTGGTATTTCTACACTAATGTATTGTTCAAGTATTTGATGTAGGACTAATCGTAATGCTCTTCTATGCGGTAATAATCCTCTCATCATTGTAAGAATCCATATCAACTCTCACCCGTACAACTTTTGATGAGGACATCCGACAGTGGAGAGTTTACCAGAGAAGAAGCCGGAGATCTACGGCCATGATTACACCACTTTATTTCTGCGCTATTATTTGTATTTGATTTATTATTGTATCTTTTCCGATTTTACCTTCACTTGAGGGAGTTGGTTTATGTGACCCCGGAGGCACTTTTGTCTTTTGAATTTACTATTGTATTTTGGCTATTTATAGCCCCTCCTCTTCTTTGGAGGGGATGATGATGATTATTATTATGAAATTTCAGCACTTTGTTTCTTTGTGAGTTTTGAGGGTTCTTGTGAGAACTTTGGTGAAGTCCCTAGGTGAGGGCAAAGCATTACCCATCAGCCGCAGGAAGCGTCCAGACTTGTGGTTCTTCTCTTCTCCAACTTCTCATTGCCCTCTCCCCTAGTCGCCAGCCCCCTTGCCCCTTTCTCCTAGCCGCTGGCCTCCCTCTCCTCCTCCTAGCCGCCGGCCTAAATCCCCCTCTCCCCCTCCTAACCGTCGGCCCCCAAGTTCCCCTTCCCTCCTCCTAGCCGCCGGCCACATCACCCCCCCTTTACCTCCAAATTTCAAATTCTAAATTGATACTTTCCATTTAAAACTAATTTTAAATTAGGAAGGGTTTTAAATTTAGATTCCAGTCTATTTGAATTTAAATTTCCTTTCCTAAAATAGGATGATTTAATTTAGGAAAGTCCCTCCAATCATGCTTTATTTGAATTTTAAATATGAGCTTATTTAAATACCCTTTCCTATTTTAAGATTCCAAATATAGTAACCACTAACTCCTCAAAATCAAGCCCCCATACCCATGCTAGCCGCCGGCCCTATCCCCTCCTTTTCCCCCTTTCTCCTTTTGTTCTTTCCAAATTAATCCTCCCAATCAATTTCTCTAAATAAATTTCAGATTTGGAGATTTGATTTAAATTTTATTTCCTCATTTAAGATCCCATGATTGGCAACTCTATTAAATCATCAACCCACCTCCCCAATCAAAGCTAGCCCCCCCCCCGCCCCCTCTTGCCTCCTTCATCCGTTTTTTTTGAAATTACTTGCTGCTGTCCAGAAATTTCAGCAAGGCCGCCCTGCTGCCCTGCTATCCGGAAGATCTCCCTTTGCTGTCCAGAAGCTCCAGCACCCCATAGTTTGCTGTCCACTCATGTATGGCCGATCCGGAGCTTGATCACAGCTTTGTATTTGACGATCAAGGATTAATCAACATTCACCCATCTCCGTTCTTCGACATAGATCTTGAGAACGACCATTTCGTCGAAGAATACGTGGAACGAGTCCTCTTCTCCCTTTCAATCGCTATTGATCAACGACAACCTCCCGTTCAGTGACAACTCTTGTCCGAATCTTGACGAAGGTGAACTCTCTCCCAAATCTTATTTCTTCTAAGTCTTCCTCAATTGTGGCATCATGAAGATTATGCAAGCTTTATTCGCTTAACCAATTATTAAGAGTGTGAGTGAGGGATCTTAACAGTGACTAGTCTAACTGTTAATTTAGGATTTCCTTTGAAAACCCCCATGTAATGCAAAGCTTGATTTGAATTTGATTATTTTGTGCTCCTAACAATTATCGTGTAGTTAATTGCCTAAGCTAATCATCTTTTTATTGTTTTCAATCTTTCGTTTAAATCATTAGAAGTTGAATAATTATTCTTACTCTTCATTAAGCATGTAATTTTATAATTAAACATCAACCTATGCATATAGTTCTACATCAACTTTACTTAAATGAAAGTTTTTAATATCAAGTATTCTACATCTATACCCCACCCAACAATGTGAATTTGATGTGGCTATCATCTGCTCTTGAACTTTGTTTGATCATGGTAGAGACTAGTTAAGAGCTATGGAGCTACAAACATCATGAATCACTTGAAGTATTTCAACATAAACATATTCTTAAACTATACGATATGGGATTAAATCTAATACTTTCACATCTCTTAACATTCTCACCCCTACATGAGAGCTATTTGCATCATTCATTACTTTCTATTAAATGAAAAATTTTCAACATCGTTTAATATTATTCACTAAAAGCTTACTCAATTATGTGCAAACGTCGATGAGTAACCAGCTCTTAATCATAGCCCAACATGAATAAAAAACATTAGGATCTAGGGAAGTTACAAATCATATGAACTACTTGATCTCATCTGAATCCATGATTTTGATACCACTTGTTGCGTAAACTAAAATGGTATCACAATTGAGCCACATACATTAAATATGAAATCCATTTTCAACCAAATGCAAGCCTGTGGGAGAGGGTTGGCTATTTGGATAAGAATGATATTCTCTCTTTCATAATAAATGGGCTGAGTTGCGTGCCAAACTGCCAATTCAAACTCATCGAATAAGTTTAAGCTTGAGCTCAAACTCGTTTAATTAATTAAGTTCAAGTTTAAGCCTGGTCTAGTTTGAGCTCTGCTCAACTCATTTACACCCCTAACTTGATCAGCCAAGATCATGATTATAAATGAACCGAATTGAGTTGAATACTATTTTGTTCTTATTGAGTTTGAGCTGTGCTTGAACATAAATCTAGTTTTAAATCTTGTTTAATTTGTTTATTGGTTTTTACTTTTTTTTAATCAAGTTTAAGTCATAATTGTGCTATGATTGAGCTTAATTAATTATATATATGATGCTAATAATTTAAAAATACATACTTATTACTAGGCATAAATGGATTTATGAGTTTATTGTAATTACAATTGATAATTTAATAAATTATATTTATATTATTTGGTGATGTTCAATATTTGGAAAAAAATTATATTTATATATATAGTTTTTTATTTGATATTTGCATTACATTGACACAACATATTACATACATAATTTTAGAGTGCCATTGCCAGGTTCCAAGTCTTGGATGAGAAAAGTGAAGGGTTGCGTTAGGTAGTCCATGAAACTAAATTTAGATTAAGATCTTGGAATGTAGTTTCCCTTACAGGTAAATTATTGGAATTAATTGATATTATGATTCATACAACAACAACAACAACAACAACATCAAGCCTTTATCCCACTACGTGGGGTCGGCTACATGAATCCTTTTTCTCCATTGTGTCCTATTAAAAGTCAAATTCTCGTTTAAATCTAATAAAGAAAGATCATTTCTAATATTTTCTAACCAAGTCTTTTTAGGTCTACCTCTACCTTTCTTAACATAAGTCAAATCTAAGACCTCTACTTTCCTAACCGGGTCATCGGGAGGCCGCCGTTTTACGTGACCAAACCATCTAAGGCGACTCTCTCTAATCTTATCTTCCACTGGAGCTACTCCAACCTTTTCACGAATATGCTCATTTCGTATCCTATCTCTAAGGGTAAAGCCACTCATCCACCTGAGCATCCTCATCTCTGCAACACTTAACTTAGAATTATGCTTCTCTTTTAATGGCCAACATTCAGCACCATAAAGCATTGCAGGTCTCACCACCATCTTATAGAATTTTCCCTTAAGTTTGAGGGGTACTTTTCTATCACACAATAAGCCCGATGCATTCCTCCACTTCAACCATCCAACTTGGATTCTGCTGATAATATCCCCATCTATATCACCATCACTCTGAACAATAGATCCAAGATATCTAAAACGTGTACTCTTATTAATGACTTGATCGGCCAAAGTCACAATGCCCTCACTAGGTCTATTATTACTAAAATTACACTCCATATATTCCGTTTTAGATCTACTCAAGCGAAAACCTTTAGACTCTAAGGTTGACCTCCACAATTCTAGTTTACCTTCAACTCCCTCTCTAGTCTTATCAACAAGAAGAATATCATCAGCAAAAAGCATACACCAAGGTACATCCTCTTGCAAATGTCTAGTGAGAACATCGATCACTAAAGCAAAAAGATATGGGCTTAAGGCTGATCCTTGGTGTAATCCAACCGAAATAGGAAAATACTTGGTCAAACCACCTTGTGTTTGAACACAAGTAATAGCTCCTGCATACATATCTTTAATGATTTGAATATAAGCGTTATTAACTTCTTTCTTTTCAAGAACTCTCCATAGCACTTCTCTTGGAACTTTATCATATGCTTTTTCTAAATCAATAAATATCATATGTAAATCCTTCTTATTCTCTCTATATTTCTCCATCAAACCTCTTAATAAATGTATGGCTTCCATAGTAGACCTACCCGGCATAAATCCAAATTGATTTTGAGAAACATTAGTATCACGCCGCAACCTATGCTCCATAACTCGTTCCCATAGTTTTAAAGTATGACACATTAACTTAATTCCTCTATAATTCGCACAATCTTGTGCATCACCTTTATTCTTAAAAATAGGGATTAACACACTCATTCTCCACTCATCTGGCATCTTTTTAGTCTTTAAAACAGTATTAAAAAGTTTAGTAAGCCAAGAAATTTCTTCATCTCCTAAGCATTTCCACACCTCTATTGGAATATCATCAGGTCCAACAGCTTTTCCACCCTTCATTTTCTTTAAAGCCTCTCTAACTTCGGTTTTACTAATACGCCGATAAAAACAGAAATCTTTATTTTCATTTAAGGTGCTAAGGTCACTACAGTCAATTTTATTTTCACATTCTTCATTAAAAAGTTTAGCAAAATATCTCATCCACCTTTATTGAATATCATCTTCTAAAAAAAGTACTTTTTGATCTTCATCCTTAATACACTTCACTTGAACTAAATCCTTACTACTCCTATCTCTTTGTTTGGCTAGCTTATACATATATCTTTCTCCCTCCTTAGTATCTAATCTATTATATAAATCACTAAAAGCTAAACTCTTTGCATCACATATTGCTTTCTTAGATTCCTTACGTGCCTCTTTATATAATTTCCAATTATCAGAATTTTACAATTAAACCAATTTTTATAACAAATTTTCTTATTTTTAATCTTTTCTTGCACATTTGGATTCCACCACCAACTATTTTTACTATTAGGAGCTTTTCCCTTTGAAACTCCAAGCACATCTTTTGCAATATTCTTAATATTACTAGCCACTTTTTCCCACATAACATTAGCATCCTCATGCACAGACAAAATCTTAAGATCTAAAATCTTACTCTCAAAAATATTTTTGTTAATATTCTTTAAATGCCCCCATCTAATCCTAGGAAAACGTTTTACTTTATTTTTTAATTTCTTCCCCATTATCTTCAAGTCCAAAACTAATAAACGATGTTGGGTACATAAGTTTTCACTCGGAATAACTTTACAATCTTTGCAATCTAAACGATCTAATTTCCTTATAAGAAAATAATCAATCTGAGTTGTACTATATCCATTTTTATAAGTAATGAGATGCTCATTCCTTTTCTTAAATAATGTATTAGCAATTAAAAAATCATAAGCTAAATAAAAATCTAATATGGACTTACCACCTTCATTTGTCGTTTCAAATCCATGGCCACCATGAATGCTTTTAAAATCATCTACCTCTCTACCAACATGTCCATTTAAATCTCCTCCAATAAAAACTCTTTCTTCAAGAGGTATCTTTTGTATTAATTCTTCTAAGTCATTCCAAAATTTTAATTTTGAATCCATATCCAAACCCACTTGAGGAGCATAAGCACTTATAATGTTAACAATCTTAGCATCAACAACAATCTTTAAAGCTATAATTCTATCTCCAATTCTATTAATATTTATAACATTATCCTTCAAACTCTTATCTAAAATCACACTTACACCATTTCTAGTACGACTCCTACCCGAATACCAAAGTTTAAATCTTAAACTATCAATCTCCTTAGCCTTCTCTCCAACCCATTTAGTTTCCTGAATGCACAGAATATTTATCTTCCTATGAATCATAATATCTATTAATTCCATTAATTTTCCTGTAAGGGAACCTATATTCCAAGTTCCTATCCTAATTTTAGTTTCATGGACTAGCTTCTTTGCCCACATCCGTCCTTGATGTGGTAACCCTTGCCTATTTAACACTGCACCCGGGCGGCGGTGCAGCGGCCCTTGCACATTTGTCGCTGTATTCAGGCCATACAACGCGTCGCTTCCAGGGGACGCCCTAGCATTAACACAATTTCTTAAAGGATTCATGTCATTATTATTCGACAAGTTTTACGCTGGCTGTCGACTACCTAACGCAACCCTCCACTTTTCTCATCCAGGACTTGGGACCTGGCAACGGCAGTGTAGAGTTAAATGGGTGGGAGAGAATGCTAAGGAGATTGATAGTTTAGGGTTAAAACTTTAGTATTCTGGTAGGAGCCGTGTTAGAAATAGTGTAGGTGTGATTATAGATAAGAGTGAAAGATAATGTTATAAAAATTGATAGAATTCGAGATAGAATTATAGCTTTGAAGATTATTATTGATAATAAGATTATTAATATTATAAGTGCTTATTATGCTCTTCAAGTAGATTTGGATATGTGTTCAAAATTAAAATTTTGGAATGACTTAGAAAAATGAATATAAAAAATACCTCTTGAAAAAAGAGTTTTTATTGGGGGAGATTTAAATGGACATGTTGGTAGAGAGATAGAGAATTTTAAAAGCACTCATGGTGGCTATGTGTTTGGAGCGACTAATGAAAGTGGTATGACTATATTAAATTTTGCTCTAGCTTATGATTTTGTAATTGTTAATACCTTTTTAAAAAAAAATGAGCATCTCGTCACTTATAAGAATGGATATATTAAATCTCAGATTGATTATTTTCTTGTAAGAAAAATAGATCGTTTAGATTGCAAATGTAAAGTTATTCCGAGTGAAAGTCTATGTACTCAACATCGCTTATTAGTTTTGAACTTTAAGATGAAAGGACAAAATTTGAAAAATATAATAAATCGTTATTCTAGGATTAGATGGTAACATTTAAAGAACTCTGACAAAAATATATTTGAGAGTAAGATTCACGATCTTAAGGTTTTGTCGTTGCATGAAAAAGCTGATGTTATATGGGAAATAGTAACTTGTAATATTAAGAATGTTGCAAAGGATGTGCTTAGAGTATCAAAAGGAAAAACTTCTAATAGTAAAAATAATTGGTGGTGGAATCAAAATGTGCAAAAAAAGATAAAAAATAAGAAGCTTTGTTATAAAAATTAGTTTATATGTAAAAACTTTGAAAATTGGGAAAGATATAAAGATGCCCGTAAGGAGTCTAAAAAATCAATCTACGATGCAAAGACTTTAGCTTTTAATGATTTATATAATAGATTAGATACTAAAGAGGGCGAATGATATATATATATATATATATATATATTAGCCAAACAAAGAGATAGGAGTAGTAAGGACTTAGTTCTAAGTGAAGTGCATGATGAAGATCAAAAAGTACTTTTTTTAGAAGAGAATATTCAACAGTGGATGAGTTATTTTGCTAAGCTTTTCAATGAAGATTGTGAAAATGTGATTGACTTTAGTGACCTTAGTATTCTAAATGAAAATAGAGATTTTTATTTTATCGGCGTTTTACTAAAATTGAAGTTAGAGAGGCTTTAAAGAAAATGAAGTGTGGGAAAACAGTTGGACCTAATGATATTTCAATAGAGGTGTGGAAATGTTTAGGAGTTGAAGGAATTTCTTGGCTTACTAAACTTTTTAATATTATTTTAAAGACTAAAAAGATGTTAGATGTGTGGAGAATGAGTGTGTTGATTCCTATTTTTAGGAATAAAGGTGATGCACAAGATTGTGCGAATTATAGAGGAATTAAGTTGATGTGTCATACTTTAAAATTATGGGAGAGAGTTATGGAGCATAGGTTACAACGTGATACTAATGTTTCTCAAAATCAATTTGGATTCATGTCTGGTAGGTCTATTATGTAAGTCATACATTTATTGAGAGGTTTAATGGAGAAGTATAGGGAGAATAAGGAAGATCTTCATATGATATTTATTGATTTAGAGAAAGCATATGATAAAGTTTCAAGAGAAGTGCTATGGATAGGTCTTAAAAAGAAAGGGATTAATAATGCTTATATTCCAGTCATTAGGGATATATATGCTAGAGCTGTTACTTGTGTTCAAACACAAGGTGGTTTGACCAATATTTTCCAATTTCAGTTGGATTACATCAAGGATCAGCCTTAAGCCCATATCTTTTTGCTTTAGTCATGGATGTTGTTACTAGAGATTTGTAAGAGGATGTTCCTTGGTGTATGCGTTTTGCTGATGATATTCTTCTTGTTGATAAGACTAAAGAGTGAGTTGAAGGTAAACTTGAATTTTGGAGGTCAACTTTAGAGTCTGAACGTTTTCATTTGAGTAGATCTAAAAATGAATACATGGAGTGTAATTTTAGTAGTAATAGATCTAGTTGGGGGGGGGGGGGGTTGTGACTTTGAGCGATCAAGTCATTGGTAAAAGTACACATTTTAGATATCTTGGGTCTATTGTTCAGAGTAATGGTGAAATAGATGGAGATTTTAGTAGTAGAATTCAAGTTGGTTGGTTGAAGTGGAGGAATGCATCGCTTTTGTTGTGTGATAGAAAAGTACCACTCAAACGTAAGGGAAAATTCTATAAGATGGTGGTTAGACCTGTAATGTTTTATGGCCCATAATATTGGCCATTAAAAGAGAAGCATAATATTAAGTTAAGTGTTGTAGAGATGCGGATGCTCAAATGGATGAGTGGCTTTACTCTTAGAGATAGGATACGAAATGAGCATATACGTGAAAAGGTTGGAGTAGCTCCAGTGGCAGATAAGATTAGAGAGAGTCGCCTTAGATGGTTTGGTCACATAAAACGGCAGCCTTCCGATGACCCGGTTAGGAGAGTAGATGTATTAGATTTGACCTATGTTAAGAAAGGTAGAGGTAAACCTACAAAGACTTGGTTAGAAAATATTAGAAATAACCTTTCTTTATTAGATCTAAATAAGAATTTGACTATTAATAGGACATAATGGAGAAAAAGGATTCATGTAGCCGACCCCACATAGTAAGATAAAGGCTTGATGTTGTTGTTGTAATTATTAGTATTATCTGTATTTTAAATTAGATGCAAGGATTATTAGTAATTATTTAGGAATTAGATTTGAACTAAAATTAGTTTTGTCTTATCTTTTAACCTTATTTCTATTAGGAAGGGTTTTATGATTTATAAATGATTATTGTATGATGAGATGTAGTTGTAAGTATTTATTTTCCTAATTCTCTCTCCTATCTCACTCATACAATTCTCTTTCCACTCAAGATGTTGGTTCCCTCTCCTAAACTACATCTCTCTTGATGCTCCTATAGTGTCTCGAATAATATTGCTACAATGCCACAACAACACCGCTCCAATATCTCAGTTCTATGCTGCTACACTAATACTATTTTGATTTCCTTGCACCTCTTTTTTTCTATTCACGGATGACACTTTTCACTAAAATTTAAGAAGAAAAGTGTTACACCTTGAAGGGTAAAAACAATGAGAAAATAACGATTAGATTCATAGGAGATGAAAACTAAAATCTAAAATTATATTATCGAAATAAACTCTGAAAATAGATGAGAACACCATAAGATACAAGTGATCCACTATTGGAGATCGTCTCTCCCAAACATGCACCTTGTCCTCAAGGTAGAATGATAGAAATTACTTCTTAATCACATCATATGATTCCCATGTAGCTTCATAATTAGGTACATCCCTTCATTGAACTAGGACCTCCTTTGCTCCTATCATTACTTGCCGTATTCCAACGACCTTCATGGGTTCCAGAATCACCTCCATGTCGCAGGTAGTGAGGAAGAGGGTGTGTGATCTCCGATAGCACGCCTTAGTTGTGATACATGGAATACTTGGTGTATTAATGATGATGTTGGTAACCTCAGACGATAAGCTACTGCCCCAATGTGCTCTGTCACCTCATAAGGCCCGAAGTAACATGGTGATATCTTCTCATTCTTCCTCTTGGCTAGTGTCTTCTGCTGGTATGGCCTCAGTTTCAAATAAACTCTATCCCCGGGATCAAACTGCACTTCTCGTCCATGTTCATCTGCCTTCTTTTTCATAAGTTGTTGAGCTCTCAGTAGATGCCCTTTGAGTTCTGCTAGTATCCTGTCTCTCTCCTCCAAGTACTGATCTACACTGGATACTGGTGTAGTGCTCTTCCTGTAATGTATTGGATGAGGTGGATCCCTCCCATACAGAATCCTGAAAGGGGTAGTATGCGCGGCTGTGTGGAAAGATATATTATACTAATACTCTGCCCATGCTAACCATTTGGCCCATAGTTTTGGTATGTCAGATACAAAACAACACAAGTATATCTCCACGCTCTCGCTGACCACTTTCATTTCGCCATCCATCTGTCGGTGATATGTTGTGCTCCTTTTCAGGACCATCCCTTGTATCTTGAATAACTCCTTTCAAAAATGGCTGAGGAACACCTTGTCTCTATCTGATACTATAGATTTAGGAATGCCATATAAGTGCACTACCTCTCGAATAAAGACCGTAGCAACTGAGATAGCAGTGTAGGGATATCTCAGCGGAATGAAATGGGCATACTTGCTCAGTCGATCTACCACCGCCAGTATCATTGAATATCCCTCCGAGCATGGTAAACCCTTAATGAAGTCCATCATCACTTCCTCTCAGACCTTCTCAGGTAAAACTAATGGTTGCAGTAACCCTCCTGGTGCTATAGGTAGGTACTTATGCCGCTGACACACATCACACATTGCTACCATATCTTCTACATCCCGATGCATTCCTGCCCAACATAACTCAGCAGAAAGGTCGGCTGTATGTCTTTGTACTGCTGAATGTCCCCCTATCGCACTGCCATAAAACTCCTGCAGTAGCTTGGGAATGTACCTGAGGTTCGTGGTAACACAAATCTCCCCTAGGAGAGTAGCTGCTCCCCCTTAGAGCATAACCTGGGTGACTGTCCGAGTCCTTCAGCAACTCTTCCTTGATCTTTCTCAACCTTTCATTCTGCTCGCTCTCCCGCTTCAATGCTTCCCAATCTATGATCATTGGTACTAACAAGGCTACCAACTGGGGTTCCTCAACCCTTCCAGACAAGGAGCCTTCTGCCTTGTTTTCTAAGCCTGGTCGGTACTGGATCTCAAAATCATATTTAAGCAACTTTGATAGCCATCTCTGATGCTCCTCAGTGACCATTTGTTGTTCCAACAAATATTTCACCCCTTTGATCTGTTCTGACTACGAAATGTCTCCCTAAGAAATAGGGCCGTCACTTCTGAATAGCCAAGACAATCGCCATCAGCTCCCATTCATACACAGACTTGAGCCTTGCCTTATCTGTGAGCACCTGGCTGAAATATGCAATATACTTCTTGTCTTGCATGAGTACTGCTCCTCGCCCATAACCTGATGCTTATGTCTCCACCACAAATGGTCTCCCAAAATCTGGTAGCACCAATACTGGAACATTGATAAGAGCTTTCTTCAACTCCTGAAAATCTCGTGTCGCTCTCTCCCCCCATTTGAAGCTATCATTCTTCAATTGTTCTATCAAAGGTCTCGTAATGGCGCCGTATCCCTTCATAAATTTTCGGTAGTAACTGGTGAGCCCTAAGAACAAAAAAAAATCTTTAAAGTTCTTAGGAAGAGGCTAGTCCACCATGGCCTGAACCTTAGACTGGTCAACTGACGCCTCTTCTTTGGACACGACATGTCCTAAATACTCTACCCGTGGCTGGCTGAATGAGCTCTTTTTCCAGTTGGAAAACAACTTATTCTCCTTGAAGGTATCCAATATTGTCTTCAAGTGTTCCTAGTGTTCTGTTTCTATCCTGCTGTTTATCAATATGTCATCAAAGAATACCAAGAGAAACCTTCTAAGAAACGGCTGGAACACTTGGTTCATGAGGGAATGGAAGGTGGTAGGGGCATTGATGAGACAGAAGGGCATCACTAGGAACTCTTAGTGCCCCTCATGTGTCCTAAAGGCTATCTTGTGGACATCAACTACCTTCATCCTGATTTGATGGTATCCCAGCTTCAAATGAATCTTGGAGAAGATCACTTCTCCAAATAACTCATCTAAGAGTTCATCAATCACTAGAATGAGAAACTTATCTAGTGTCATTTTCTTTTTCAGAGCCTTGTAATCCACACAAAATCTCCGACTGCATCCCTTCTTCTTCACTAGCAGAATTTGACTAGAGAAAGGGCTCACACTAGGTCTAATGATCCCTTCTTCAAGCATCTCCTTGATCAGCCTCTCTATCTCATCTTTCTAAATTTAGGGGTAACAATATAGTCTGACCCCCTATAGGATAGGTCCCCTCCTTTTGGGTGATGACATGCTCATACTCTCGTGGTGGTGGTAACTCAATAGGTTGCCAGAATATGTCCTGAAACTGCTACAAAATCTGCTGGACCACCAATGAGATTTTCCCTGTCTCCTGCTCCTGGACCCCCTCTATGCTCTGTAACTCCACCAACTATCCCAGGCCTGCACCCTGGATTGTCCTGAGTATGGTTTTTAGTGACACCATAGTTTTGCATAAGCTAGCATCCCTTCATAGCACTACCTTCTTTCCCTCTACCCAAACCTCCAAAGTCAGAGATTTCCAGTCCACCTTTGTTTGCAATATGGTTTGTAGCCATTTTATTCCCAGAATCACATTCGTACTTCCCAAGTCCGGGGGAAGGAAGTCTTCCACCACCTGAATATCCTGCAAAGTCATCACCCCCCTTACATATCCTCTGACTCCTCTCTACCTTATTCATTTCCATCATCATCCCACATCCTTCAATCTCCACTAATTGTAATCTCAATCAGTTTACGACCCGATTCGAGATGAAGTTATGTGTAGCCCCACTGTCCACCAAAACTACCACTAGTTATTCCCCGATTTGTCCTCTCACCTTTATGGTGTGATTTGGAGTGAATCCCGCCACAGAGTTTAGGGAAACCTCTGCCACGTCTAAATATAATTGTGTTGTTTCCTCTATGACCTCCTCTAGTTCATACTCTCTCTTCTCCTCTCCCTCACAGACCATTAAGACTTGAAGGACTCGATCCTTGCACCTATGTCTGGTGTAAATCTCTCATCATACCTGAAGCATAACCCTTTTGCCTTCCTATCCTGCACCTCCGTGTCTATGAGGCACTTGAAATTGCCTCCAGGACAAACTCCCGTGTCCTTTCCCTTCGGCGCTTCCCTCTGGAATGACGCTGTCTGGGTCTTCGGTGCCAGGGTCGTAGAGGCACTCTTGTAAGCCCCTCCCATGGTGTTGCTCTGGTTGGCCTTCTCCTTCTGATATTTTTCTTCCACCCTCTGAGATATAGCTCCATCGTCTCCCTCAGCCCTCTTAGTCTCAACACCCTTAGCTTTGCTTATATGTCTTCTGTAAGGCCCTTCATGAAATTTCATTTTAACCCTTTCTCGAAAATCCCCCTCAGCCTATCCGACAACAGCTGACATTTCTCCCGATACTCCATGTCTGTCCCCTCCTGAGTTAAACCATAAAACTGCTCGTGGAGGTCTCCTTCCGAATGGCTCAGAAACGTTCATACAAACAATCCTTTAATTCCTCCCATGAATAGATCGGATGCCTAGCCCTCCCTCCACTGAAACCAAGTTAGGCCTTTTCCCTCCAAACATAGCCCCGTCTCCATGAGCTTCTCCCCTTTCATCAGCTCATTGATAGCAAAGTAATGCTTCACCCGATACACCCAACCTTGAGCATCTTCCCCTTCAAAAATTGGCATCTTCAACTTTCTTGACCTCACATCCATACGCCTATGACTTCTTCGTCCATTAGTTCCCCCTATGTACTGATGGTGCGATTCTCTCACTTCCTCCATTACCCTTGGTTGATTTGGCCCCCATGACTCAGCCTAGCCACCACCTCCCCCGATCCACCTCTCACCATGCCTGGGTGGTCTCCCAAAAGATTTAACCTCCCCCATTCTTGTTGTCCTTTCTTCTGGAAACCTCGATCCACCTACCATCAGAGCCCCTCATGGTAGTCCTTAAGGGTAAACACTCTCCACTTCAACATCGTCTTCCTGAATTTCTTTTCTCTTTGGTTCGGCCCTAGGAACCATCGGTGAGGCTTTCGACTGCATTTGATCATCTTCTTTATTATGTCTTACAAGTTTTCAAAGAGATTTTCTATGGATGAGAGCCTTCCCTCCATGCTGGAATATCTTTCTTCTATTCCGTCATTGATTTGTTCCATCTTGCCTTCCAACGCATCCATCTTCTTTGCTGCTATTCACCTCACTCTGATACCAATTTGTTACACCTTGAAGGGTAAAAATAGCAAGAAAACAACGAATAGATTTGTAGGAGATGAAAACTGAAATATGAAATTATTTTGTTGAAATAAACATTGGAAATAGACGCTAAAACATCACAAGATACAAGTGATCCACTATTTGAGAGGTGGATTGGCTCTCCCAAATGTAGGCGTAGCTAGGAACCCATAATACAATAACTCTTCTCTAAAAAAATAGTAATCAACACATGCTAAACTTAAAGAAAATAGTCCTATTTATACACCACTCAACACTTCCTTCTATGGTAGGTAATTCAAGATGTTGAGGGTCCCAAGTGTGGCTTTTCATGTTTCAAGGGTGACTTTTCATATCCCAAGGATGGCTTTTCATATCTCAAGGGGGTAGGCCCACGGGTGGTAATCCCGTAACAAAAACTTATGCTAAGATTCGAATTTGAGAAACAATAAGAAGTCCAATGCCCATTATCAAATTGATAACAAATTCCTTTCTTCTACATCATGATGCGAATTACAAAGTCCTTGTAGAACATTATACTGCTAATTCACTTACCACTACTATTGTTTACTGCTCATTTTCTTTTTCTGTTAGCTACAGTACCGTACCTTTTTATTTTTGATTCCCCTTATTAAATATTCACTAGTTTACCATTATATATATATATATATATATATATATATATATATATATATATAATGTATTAGAGGTAAAAGAAAAGATAGAAGAATATTTTACTCTGAATTACTATTTCATTGGTTTTACTTGCTCTTTCATTTCTTCCGCCCGGGAGCTCCTGCATCAGTTTGGTATTAGTGCTAACACTCCATTGTGATGGGGGAAAGAAGCAAACACTGTAGTGGGAACATTACTTGTTGCGCCAAGAAATCATATTTTGTAGTGACAATCAAGCTTTAGAATACATTAAAAATCAAAAGAATATTAATCGTACGCATGCCAGGTGAATTGTATTTTTTCAACAGTTCAGTTTTGTAATTAAACACAAGGCTGGGAAGTCCAACCGAGTAGTAGATGACTTGAGTAGGTGCTCGGCTCTCCTTATCCATCTCCAAACTGAGATCACTGGGCTGCAATCACTACAGGATCTGTATGCCATGAACTTAGATTTCATGAAAGCTTGGGACGCATACTTGGCGGGACATCCTGTACAAGACTGTACTCCACATCATGACTTTTTATTTAAAGGCAAATGATTCTGCATGCCCGATTCTTCCTGGAGATGGTAGTTGATTAAAGAAATTCATTTGGGTGAGATAAAATATTAGAACAGCTGCAAGCTCATTTTTGTTGGCCACATCTTCGTGATATGTCATTCGCTTTGTAGAGAGGTGTTCCGTTTGCCAAACTTACAAAGGAATGACCTAGAAGACCGGCCTCTATCTACCCCTTCCCATTCCAGATTCAATTTGGGAAAATTTAACTCTTGACTTTGTGTTCGACCTTCCTCGTACTAAGCGAGGAGCTGATTCAATCATGGTTGTTGTTGACCGTTTTTTCAAAATGGCGCATTTCATTCCATGCAAGAAAATATTTGACGTCGTCAACATTGCCTGTCTTTTCTTCAACGAGATTGTTTGATTGCACGGTCTACCTCATAGCCTCACTTATGGCTGTGATGTAAAATTTGTTAGCCACTTATGGAGGGAACTATGAAAAGAATACTGACATCAAAGTCAGCTCTGCTTACCTCCCACTAACCGACGGTTAGATCGAGGTTGTCAATCGTACACTAAGCAATATGCTTTGTTGCCTTGCTCAAGATCACCCTAATAGATGAGAACTCCTTAGTCAAGTTGAATTTGCCTACAACTCCATGTCCAACCGTTCTACAGGTTGTTGTCCTTTTAGCATAGTTTAAACAAAAATGCCAAACCACCTTGTGGACCTAGTAATTCTACCAAAATGCAGCAGCCTTTTGCTAATAAAACAGTCACCAATTTACAGATACCATCAAACTGTTAAAGATCGGCTACAAACATCTTTCAATTTTAGACATCAAGTAGATCTTCACAAATGTTGCAAATATTCAATCCAGGTGATCTAATGATGCTGCGTATGCGCGAAGAAAGATTCCCACCAAGCTCCAAACTTAGCCCCCTGAAAATTGGTCAATTTTCTATTCTTCACTGAATTAATGACAATGTTTATGTTGTGGATATCTCGCCAACATTTCGTACTTCTTCTACATTTAATGTGCCTAATATATACACCTACCATCCACCAGATGACACTCCTATTCAAGCTAACTCGCCAGAGTTGAGTTCTTTTGAACTGAAGGAGAACTGATGCGGATTACAAAGTCCTTGCAGAACATTATACCGCTAATTCACTTACCACTACTACTATTTACTCATTTCCTTTTTCTGTTAGCTACAGGACCGTGCCTTTTTAATTTTGATTTCCCTTTTTAAGTATTCACTAGTTTACAAGGAAATACTTGTATATATAAAATATATTAGTGGTAAAAGAAAAGATAGAAGAATATTTTTATCCTGAATTACTGTTTCATTGGTTTTACTTTCTCTTTCGTTTCTTCTGCCCAGTAACTCCTGCATCACATCAGCTATTCTCATCTTTGTTTTGCTTGGACTTGATTCAGTGCTTTTAACTGTCAGTTTGCCCATGAGGGCATCCCATTTATTATGATCAACAAGTTGACAAAATCATTGTTGTTAGCAGAAGCTCAGTCGTTAAATAATTGTGGGTTGACTGCATGGTTCCTCGGCCATAATTGATTATTAAGACCTACATTTATAGCCAGTCCCCTCTAATAGTTTCATAAATTTTTTGTTTTGAGTCTGGGAATTAATTCATGCACATCATTCGTATGATTATTGTATAACTAAATATAAACCTCGGAAAACAAAGACCCTTTCAAGGGGCAAAAACAAGTTTTGTTAGGGATATGCTTGCTAGTAATGTTTTATGTCTATGCTTTTAGTATTAGACATGCCGTTGTACTTAACTTTTAGTATTAGACATGCCATTGTACTTAAATGACACTTTGTTCCGTAGCCAAAGCACTTTTAATCTTCCTTGATAATGTGCATGATAATTATTTAGTGCTTGGGTTTGATGTAGGTTGATTCGATTGAATGTTATCTTCGTTTGCTGTTGTTCTATGCCGTTAAAATTTGATTATCTTGTTATATACAGGGTCACCCTTGCTGATCAATCAACATATGATGCAAAAGTCGTGGGATTTGACCAAGATAAGGATGTTGCAGTGTTGCGTATTGAGGCACCAAAGGATAAGCTTAGACCCATTCCAGTGGGTGTCTCTGCTGATCTGTTAGTGGGTCAGAAAGTTTATGCCATTGGAAATCCTGTGAGTTGAGAATTTAAGCTGAGCTATATCATCTTCATGATATGTACTGTATTGGATTTAGAGCAACAAGTTTGCAACTTAAAGTTTGCTTCAATAAATTTATGATAACTTAGATTTGTAGGCCATATCACTAGAAATGCAGATGCGCAATTGTCATTACTATTCCTTCTTGGTATCTTATGACGAGAAGAAAATCAAACCAATTTAAACATTCTCTTCTCACAATTTACTTAATTTACAAGGTTTCTTGAACTAGTTCTGGTCCCTTGTTTCATCAGTTATGTAAAGGCTGCAATGAACCTTTTGTGAATTTCCTGCTTTACTCTTGTCCAATAATCAGCATTGAGATCTACCAAAAATCATAATACCAGTTTATGATCCATCTAGTTCAGCTGCTCAATAATTGCACGAGGTTTCATATTGAAATTCCGTGTCTGTAAATATCTCTGCATAACATTTCTTGAATTTCATGTTCCCGATAAAATTTTCAAGCTAGGGGATTCTAGAACTTCAACCAGTTTCATGTACGATTGTCCTCGTGAATTTAGTATGGATGTTACTCCTATATCTGTGCTGTTCACCCCAATATAGTTTTAGATTATTGGTTCATATCTACTTTTACTTTTTTTTTTGCAGTTTGGACTCGACCACACTCTTACTACTGGTGTAATCAGGTAGTCCCCCCTCCATTCGTCAGCAAATTGTTTGTAAGCAGGTCACCATTTCAATATAATTAAGGCCTGAATCGAGACAAATTCGGCAAACATGGTTCTGATTTGTTTAAACAAATCTGATTTTTTCCAATCATCTCTGGAACTATATTCGCAAAATTGCATGCATATCATCTATTTTTTGTTGGAAAGTTTTTTGTAACACACACACATTTATTTTCACAACTATTCCTAACCATTTTCATCATGCCCTTTCTTCTCACTTCTCTCTAGTGGATTGAGAAGAGAAATCAGCTCTGCCGCTACTGGGCGGCCTATACAAGATGTCATCCAGACAGATGCTGCCATTAACCCGGGCAATAGTGGCGGACCTCTGCTTGATAGCTCTGGAAATTTGATAGGCATAAACACAGCTATTTATTCTCCTTCTGGGGCATCCTCCGGCGTCGGTTTTTCTATTCCTGTTGACACAGTGCGACATCATTCTAAATTATCTGATGATCCTGAAACCATTAACACAGCTCGTCCTAACTGTAACTTCAAAAATATTTTGAATTTCAAAATCATTCCTTGTTTACCTCTGCCTTCTCAGGTGGGTGGCATTGTTGATCAACTTGTGAAATTTGGTAAAGTTACAAGACCTATTTTAGGTATCAAATTTGCTCCAGATCAGTCAGTTGAGCAGCTTGGTGTCAGTGGTGTGCTTGTTCTTGATGCTCCTCCCAGTGGTCCTGCTGGCAAGGCGGTATAGCTAACCAACCTTGGAAGTTCGAAGATATTAGCATATCTGATTAAGACTTAACATTATAAGATGGTTGGAAATGAGCATTTTAGGCTTTGTTTGGGATGGCTTTCTTACTGTTTCTTAAAACAACTTTTTAGTAGAAAAATTTTAATTTTTATACTAAAAAATTGCTTTAAGAAAACGAAGCCTTAGTCCACGTCATATTGAGCTCCATTTTTATGACTAATCTTCTCTGTATTATCATTCCCACTTTCTTAGCAGCTGGGAATGATTTGATTGAGAGAATTAACGATAAATAAACAAAGCACTTACTTTTCCTGCCAAATATTGGACTTAACAAAACTTGAATCGTTTTGGCATTTCTTGTTGGCAATTTGCAGGGCCTTCGACCAACCAAGCGAGATGAATATGGTCGCCTTGTTCTTGGAGATATCATAACTTCTGTTAATGGAAAAAAGGTTGCAAATGGTAGCGATTTGTACAGAATATTAGACCAGTGCAAAGTTGGAGACAAGGTAAAAACAGTCTTCATTTTCCCTTCCTCGTTCAACTAACACCACAGCCGTGATTAAGCTTGAACCATTTGTCTTCTTCTTCTTGTTGATTCTCAGGTGATTGTGGAAGTTTTGAGGGGTGATCACAAAGAGAAATTCCCTGTGATCCTTGAGCCAAAGCCTGATGAATCCTGAAACTCTTCACCATCAAGCTCTTCTGTATCACACATTATTATAATACCAAGCCAGCTATAGGTTTACTGTATATTATGTGTATTAAAATCATCAAATATAGCCTTGTAGTGTTGATAGCAATTATAATATTCTAATCTAGCTTGTTTTGTACTGTGATCCATCTGAACATCGTTGTTAGGAAGGGATCACAAACTCCTTATGTGTAATGGATCTTTCATTAACATGTAAAATAATTGTAAAATGAAATCATAATTTTTTAACTGATAAAGTTGATCTGCTTAGAAGAGGGAGCGAGGGAGGATATTCAGATACAAAGTTTATAAAATGATGGAGAAATTTTTGTTTAAACTGGTAAGATATTTGATTTAAATTATAGGGCATTAAAAAAAAAAAGGCAGGATGACTATATTTGATTATTTTTCGAAAGAGTTCTTTAAAATATTAAAGGTTATTAAGCATTGGCCACTTTAAATATACATTAACTTGTTTAGAAGCTTATGTTATGTTTATTAAATAATACATATTGTGAAAGTGTCACGTGGCTTTATAATGAAACGAGTAATTTTTAAACTTTATAGTTAAATAATATGATGGGTAGTTGAGCTATTGATATTTACATTAATAATAAGAGGTTGTTTGATTGGCTAAAAAAGAAATGTAGTGATAAAGTAATGCGGTATAAAATGAATATAATGTAAAAAGAATATTTTGAAGTTGTTTAGATGAATATAAAGTAAATGTAGGTGAATGATTTTTTTTTGTTTGGTTGGAAGTAATAAATGTAAAGTCCTAAATGGTGATGGGTGGCAGGCGACGGAAGCGGTGGTGGTGGGTGGCGGTGGTGAAGATTGCCGACAGCGGTGTTGAAGCCTGTAGCAAGCGATGTATAGCGTTATCGCCCAAAATTGGGAGAGAGTACTTTATCATGAAATTAAACTAGAATGAAATACACGTCATTTACTATACTTTGGAGTTGATTTTCATCCAACTAAATATCAAAAAGTGAAAAAGCAAAGCATAATCAATGCTTTGTATTCGCTTTTTCTCCAATCAAACAGCCTCTAAGAAAGAAAAGAGCTTGCCTCATAGGTCTTTAAAGAGATTTTTATGACTTTTAAACCTCTTTGCGTTATAAACTATATAGTTCTATGTTGAAGTTTTCTTATAGCCTGTTATCTTATAGGAACTTATCATACATTGCATTGGCTTGTGGACCCGTGGTCTTAAGCATAAGCTTCTTCTCTCTCTCTCTCTCTCTCTCTCTGTTAAAATGAGGCCTTAGTCAATTCCTATTACTAAAAAACATAGTTACAAAAAGGTAAAGACCCTGATATATGTCTCAAGAAGATTTGAAAGGATATGCATAAAAAAATTTGCAGCAATCATTTTGCTACATAATTCTACGAAAATATTTCTTTGGCATTAGTAAATCGAAGCATCAAATTTAGCATAACTTCAGAAAAAAAAAGGCAAAAAAATTCCTTATTTTTTGCTTTTTTTTTTTCTGCATTGCTAATTTTACTTGAGTTTTTTTTTTTTAAATGTAGCCATAAACCTATTTATACTCCTTGCATTAATTTAAGTTTACTTTATTTTGAAGCTTATGTATAGTTTATCAAACAATACAATAGTAGAAGTGTCACGTGGCTTCATAATAACATGTGCAATTTCTAAAAATTTCTATTTAAATAATATGAATTATTTTTATTTGCATTTAAATATTATTTCATTTTGTAAAATTTGAGATGATAATATATATTTTTACGTTTTAGTGTTATACAAAAATTCAGCATGTATGAATAAAAGTATTGATCACAAAGAATTTTTTTTACAAGTATTATTTTTTCTTCATAGTTGAAGAAGAGGGGGTTTAAACAAAAGCCTGATTTTCTCGGAGGAAGATTACATAAATCAAGTGTTGTCAGAAAGACACTTAACACCTAACAACAGGAATTGATTTTTCTAACATGGATTATCGAAAACATATGTCTATAAGAGGATAGATATACCAACAAAATGGTTAAATCTTGCTAATATTCTGGGGATGATGGTGATTTTTGATGCTGATGGTCGGCGGCGATGGTGGTTGTCGGTGACAATAAGTGATAGTGGTCGTTGACGGCAATGACTGAAAAATATCAGAGAACTCTCTCTAGTTCCCTCTCTTCTTCCCTCCTCTCATGTGGAGAATGAGCTCTATTTATAGGCTTTTTTTATGTGCATTTTGATAATTTGAATTGGAATCTAAAATACTTCATTGTACGACCTATATTAATTCTATTGATTATAAATTATTTATTCAGCATTTAAGTTCTTAATGATGTCAGAATTGCACGATCTTGAGCTGCTTGATTCAACTACAAGCCTGTCTAATTTTGAAATCATTTGGTCATCTAATTAATGCTCTGAAGCTTCCAAATATGTTTTAAGCCTTTGATTTGAGCCCATTTGGGCTCGGATTAGATCGATTTTAATTTCGTTGGGTTCATCTTGTCGAGACGTCCTGCTTGACTATAAGTTTGCTGAGATTGGGGTTCGGGTGGTCCCAAATTTAATTTTAAAAATTTTCAATTCACTTATGTCTCGAGATTTATGCCTGATCATGATGATTTTTGGTGACATCATATTTCATAATTTTTATGACTTTCTACAACATTAAAAAATAGAGATCTTTTTTTTACTGTTATTTTTGGGCAAATATTTACAATAAATTTTTTTATACAAAAAGTCATAGATAAAAATTACATGGCATTCCGAAAATAAATAGAGATTAAATATTTATAAAAAGTTGGTACAAAGATGAATTGTATTCAAGCAATCAGAAGTTAGACACATGATGCCTCTTGGGCAATTGGGTGAAAAATGCTTTATCGTAGGCTGCTATTTTGATCTTTTTCAAAGCCGTTAGCAAACATAGTACAAGCAGGCTACTGAAAGGGTTGATTATATTGCTAAATAGCATATACAATACAGAAAAATAGTTGATTTCCAATGAAATATTTTGTCGGAAATCAGCAAATTTTCATTGTGAAAAAATATTTCATGCAGATTTCTGACAAAAAATTTTTCGCCGGTAAAACAAGCATCAGAAGATAATTACAGGCAAAAAAATTCTGACAAAACTCATTTTTCTTTTACTGGAGTGAAGCCTTTTTACTCTAGCTTCTCTCCTCCCCAACTTGCCAAGCTATCCCTACCTACATCGCCGTTAATCCCCTTTCATGCAGACTAACCCGCTGACTACTAATTAAAGAATTCTATATATATTTTTATTTTTGTAGAGCAAAGTCAAGTCACTCAAAAACATTGTGGGACTAAACTTCTCGTTGATTTTTCTCATGCGTGCCACAGAGGAGAGAGGAAATGGAGAGGCGAGCCTAGGAAAAATTTTCATTTGGTCACAAAAAAAGTCACATTTACATATATATACCATAATATTTTCATATTTCAAAATTCAAGTGATAATAATATCTTTATTAGTATTTATCTAAAAATCAATTATTAAATTGGTTAAGCTAATTTAATAATATTTATTTTTAAAACTGTTATTTATTTTGAATTAAATATATCTTTTTAAAATTATTTATTTTTCAGAATTTAAATTTCCCAATAGAAATCCCACCGAAATTTAAATTTTTTGTTAGAAAATCCGTCAGCATTTCCATTGGAAATTTTAAGCCGAAAAATCCGCCAGAATTTCAAATGAAAAATTTTCAGCAAAAATCAGCTATTTTCTCGTAGTGAAATTATTTTATTTCAAAGATAATAATATATATGAAATAATACAACATGGCTGATTATAATTCCAGATAGCAAATAGTCATGCTCAAAAGGTGACAATATATATGACACATGTTCTATTATGATCTTTGAATAATTTTTTATATTTATATGATTATTATATACAACACGTTTAATGGGATTATTGTGAATGTATGACAATCATTAATGAGATCAGAATGAGTGTAGTTCAGTCTATAGATGATGATGATGATGGGTAACATTGTCATAGTCCTCATATGTGATGCTAATGATGTAGTTGTTATGATGATAATATGACCATGAATGGGACAAAAACAAGTAGCATTCAATCTTAGATGATTGTGTGAGATACTATTGATGTTGTATGTGACATATCTAAATGCTTGCTGTGGTGATAAATCACTGTTGATAAGAACATGATAAGTAGTGTCAGATATTGAAACATTTTATCAACATAAAATATCTAGGGCTTAGTAAATTAAGGCTAATGATTATATTTGAAAATAAAAATTTGCTCGATTATTGCTTAAATTTTAATCAACTTTAAATCAATCCTAATATGTTTCAACTAAAATATGATTGCTAATGAAATCGATTCAACTTATAAAATGGCCAAGATGAATTCTTTAATACATGTAAGGTGCAATTTTCTCTCATTGTTAATATTGTTCCTACTTGTTGAGCATATTTTTTTGTTGTTGTTTCTAAGAACTCCATTGGAGTCGAGTATCCATTTCTAAGTGGAATCTATCTATACTTTTATTAAAATGGTTTTTTTTCCTTTCATGAGAAGTTTCATGGCACTCCTTAACAATCCGTACGTTATTATCTTAAACTTCTCATTAGGGTTTATGTGCATTATATTAGCAATTTTAATATGCCTCATCTTAAGAATCAATGTGACGAGTTTGTTGATGGTGGCATTTGATGTTTTGATGGGCCAATATAATGAAAAATTTGGGGAAAGTTTAACACTTTTTGAATGAATTTGACAAAAGTAGGAAAAAATATAGTTATTTTTATTATTGATCAAGACTTATTCTTCGGATGAGCATTTTGATACCAAAAATAGTGAAATGATAAAGTCCCAAAGAATTTTTTGAAATAAATTACACAATAGAGCATACATCAATACAATTGGAGATTGCTAATGTATTGTTCGTGACGAGAAAAAATCTTGGGGCCAATCTAGTGGTGGTGTTGTTGCCACTATACCATGTATAAACAATCATAGTCTCCATATATGAAGTGACAACAACCCAATTGAGTGGGTGAGCTATTCACTTGGATTCAATTGATTCATAATTGTAGGAGTTGCCATTCGAGTGATTTGAATATTTGTGAACTACTAACTACTTATCATATTTCGTCTATGGGTTGACACATCTTTCTGAACTTATATAATCATCACTTCAATTGATGAGTATCAATTTAACCTCTCAATAGCACTTCAATTGATGTGGCTAGCCTTGAGATCAGTACTTTCCTTTTATTAAAAAAATATTAAACACTATATAATTTTTTTATTCCAATAATAGTTAGCCTTGAGGATATATAAAACATTACTCAAAATACACAAAATTACTAAAATTTCCTTTAGGATATATAATACATGAAGCTTTGAAGTTGGAAAATCAACACCATAACAATGATTTTAAGCCTCCCATGTCTCAAAAGCACCATTGACAAAATCATAGTACCCACCATACAAAGCTAGGGTCTTCTTCTCTAGGCCTTCCTTAACATAAGGGTAGGTCTTCAGATTCTCAAGAGAAACTTTCACAGCTTCCTGCAAGTATTTAAAGGCCAGTAAAATTGAGAATTAATGAGGAAAATAAGTTATGCATTGTCAAAATAATTCAAAAGTTATCATATAGTACTGTTTGATTTATTGTTATATGAAATACATTGTGGATCGTTTAGCTCTCAATATTTGAAGCCTTGTTAATTATTTTATTTTAAAGTTTGGCCTATAAAAATAATAAATTTTATTAGTAGAACATTATTAAGATCCAACTTAAGCTCTAGTGATTGAATCTATAGTCAACTAAGTCAATTAGAATAAGATTGTTGTAGTTGGCTAACATATTATTAAAAGGTATAGATTATGATTATATTTAATAAAATTGAATAGTTAGCTGATAAACTAATAAATAATTAGTTTCTTATCTTAGGAAAATGTGTCAGCTATAGTGACAAAATAAATTTAGGTCTAATTTGGGAGTGTTTTTGGCCACTATGCCTTAAAAAAAATTGTGTGTTAAAAAGTTGCTATAAAAAGAAAAAAAAACGCCGTCCCAAATGTAGCCTTAGGTTTGGTTTGAGACAGCTTTAGACCACTGTTTTTTTTAAGCTTTTAAAAAAATTTTGTGCTAAAAAATAGCTTTACAAAATAATAAAAAAATCATCTCAAACGAAACTGTAATCATACCTTCTCGCACTTTGAGCATTGTTCTTCAAAGGAGAGATCACCATGAGCTTGCTTCACTCTTTCTTTTGCCGGAGTGCAGATTTTGACCCAATCCTCTATGAAGTCACTGTACATGAAAATTATTTAACTAATTAATAATATGGCATATTTATGCCATTTGAATTTTGCTTAAAGACATTATTTGAAGCATATTGCTTCGGTGGATTTCACAATTGAAGACATGAAAAAAATTTCTTCCAGGTTAAGTTTATTGGGAATATCTCTAATTAAGTAATTAGTTTCATTAAAGACGATATATTATAATTTAGGATAAATTAAGTTTTGATCTCATATATTTAACATCCAATGAACAATAATATGTAATAATCTTATTCTTCCTATATGCATTATTGTTTCTCATCAATTAAATGATAAAAATGGCCAAAAAATTTAACCAAATTTCAAACCCTTCGGAAAGAATTATGGACTATTATTACAAAGAAAAAAAAATTAAAAAAAAGGTCAATGGGTCAGGTTCAGGTTCGAATCTGAAATTGACCCGACTCGAATCCGAACAACCCAAACTCAATCCGCTAGCAATCTGAACCAAACTCAATAACCTGTTTAATTAAAAAATTTATTTTTATTAACTTATTAATTATAAAATTTAAATTAATTGATAAAAAAAAGAAAATTATACAAACAAATAAAATAATTTAAGGAAAAAAATATTAAACCTCGGGTTAAAATCAGGTTGGCAGGTCAACCCAAACCAAACCCTATTTATTAAACAAGTCGAAATTCATGACTCGAACCCGACCTGTTTATTAAAGAGGTCAAACCGAATCCGATATTTCGGTTCTGTCTGAGTCAGATCATTTAATGACACTCCTTATAGTTGGATCAATTTTATCATTTTATGCTCATATATATATTTAACTTACGTGCCAGTGGTACCATCATCTTTGATAGAGAGGAGCGCTTTGATCCCTCCACAACGACTGTGACCCATAACAATAATATTCTCTACCTGTCATATAACTTTCTCTCTTGTTGAAATATTTAAGGAAATAAAAAATTAACAATACAAACATATATTTTTTCTTTTAAAGACAAATCAATTGGCTACAATTTTTTATAAAAGTGATTCTAAAGCTGCTGTGGAGAAATCAAATTTTTTGAAAGTTGATGTACAAAGCAACTTCCTAGCACAAATTTTTTTTTGAAAGCCAAACATTAGTGACCAAATAAAAACTATGATTGCGATCTAAAAAATAAAATAATAAAAAAACTATCTCAAATAAAACTTTGATGAAAATATTTTAGACATTTTATAAGCTGGAGATAAGTTGATGCCAATTGCTAATTAATTACCACAATATCATGATATGAAATATCACCCCAATCAACTATCAGTTATGACCTTTGGATGGCTATTAGTCAAAAAAGCAGTTTTCAATTCAATAAAGTCAAGCACAACAGATCATTCATTACGGCGCTCATTGTGATAAGCTTTATGCGTTCAACAAAGTCAAATTTCATGAAATAATATATGCTTTAAAAGAGGAATGATATATGCATAATTTTTTTTTTTACATTCGAGTCAATAAGATAAATTCATATATATAAAATATATGTAAAATTTAAATTTAAAATTTAATGATTAATAGTTAAAATTTTCAACCAATAAATCAAAATAAGCTGCATATTTGCACAAATTTTAAATATTGAGTTCAATTTGATGGGATAGGACATAAATAAAATTACTTACAATTTGTGATCATGATTCATTAGTTCAAGTCAGATGTGATTAATAATTATATTTTCGTTGAATTCTTCTTCATTTTATGATTGTCACAATGTTTTATCCTATAATTGAGAAACAGTTATATCAAAATATTCTGATCTGAATGATATCAGACGAACCTCAAAGTTCTTAAATTTATTTTAAAATTATATATATGAATATTTTGATATGATTTTTATTCAATATTTAATATTGAAAAAAAGTTATACTTATATATGTATATTAAATTGATAAATTCAATAAAAATATGTGTTATTTTTTTGAATATTACCTTGAGATGAACAACGGGGTACTCAATGGCAGCACCAATGCCTGAATATCTTTTCTGCAGAGAAAAACAAAGACCACTTTGTTCAAATAAATACCTTTGCATAGAGTTTTATTTGGGATAGTATTTTTATTATTTTTTAAATAAATTTTTATATAAAAATTTCATAAATTATAAATTTTTATATAAAAAATTAATTTAAGAAACAATAAAAAAAAACTGTCCCAAATCAAATCTAAATAAGGATGAAATTGACGAACATACCTTATCATTGGGTGATACCATATTAGCGATGTTGCGGATGGTAAAAGCCTCTCCAGGTTGAAAGTTAAATAGGACCGACGGGCACACACGCGAATCCGAACATGCAAACACTAGAAACTGTGCTAAGGCAAATTTAATTTTGTACGATTAAAATCATAAATTTATTCATAATATCTTGATTTAATAATAATACAGTCAAGATTAGACTGGTACTACTCAAGCATGTGCCTGTTTAGTTGGAGAATAATCTAATTTTGTCCTTAATAGACTTTTATCTTGAGAAGCTGGATTTCCATTGTTGAATTTTGATTTTATTATTCTTTATGGGGAGAATCATTGAAGTTGAAAAGCCTTACTTTTGGGCTCTGGCCCTCGGCAAGCTGGCTAAACACCTCGGGCTTCTTCCTGCCACAAGAGTTAAACGACAAATAAGATTTCTTAGGTAAAAACAAGTTAATCGAGGTCATGAAACCAACTAATTATTAAAATTGATCTACTTGACAATATTCAGGCTTTCTTTACGATTGTTTTCTGTTTGACTACTATTTTTTTATTATTTTCAAAAAAATTTTCATATTAGAAATTCGTACACATATCACATTTGCAAGACTCAAATCTAAGACTTCTTAATCGATAGCTAAAGCATCCAATTAATAGATCAAGATGAGTTTCATCTCACAACAGCTATATAATTATTTCTTTCTAAAAATTGCAGTCGTCTAAGGAATCCTCAATTTCTTTAATACAGCCAAAATATAAGGTTAAAAGGACAGGAAAAATGGATCACATTAGAGGAATATTCTTGGTTTCTGCTACTTCAATTCTTCGATATTCCAAAACGTTAGAAAAGTATCAGTAAACTGATATCTATGAAAGAAAAGGATCACATAATTGGAAGAAGCAGCTTCTCGATTTTTTTCTTTTTTGCCTTTGTAGAAACTATTAAGATTACAATTAATGACAGAGAATTAAGTGAGGGAATTTATTAACGCACTCGTAGACTTCCTTCTTAAACCGCTCGAACCCGGATTTCAATCGCTGGGCCGACTCCATTTCCTGCAATTAGTAATGATTTCGAATAAATTCAAAGAGAACAAAAATACAAACTTTAGCAGGAAGATGAGATCCAAAGCTCCGCAGATCAGATATTAGATTAAAGAGATCGAGCAGTAAAGGAAATAAATCAGAAATAAATGAAAACGAATAGAAAGAATACGATACGAAAGAATGGAAAGGCGAAATTACTCTAAATTCTCTGTTTCGATCAGCTGTTTCAGTCCTATGATTCTCTGGAGAAGACTGATGTGAAGAAGGGGAAGAGGGAGGGTTGATTTTAATTTCTTGCGCGTGGATTGTGTTACTTCGTCGTTATATAACGGGAGAATAACGGGAGAGAGAGATACGCGTCGCTGAAGCCTGGTCTTTGGGGCCCAGCGGCGGTGGCGTTCAAGCTTGGACGTAGGCATCAACTGGGCCGCGAAGCGTGTCTCGCACGGAAGAAATTGCTACCGTATGTTCAAACCAGGATTTTATATAGGAAAAACTATTATAAAATAGAGTTAAGAGTTTAATAAAAATATTCCTGAAATTTGAATAGATGTTTGATATTATTATATAAAGGATATTTTGAGGAAGAAAATGATCTCTTTTTTTTTTTTAATTTGATAAATCTCAGCGCCTTCTCGTCGTTCATGGATGTTAGCTCTAAGGTAAAATTTCAAGGAAACTTCTTCTCTTTCTTCAGGTAGTTCCGTAGTTGATAATTGTTATTGAAGGTTAGGGATGTTATGATTTTGAAAAAGTTTCTTTGGTTATATTCTGCATTTGTTTTATGAATCATAATCTTAAAAAGGGAATGATGCATAAGATTATTATCTTCGAACAATATTCAAAGTTGGTTCTGATCTTGATCGAAACATTTTCATCTCATGATTGGATTTTATTTATTTTTTGGAATCATGATAAAATAATAGTTGAAGAACCTTCAGCCATGATTTGAAGTTAGTTCAACGAAGATCATCTAAAAAAGTTTTGATCAATAATGAAATATTGTTTATACAATTTCAAGAATGGCTGATCAAGTTGCGATCAATCCTCAATGAAATATCTGTGTTAAATTTGAATTGATTGGTATGCACTCACTTTATGTTTTGCTGTTGACTCATTTAAAATATAAATATATGCTAGGACATATATATAAAGTTGAGGTGTGATGAAAAAATTATTAAAAAAATTGAGACTAAATAACATTGTGTTGAACACACACACATATATATATATATATATATATAGGATTTGGAATCTGATGAGACTTCTTAATTTATAGTTTAAGCTCTCAATAAGCTAAAGTGGACTGCATAAGCTTTTAAGATGATAAATTTTTATGGTGCTAAAAGGGAAAATATTAATGAACCAAACATCATATATATATAAATTAATAAATTTATTAAGCTTTCTAAATAATAAAAGAATCTCATACATATGAGTTGACCTTTAGTATAAGATTTTGGAGTTTCATGAGAAACATAAATATTATAAATGCCCTCACATGAATGGGATGACACTTTAAAAGGAGGCAACTTGCAGATTCACAAGAAGCAAGCTAACTTTTTTTTTCCTGAAGTAATAGTCTGTTTTTTTTTTTGGGAAAAATTTCATCCTCCTAGAAATCACATAAGGATAAATTTTATTTTCTTAAATTTGTGCTCAGATTAATGTAATTTTTTAATATCATATATAGTACTAATTTCAACATAAATTTAAAAATAATTGAGGCCTTCATGTTTACGATGTGAAATCTTTTGGACTATCCTCATGATTTTTTTTTTCGTTTTAATGTATAATAATAATATAAAAGACAACATTTAAGAAAATAAAATAAACTGCGACAACCCTGCGAATTATTTATGTAGTTAGTGAGTGATAGACGACGACTTTTGAAATAAACCGCAGAGCTACGGGAAAGCCATCTGATTTAAATGAAATGGTTCAAAATTAAAGTCAATATAAAATTTAGTGTAGAGCTGGCTAATATTCATAATTATTGTGATATAACTGTCACATAGCTCGTTTTGATTTGTTAGTTGAGAATTTTGACTACCAATCAAAATATTTTGGATACGGCCTTCGACCAACTAAGCGAGATGAATATAGTTTTCTAACATCTGTCTTAATTGACTCAAAAGTCCCAAAAAAAAAAAAAGATATAACTGTCCAAAAACCGTATCAAATTGTAGCACAACACATATCTACCTTTTTTTTATTTTCTTCTGCCTTTTTCAGATTAATGGGATATTTTAAAACTAAGCTGTTGCACAAATTATAAAACTATCTTATTATTTTGTGTATGTTCATTCAAGTTTTTAAAAAAAAAAAAAAAAAAAAACTCTGACAATTGTAAACTTTTATTTTGTTCTTTGAGTAATGAACCGTCGTGTAACTGGCTTGTTTCTATAGATTAATATTGCAACCCCAAACAAAATCTTAGTGAGTTACTTTTAAATAACAAACAATAATGTTCATGAACATATATGAATTAAAATGAGTCAGTGTTCGGGCTTGCTAATTTCTATAACTTTGATCTTTCAAATTTTTGTTCAAACTTTCTCAATTACACAAATAAATAAACAAATAAGAGAATATTATATGAACACACATCAAATTATTCAACAAATGCCTTTGTTCAGTCACTCGCAAGTCTATCGTTATTCATAATAAATAAAAAATGACAGTTTAAGGGATTAGTGATCCTTCAAGCCTCATGATTCAAGAACTTTTCGATTTAAGATAACTGAATGTGTAGAGTTTGATGCTTTCTTAGGATGTATCATGTTTTAATGGATGAATTTTAAGTAGCACTTTTAAATAATGTAGATTTAAATTTAAATGGTTTGCTAAGAACTTCACAAGCAGCTTTTGAATTTTCTGAAATGAAGTTGTAAGGACGCAATGATGTATACCTCGACTAGAGTTTAAGGCTTCGTTTCTGATCGCTTTTCACTACTGCTTTTTCATTGCTTTTAAGTCTCAGTCCTTTCGTGATGCTCTTTCTAGTTCGTCTCTAGATGCGAGGTTTCCTGACCTTAAATCTACTTCTTACCGTGGCCTTCCGTCTCTTTGGATTTATGAGGAGGAAATCCTCGCCCTAGCGGCTCCTCTACATTTTGCACTTGTTGGCTTCTTCCCTTCTCGGTGCCCCTCTCTGGAATCAATTCATAGGTTTTTCTTTAATCTAAAACTTATTAGCGATTGCTCTGTCACTTTGCTGGACTCATCGCACATTTTGATTAAGTTGGGTAATGACTTGGATTACAGTAGAATTTTTTGCCATAGATCATATCTTGTCAACAACTGCTATATGAAATTGGCTAAATGGTTGCCCCTTCTTGACATTGGCGTGGAATCCCCTGTGATTCCTATATGGATTTCCTTCCCAAATTGCGCCCACATCTGTTCTCTCCCCGTATCCTTCACGGTCTCGGCTAGCTTTTTGGTCGGCCATTAAAAGTTGATAATGTGACCTGTAAGGGTTCCCACCCCTCTGTAGTACGTGTTTTGGTTCAACTTGATATTCGAAAAGTTTTCCTGATAAAATTTGGTTAGGTCCTGAAAAATTATGTTATATTCAACAAGTTATCATGGATGAATTTCCTCCTTTTTGTGCATTCTGCAAATGTATTGGTCATAGCAAGGGGGATTGTCATCCTCATCCCTCCTCTGCCCTAATAAATATTGGTATTAATTCGGTTATTCCCAGTGTTAATCTTATGGAGAATGCTGTGGAGGAGAATGTTGTTGTTAATGTTGACTCTTTGGATCATAATGCTCTTCCTGCACCGGTGAATATGAATGAGTCTACTCAGGTTAATACTAATGTTATTTCTCCCAATTTCTTTTCAAAGGAGAATGCTGTGTTTAATGTTGAATCCTTGGATAATAATTCTTCGTTGAATGATTCACCTACTTTTCATGAGAAGCAGGGTGAGGTTAATTGTGGGGTCATTGGGGTTGGTGGTCCTATTAATGCTCTAAATGAGGATTTTGTTGGCTCTATTGCTGCATAGCTAGAACCTACTTTTTCGATAGATGATTTTCCACCTTTGCTTCCCGTTAAGGTTGGGGAAGTAAATAATTGTTTGGTCAATCTCATTGCTAGCCCTCTTGCTTCTCCTTGTGCTCATGTGGATGCTAGTCTAGTTTCTAGTGCTAATGTCTGTGTTGACGAAGCTGCGATTTCTAATGATTTTGTCCCTCAAGAATTTGGGGAATGTGTGGTTGTTCCATCTGTGGGTGAGCTTGTGAATGTTGATTGTGGTGACGTTGGTAATGCTGTGGTTAGTCCCGTGCATTTTAGTACTTCTTCTTCCGTTGGTTTTGATCCTACGACTATAAATGTTGTTTCACCTGTGGGTGAGCTTGATGCTGCGCCTTGTAATCGAGATGTTGAGGATTTTAATGGGGCACTGTATGACAGGACCGTGGTCGGGGATGTTGTTATCCCTCCAGTTAACTTGGCTTTAACTTCAGCTTTTGTAGATATTCCAATTTAGGTTGTGTCCAATGAGGAGTTGAAAGCCCATCTGGATTTGTCGGTGAGTAACTCTAGTTTGGATCATTCTGATTGGTTGGATGAGTCCCCTTACCTTGTTTGTGGGGGGGCTGGTGTGGATGTTGGTGTGCTTGCTAATGATTTTTAGGATTTTCAAGATATGAATAGTTATATGGTGGGCCACATTGTTGATCATGTAGGTTCAAGTGGTGCTGACAATAGACGTAAAAGTAAATCTAAGAAAAAAATAGTTTTGTTATAATCATGGGATTTCTGTTGTTGGTTGTTTCGGGGTTGTTGACGTGTTTGCTGGTGGTAAGCTTGGTGTTAGTGCTTGGTCTGGGTTTATTTTTGGTTGGGGGGATTTGTTCAGGTTTGGCTTTGGGTTTTGGGGATTCCCATTTTACAGGTCTGATGGCTTTCTAGACTATGATGAGACAATTCTACATACCCCGAGTTGGCTTTGGATAGCTGGAAAACTTGGTGGTAAGTTCCTAACTAGTGGTTTTTCATTGCCTTGTGGGTTGTTGCTTATTTCTTTTGAGACCCTCGACTAGTTGCTTGGTGGCTTGCTACCTCCAATGGATGGTCCGTCCTTAGCAGCTCGGTGGTTGCAGGATATTTTGGATTTGCTTGGGTCGTTGTATTTTTCTTTTTATTGAATAAAATTTGGGTTAGACCCTTTCCAAAAAAAAAAAAAGGCTTCACTTGGTAGGGGTGTCAATTTCGGGTCACGGGTCGGGTTCGGGCTGAACCCGGAATTGACCCAGCACTATTCGGATCAACCCGAACCTGACCCACTTCGGGTCCGGGTCAACCCGACCCGACACGAATGACCTGAAATTTGCTTGTTTTTGGGTAAAAAACGGGTCAATTTGGTAAAAAAAATGGGTCAAAATCGAGTAAAAAACGGGTCAATCTCGGGTTTTTGGGTCAAAAACGGGTCAATCAGATCAATTTCGGGTTTCAGGGTCAACCTTACCCCGACCCAGTTTTTGAAACGGGTCGATTTATTGAACCCGAATCCGACCCATTTCGGGTCCGGGTTGACCCTAACCCGAAATTTTTGGGTCGGGTTCAAGTCAGATTTTCGGGTCGTGTCAAATATTGACACCCCTATCACTTGGTGCCTTATAAGCTATTAAAGGAGGAAAATAAGGAAATATTTAACTTTTTATGCTTCATAATAATCAAAATTAGCCAAACAATCATGTTATTTATTTTTAGAAACATATTGAAAGTTCATTTTGGACAAAAGTTCTTTTTTTAACTTCAGATTATTTATTTGAAGTCTACCATAAACAAAATTGGCTTGAACTAGTTCATATTTAAAACGAGTTCAAACCACAATCGAACTTTGTTGGAACTTAGTTGGAACTTGTCTCGAATATGGTTTAACATCATTTGAATATTGTTCAAACATAATTGAAATATAATTCAAAAGAGAATGATTTGAATAAGATTCGAATAGGATTTATCTTATGGTAGATATAAAAGAATGTAATTATAATAGCCATAATATCATATTATAATATAGTGCGGTATAGTGTAATCTAATAGCCAAAATACAACATAATGAAATGCTGATACACTAGAGTGCAATAACAATAATTATAATATAAATATATATTAGATTATAGGCTATATATAACAGAGTATGAGCTCATCATTATTATTGCGTCTTGAAATATTCGCGGCAGTAGAGATATATTAAGTTTAACGTCCTAGCTTTGTACGAAGATCCAGCACACAAACAGATAAATAAGTAGCGGTGTAGAGCTCATAAAAGACACCATAATTTTTACTTGGAAACCCCTAAAAAGGAGAAAACCCACGGGGCCTAGCCCAGTTTGAATGAATCCACTAGTGTTTGCAGTTGATTACAAATGAGGCCCTTCCTTAGGAGGAAGGTCTTGGCTTGAAGTAGCAAATATACATCATATAGAGTGTATTATATGGTAGGAGTTGGAAGAATCAGTGTTGATATGTTCGTTTGGGGTGGCAAAACTATAGTCGTCCGGAGGACCGTAGTTGGGCGATGGTGGTCGGAAGGATCGTAGTCGGCGAGCGACGGAGGTCGGGAGGACCGTAGTTGGGCGACGGTGGTCGGAAGGACCGTAGTCGGCGGGCGACGGAAGTCGGGAGGACCATAGTTGGGCGACGGTTGGATGACTGTAGTCGGCGGGCAACGGAGGTCAGGAGGACCGTAGTTGGACGACGGTGGTCGGAAGGACCGTAGTTGGGCGACGGTGGTCAGGAGGACCGTAGTTGGGCGATGGTGGTTTGAAGGACCGTAGTCGGCGGACAACGGTGGTCAGGAGGACCGTAGTTGCGCGACGGTGGTCGGAAGGACCATAGTCGGCAGTCGACGGAGGTCGGGAGGACCGTAGTTGGGCGACGGGAGGACCGTAGTTGGGCGACAGTGGTCGGAAGGACCGTAGTTGGGCGACGGTGGTTGGAAGGACCGTAGTCAGCGGACAACAGAGGTCAGGAGGACCGTAGTTAGGCGACGATGGTCGGAAGGACCGTAGTCGGCAGGCGACGGAGGTCGGGAGGACCGTAGTTGGGCGACGGTGGTCGAAAGGACCGTAGTTGACGATGGTCGATGGAAGGACTGTAGTTGGCGAGCGACGGACGTCGGGAGGACCATAGTCGGTGGGCGACGGAGGTTAGGATAATTGTAGTTGAAGTCCGACGGTGATCGGAAGAACGCCAGTGGTGATCGGCGGACGGGCGAAAGTCTGGCGGCGGTCAGGAAGAACTTCGATGATGGTCGACGAACAGGCGGAATTTAGCAGACGGGCGGAAGTCTGGCGGCGACCAGGAAGAACTTCGACGATGGTCGACGAACAGGAGGAAGTTCGGCGAACGGGCGGAAGTCCGTCGGTGGTCGGAAAGAACTCCAGTGGTGGTCGACGGATTGGCGAAAATCCGTCGGTGGTCGGGAAGAACTCTGAAGGTGGTCGACGAATAGGCGGAAGTTCGGTGGACGGGCGGAAGTCCGGCGGTGGTCGGTGGACTGGCAGAAGTCCAGCGGTGGTCGATGGACGGGCGGAAGTCCGGCAGTGGTCGGCGGACTGACAGTGGCCGGCGGAGAGGAAGCTCCCAAGCTCTTCCATTCTCTTCCTCCTTCCTCCTCTCCCCCTTCTTATGAGAAGAGGGAGTCTATTTATAATTTTTTGAGAGTGGCATGACTTGTAAATATGTGGAGGATCAAGGTCAAAATGAGAGTGATTTGAATGGACGGTCGATATTGATCCCCTTGATCGTGAACCATTTGATGGCAATTTTAATGCCTTAATGATATCAGAATTTAGTGATCTTGGGCTTGTTGGACTCGTCTCGTCGAGCCGCTCGATTCGACTATAAGCATGTCACGTTTGGAAGCCGTTTGGTAATTCATATTATGGTTTGAACCTTCCAAATGTGCTTTGGGTCTTTGATTTGGACTCATTTGGGCTCGGATTGAGTCGAAGTTGGTGTCGTTGGGTTCGTATTTTTGAGACGTTCAGTTTGACTATAATTTTGCTGAAATCGGAATTCAGATGGTCTCCGATTTAATTTTTGAAGTCTAAATCTCATATTTATATTAAGATTCGTGCATGATTAAGATAATTTTTTGATGATATAACAATTATAATACCACATAGTGCAATTCAATAGTTATATAACAATTGAGTGCAATCCAAAATCTTGCAGAACTAAATGAATATAAATAAAGACGTTTACATAATTATTCAATCTTTTATTCCATCTAGGTATGGGAGTCGGGCCAGTTGGCAAAATTATAACAATAAGAAGGTAAATATAGCAAAAATTGTCATGAAAGTATTGAACACTTGGCCCTACAACCTTTCACTCTATATTGGTTGTACTTGCACTACACCAGACCCTTCTTCCTATTTTAAAATCCTTTTTTTGTTCTTTGAACGATGGCTCTTCGATTTCATTAATTGGCATAACACCATAATGTTGTTTATTTCATTTGGAATTCCCCAAGAGTTCTCAATTCCAACTGGATATAAAATTTTTAATATACACTGTTAATCATGCTTCATGCATATACAATTTTGAGCATAACTGTCATTCACATAATGAGCTTACAAAGTCCAACAAAACCCCAAAACTTACTTAATCCTTCATTGCAAAATTCAATGAATTAATATGCATGCTCATCTAAATTACTCAATCAATAAAGTTAATTAGCTTTCAGTGTAATCACGGAATCAATAATCAATCGTTAATAGTACGAGTCAATATGATTAGTAACGAAAAATAAGAAATTATTACACCAAAATCCATAAATCAATAATAGATGCGAGAAAATAAATACATCAATAATCAATTAATCAGTATAATAGAAAACAACGCATCATTACGACAATCATACAATATTATCATTCTATCAGTGCTATGAATTATGAACATACATTGTCATATCAGTATGCCATGTATTCGCTAATGCTGACTTATGTTGGGTACAAAAGTTTATAATCTATAAAATCATGAATGATATATCAGTTGAGCCGTGTATGCATGAACATAAATAAGAAATGCGTGAATCAGTTATCCATCTTATATAATCATAATCATCATTTATTCTCTATCCACTATTATGTATGTTATCAATGTATGCATTATTTTTCATGTATAAATCTCTTATGTGTCATCATCATATAGTTCAACAAGACAGGACATCTAGCTTTAGTGTTATGTTTTCATTCCCATATACCATCCATTAATCTTATCATTTATTCATCAAGTCAATGATCATTGCATGTAGCTTTGAATAATCTATAAAGAGTTGTCATTCTCTGCCCGTCGGCGTAATCAATCATCAGTTACAAGCAACAAATGTGATAACACCATAAACTATATTTAAAGAAATACCTGTTGGCCCACCCTCATGTATAAGGAATCATATTTTAAGAGTCAACCTATATTAATTATAATTTTAATAGTCACCCTATCTTGCTTACACACAAACACTACACTTATCTTGTATCAATTGTATCACTCACTCTTTGATGTACAAAATACAATATGAAATGCAGAAATCTAATAAATACAGAAAAATCTATATATTAGCCAATAACCTCAAAAAATCATAGCTTTTATTTTTCTTGGTGACATTGTCTAAAATCACAGTTAAAATATCCATATACATAACATATAAAAAAAGTTACATGGTGAAAGCTCGATGAATTAAGAGAAAATACATTTTTATCATTTTTGGGGGATTTAAATTAGTAAATATAAAATTATTGAAAACTAAAATGAGATTTGGGTTACATACTATGATCATAAGACTTTTTTTAATTGGAGCAACAGATGAAAATGACCAGAATGTGGATTTCTCTCTCCTCTCTCTCTCTTCTTGGGCAAGCCTTACAACTAGGTGGGTTGTGAGGTCGAGTGGAGGAGGAAAAAATATATATATAAATTATTTTTGTGCTTAGCGTCACGGCACCCAGAATCAGCGCCACTATGTTAGCTCAAATTTTGCAAAATACAAAAAATACAGCGTTGGGGTGCCACCTTCCTAGTGTTCAGCACCCCAAGTAAAAAATTCCAGATTTTCTTTTTAAAACAGTTTTAAAATTTCAAATAATTAGACTATGAAAGTAAGTATGAGCATACCTCTCAAAGGCTTTCTCATTCTCTAGATAGACAACCATGGCTAGTTGCTTTACCCGTTAGATGCTAAGTGGTAATTTTCTTAGTTAATATTGATTTTGACCTTTACTCTGATATTCATTGTAATATGCTAACTCTAGGGAGTTATTTGGCAACAAGTAGGATTTAACTTTAGAAGGATTTAGTAAATCCTATAAATCAGGATTTAGTAAATCTCGGGTTTGTTTTAAATCTTGAAAATTGTTAGGGAAGATAGTTATTAAATCTTGTTAAATCTTGTAAAATTGTTTGATAATATAATTTAGGATTTAAGTTGATTGGTTTATTTAAAAATTATATTTAATGTATTCTAAATTTAATTTATGTGTTAAATATAAGTTACTAATTAATTTCAATTTTAATTATTGTCAATAAGTTAGAATGATAAATAATATAATTAAAAGCTTGCTTGATTGTCAAATAATTTACTTACTAATTATCAAACTACTTATTTAGATGTTAATTTAATACATATTTGATATCTAATTATATTGATAATTACCTAATTAATTAGTTAATTATTTTTTGAAATAACTAATTATGTTACTAGTACCACTACTAATGATTTTATTATTCATTTAAAATTTGTTTAATTAGTTTTAATTATCAATAATACTATTACTTATTTCATTAATCACTTAAATATTCTACTACTAACTAATTATTTAATTTTTATTTACAATATTAATTATATAATTAATTATTCTATTTCAAATTCTAAACGTAAGCTAATGATATTCATTTTTAATTACAATTTATAAAACTAATTATTTAATTAAGTTTAACTAGATTACTTAATTACACTACTAGTTATTTAATTAATTTAGTTAATTATTAATATTTTAGAGGGCATCTTGGATTTGCTAATTATACTATAATTATGCTAAATTAAATTAATTACTAATTTAGATGGAGGCTCTCTAGCGTTTGCTTTCAAACTTCTCCATTTCTTTGTAGTTGTTAATTTTCCTCGTCACATGTATTCGTTGTTGCTTTGCCCTCGCATGAATTAGCGTGTTGAAAGAGTCGCAAAAGAAGCTTTTTTGCGTCCTCCTCCTATGTAGGATCGAGAGTCACGATGGAAGCTTGCTCGTTGCGAAGGTAACCATCATTCTCCATGATAATTAAGGACGCCGCACGAGTCATAAATCCCTTAAATCCGCCGAACAACGGGATTTAGTAAATCTGGAATTGATGGCGAAAAAATTCCAAATCCAGATTTACACCGGATGCAAATTTACAATGACCACTTTTCCGTTTGGCAGGATTTAGCATAAATTTTATGTAAATCCTACTTAAAACCCCCTACCAAACAACCACTAAGATTCAAGTCATGTCTTTATAAGTATGTAGATAAAACATTAGCGATACTTTATATTTTTTAGGGCCACGCTCTAAGTTTAATTTAACTTTACTTGATAAAACACTAAGTATTAATTTATTTAGACTAAAATTGGGTCAAAATATCTTGAGATTATCTTTTTTCATAATTTTACTGAAGGTTTTTTTTTTTTGAAAAATTTTAGCAGTTATTTAACACTTGTATTAATTTGATTTTACTTATTTTGAAGCTTCTGTATTGTTTATCAAGTAATACAATTTGTAGAAGCGTCATATGACTTCATCATGACATGAGTAGTTTCTATAATTTATGGTTTAATAATATGATGCGTAGTTAAACGTTTGAACTATTAAATATTGTTATTTGCATTAATAATATCATTAAAAAGGGGGACTTGCATCATAGTTGTTAAGTTTTGAAGGACATTTTTATGATTTGTAGACATATTTGCTTAATAAACTCTGTAGTACTCTTATGTAAGTGTTTTTAATAGGCTGCTTAGTTGTTAAGGTTTTTTGCTTATTGTGTATGGTTAATTTTACTGGCATTTTTTGAAAATTTTTAAAGTAAATTTTTAATAAAAAATTTTTTAACTAAAAATTTTTGTGCTAGAAAACTGATTTATAAAGCAATAAAAAAGCTGTCTCAAACAAAACCTTATTATTATTAATCATGTGCCACCAAACTAGGAAGATTCATTCATAATTTTTTTTTTTTGAAAAACTCATTCATCGCCGTAACATTATAATTATAACTGCTTAGTTGGTAAGTATTGTTTGAGTTGCAATTTGTCATGTAGATCGATGTGGCATGTAAGATCTTGTCTAGAAGTAATTGGCATACATTTCTAAACTCATTTGATCATCTAATTATCTACTGAGCTAATGGGCATCAATTTAAGTCCACAATGAAACTGAGATGTGCACTATTAGTATATAAGAAAATTTTCTACCCATCCATGGTTAGAATCATCGCTCTTGTAACATTAATACATGATTAAAATTACAATGATCTTACAAATACATAAACACCATGTTTGCACTCCAACGGTTGCTTGTGATAGAGCTAATGCTCTTCTAACACTTAGCTATGAGACTGGTGACTACAACAACATAATTAATTGAGACGACAAAACCTTCACACATAACTCAAAATACACAAACATTGAAAGTCTTCATGAACATTATATAATACATGAAGCTTTGAAGTGAGTAAATTAACAACATAAAAATGGTTTTAAGCCTCCCATGTCTCAAAAACACCATTGAAAAAATCGTAATACCCTCCGTACAAAGTCAAGGTCTTCTTCTCGAGGCCTTCCTTTTTTTTTTCCATGATTCATAAATCAAGCAAATTGGATAAACTTAACTAAAACATCAATGTTTTCTCAAGCATGTTTCACAAAATCCTGATTAACCCACAAATGTCCTATAAACTAACCCCAACTAGTGGCAGCAGGAGCTGAAGCGGGATCCCAACCAAGGGTAGGAACACCAGCAGGAGGCAAATCACTTTCTACAACTGGAGCCACAACAGCGTCCCAATCAGCTTGAGAAGAAGTCCACTCAACCCGAGCAGCTGGTGCAACCAATCTAGGCATTGCTCCCACATCAGGAGCAACATTTGCAAAATCAGTAGGCCATTGTTCAGAAGGCATAATACCTCCATATTCAGCTACAACACAATAATCAGAGGCAACAAGGGCCTCCCCTTCTTCTTGTTGCTCCTTGGGTTATATTCAATCCGTGGTTATGGAGGATTTTCTTTCTTATTGCATTCATTGTAAATAGTTGGGGCATTCAAAAGTAGACTGTCACATTTTACCCTCCATCTTGATAAATCCCACATAGTTATGGGTGGTAAGCCTCTAATGATGTGAAAGAAAATATGCAAGGCAATGGTTGTGTTGACTTAACAATGCAAGAAAATGTGGATAATTTGGATAATGGGCTTATGCTTAACCCCTTGATTGCTACTGATGCGGGCTGGAGCATTTGTTTAAGCCCGTGATGTTGGTCCCGAATGAACCTGTGGTTCCTCCTGTTGTTGTTTCTATTTCGGAGAATATTGATAGTATTAACAATAATATGGTTGGAATAGATTTTACTAGCTCTTATTGTCAATACTTATGGTATTCAGTATACTTCTCCTTTAGTGAATCTAGCTGCTTCCAATTAAGAGGATTGTGAGGGTTTTAATCATAAGGCTGCTAATAAATTGGCTTTAGTTCCTAATTGCGATTGTCAGCTCGTTGTTTTCCTTGTTGTTGTTGAGAAGGCCCATAAGGAAAATGTTCTTGCCTCCTGATGACTCGCCTTTGGCCTCTTTGGGACCGGCTGCATCGTCTAATATTGTGGAGACATACAAAAATGTGCCTTTTACTGATGTTCTGATTTCTCTTATTTCTAATGATGCTTTGAAAGCTCAATTGGCATTGAAAAGTGTGCATCAATCTGATTATTTGGATGAGTGCCATTCCTCGGCTTGCTGGGGTGGTGGGGAAGACATGGATGAACTTGGGGATGAGTTCCAAGCGATGTATGTTTGAATGTGGGTCGCATAGTTGAAAAATCCTTTTCTAATGGTGATGGCAAACATAGTAGGAAAAAAAAAGTGATTCTTTGATTTTTGTTATTTATGTCTTGTGCCATTGGCCCTCTTCTGGGTGGGTTTTCTCCTTTCGGTTGTTGTGTGCTCTCGGTTGTGGTGCTCTGTCTGTCTGTTCTAGCTTTGGGTTGCTTGGTTGGGGGAGTTTTTGGTTGGAGGTTGGGCTGTGGGGTTTGGATGGGTTTGGTTTCGGGCTTGGGTTCCAGTTTTGGTGTTTGGGTTTTTGGTTGGGTGGGGTTTTCACTATGGGTGGTCGGTTGTTTCGTTGTTTCTGTTGGCTGGCCTCTTATTCTTTTTCCTATGTTGTGCTTATTTCTATTTTTTCCTCCGTTGTGCCTAATTCTATTTTGTCTCCAGCTGTCGTTGCATTGGTCTTCGCTTGTTTCAAATGTCCATCTTGGTTGACTCCTTTTTCCTTTTGTTGTTTATTGTAATAGGTTGGAACAAAGGCTCTTAGGTTTTCATGCTGCATTTTTAGCAAACTTTTGTTTCATTAAGAACCTGTAATCTTTTCTTCATATTAATGCTAGGCCCCTATATGGGTTTTAACAAAAAAAGTATTATCGTATGCTACTATTTTGATCTTTTTCAGAGCCATTAGCAAACATAGTAGAAGCAGGCTACTGAAAGTATTGATTATATTTCAAGATAGCATAAACAATACAGAAAAATAGTTGATTTGCGATGAAATATTTCATTGGAAATTAACAAATTTCCATTGGAAAAAAAATATTTCTAGTGGATATCTAACGGAAAATTTTTCGCTAGTAAAACGTACATCTGAAAATAATTACCCATGAAAAAAATCCGTTGAAAATCTTTTTGATAATTAAAAAAAGAATTGGCAAAACTTATTTTTCTTTTACTGGAGTGAAGCTTTTTTACTCTAGTTTCTCTCCTAATCAACTTGCCAAGCTATCCTTACCTACATGCCCGGCTATAAATCCCCTTTCATGTGGGCGAATTATTACGTCCGGTCACCGGACCGTCCGGAGACGAATCCGGATGCACCACATCACCCAAATGCACTGGCCCCGGGTGACGTGGCACGTCCGGATTCGTCTCCGGACGAATCCGGACACCGGACGTAATAATTTTCCTTTCATGTGACATCAGCAGGCTAACCCGCTAACTACTAACTCAAGTATTTCATATATATTTTTATTTTTATAGAACAAAGTCAAGTCACTCGATCAAAAATAGTGTGGGATTAAACTTCTTATTGGTTTTTCTCATGCGTGCCATGGAGGAGAGAGGGAATAGGGAGGCAGCCATGGGCCATCCAAAAATGGGAAACAAAAATGTTAGTTTTTATTTTCATTTTGGTCACAAGAAAGCCATATATATATATATATATATATATATATATATATATATATATATATATATATATATCAAATTATTTTTATTTTTCAAAATTCAAATGATAATAATATCTTTATTAGTATTTATTTAAAAATAAATTATTAAATTGGTTAAGCTAATTTAACAATAATTATTTTAAAACTATTTATTTATTTTGAATTAAATATATCTTTTAAAAACTATTTATTTTTTAGAATTTAAATTTTCAAACGGAAATTCCACCGTAAAATAAATTTCATGCTGGAAAATCCGCCTGGCATTTCCATTGGAAATTTTCAACCGAAAAATCCACTAAAATTTCAGCCGAAAATATTTCATCGAAAATCATCTATTTTCTCGTAGTGAAATTATTTTATTTCAAAGATAATAATATGAAATAATACAACATAGTTGATAATTTCGGATAGCAAATAGCCATCCTCAAAAGTTGACAATATATATGACACATGTTGTAAATGTATGACAATCATTAATGAGAGTATAGATGATGATGGGTAACATTGTTGTAGTCCTCATATGTGATGCTAATGATGTAATTCTTATGATGATAACATGACCATGAATGGGACGAAAACAAGTAGTATTCAATGTTTAGATGATTGTGTGAGATACTATTGATGTTGTATGTGACATCTAAAAGATTGTTGTGGTGATAAATCATTGTTGATAGGAACATGATAAGCACTGTAAGATATTGAAACATTTTATCAACATAAAATATTTAGGGCTCGGTAAATTAAGGCTAATGATTATATTTGAAAATAAAAATTCGCTCGATTATTATTTAAATCTTAATCAACTTTAAATCGATCTTGATATGTTTCAACTAAAATATGATTGCTCGAAATGAAATCGATTCAACTTATAAAATGGCCAAGATGAATTCTTTATAACATGTAAGGTGCAATTTTCTCTCATTGTCAATATTGTTCTTACTTGTTGAGCATATTTTTTTGTTGTTGTTTCTAAGAACTCCATTAGAGTCGAGTATCCATTTCTAAGTGGAATCTATCTATACTTTTATTAAAATGGTTTTTTTTCCTTTTCTGAGAAATTTCATGGCACTCCTTAACAATCCGTACGCTATTATCTTAAACTTCTCATTATGGTTTATGTGCATTACATTAGCAATTTTAATATGCCTCATCTTAATAATCAATGTGACAAGTTTGTTGATGGTGGCATTTGATGTTTTGATGGGCCAATATAATGAAAAATTTAATTAATGAATTTGACAAAAGTAGGAAACAATATAGTTATTTTTAATATTGATCAACACTTATTCTTGGGATGAGTATTTTGATACAAAAAATAGTGAAATGATAGAGTCCCAGAGAATATTTTGAAATAAATTACATAATAGAGCATACATCAATACAATTGGATTACTGATGTATTGTTCATGGCGAGAAAAAATCTTGGGGCCAATCTAGTGGTGGTGTCATTGCCACTATACCCTCTATAAACATGCATAGTCTCCTTATATCAAGTGACAACACCCCAATTGACTGGGTGAGCTATTCACTTGGAGTCAATTGATTATTATAGGAGTTGTCATTCGAGCAATTCAAATATTTGTGAACTATTTACTAAATATCATATTTTGTCTATGTGTTGACACATCTTTTTGAACTTATATTATCATCACTTCAGTTGATGAGTATCAATTTAACCTCTTAATAGCCTTGAGATCAGTACTTTCCTTTTATTAAAAAAATATTAAATACTATATAATTTCTTAAACCCAATAATAGTTAACCTTGAGGATATATAAAACATAACTCAAAATACACAAAATTACTAAAATTTCCTTGAGGATATAATACATGAAGCTTTGAAGTTGGAAAATCAACACCATAACAATGGTTTTAAGTCTCCCATGTCTCAAAAGCACCATTGACAAAATCATAGTACCCACCATACAAAGCTAGGGTCTTCTTCTTCAGGCTTTCCTTAACATTAGGGTAGGTCTTTAGATTCTCAAGAGAAACTTTCACAGCTTCCTGCAAGTATTTAAAGGCCAATGAAATTGAGAATTAATGAGGACATTGTCAAAATAATTCAAAGATATGTCAAATAGTACTGTTTGATTTATTGTTCTTTGAAATACATTATCGATCATTTAGCTTCAATATTTGAAGCCTGTTAATTATTTTATTTTGAAGTTTGGCCTATAAAAATAATAAGTTTTATTAGTAGATCATTATTAAGATCCAACTTAAGCTCTAGTGATTGATTCTATAGTCAACTAAGCTAATCTATTAAAATAAGATTATTGTAGTTGGCTAACATATTATTAAAAGGTATAAATTATGATTATATTTAATAAAATTGAAGAGTTAGCTGATACACTAATAAATAATTAGTTTCTTATCTTAGGAAAATGTGTCAGCTATAGTGACAAAATAAATTTAGGTCTAGTTTGGGAGTGTTTTTGGCCATTCACTATTTTTAAAAAAAATTGTGTTAAAAAGCGACTCTAAAAAGGAGAAAAAAATAGTCCCAAACAAAGCATTAGGCTTGGTTTGGGACAGCTTTAGACCACTATTTTTTTTTTCTGCTTTTAAGAAATTTTTGTAGTAAAAAGCAACTTTATAAAACAGTAAAAAAATTGTCTCAAACAAAGCCTTAGGCCTCATTTGGGACGGCTTTTTTACTGCTTATTGTAGCAGCTTTCTAGTACAAAATCTAAAGTATGAGATCCTGATTCTATGAAAAGGAGAACCTAAGTCTTAGAGATTCAAGATTAAATGGATAGTATAGTAGTACCACTAAGGCAATTCCTACTAATAGTATATCTAATCCTAAGGGAGGGAAATACCTAGCCTTAAGGAAAAGTGGGTTAATTGATCATGTGATGGGGTCAATATATGCTCATTATAGAGGATCAAAAGTGGATGATCATATAGTAGGGTCAAAGTATGCCCACTACAGAGGATCAAAGATGGACGACCATATGGTGGGGTCAAAGTATGCCCACCATAGAGGCTCAAAATCATGTGATGGGGTCAAGATATGGCCACCACAATGATCGAAGTTGGATGGTCATATGATGGGGTCAAAATATGCCTACCACAGAGGACCGACTGGATGATCATATGATGGGGTCAAAATATGCCCACCATAGAGGGCCGGAGATCATGTGATGGGGTCAAGATATGCCCACCACAATGATCGAAGCTGGATGGTCGTATAATGGGGTCAAGATATGCTCACCATAGAGGACCGACTGGATGATCATATGATGGGGTCAAAATATACCCATCATTGAGGGTTGAAGATCATGTGATTGGGTCAAGATATGCCCACCATAGAGGCCGGACTGGATGACCATATGATGAGGTCAAAATATGCCCACCATAAAGGGTCGGAGATCATGTGATGGGGTCAAGATATGCCCACCATAATGATCGAAGCTAAATGTTCATATAATGGGGTCAAAATATGCCCACCATAGAGAACTGACTGGATGATCATATGATGGGGTCAAAATATGCTCATCATTGAGGGTCGAAGATCATGTGATGGGGTCAAGATATGCCCACCATAATGATCAAAGCTGGATGGTCGTATGATGGGGTTAAGATATGCCCACCATAGAGGACCGATTGGATGACCATATGATGGGGTCAAAATATGCCCACCATAGAGGGTTGGAGATCATGCGATGGGGTCATGATATGCCCACCATAATGATCGAAGCTAGATGATCGTATGATGGGGTCAAGAAATGCCCACCATAGAGGACTGATTGGATGACCATATAATGGGGTCAAAATATGCCCATCATAGAGGGCCAAATATTATGTGATGGGGTCAAGATATGTCCACCACAATAATCAGAGCTGGATGGTCATATGATGGGGTCAAGATATGCCCACCACAGAGGACCGACTCGATGACCATATGATGGGGTCAAAATATAACCACCATAGAGGGTCGAAGATCATGTGATGAGGTCAAGATATGCCCACCATAATGATCAAAGCTGGATAGTCATATGATGGGGCCAAGATATACCCACCACAGAAGATTTGACATGGATTGAAACTAGGATGGTGCCGCAAAGGGCATTATCCATCACTAGTAATTCTAATCCTAAGGAAAGGATACACTAGGACTCACACCTAACCTTAAGGAAAAGAAAACTAAAAATGATCAATTGATTATCTCTAAATTTGACTTGATTTTCTTGAACTTGGAGAGACAACTTTAATGTTAAATTATTATACTCATCAAGCATGGTACTTGTTGAAGAGGCACCCTAATGTTAAAAACATCAAGTGGCATCCCACATAGTTGATCAATTGACATGAACCTCCCTTATAGATCGTTTCTAAGATGAACAATCCAGTTGATGTTGATTCAAAGTTTACATCAGTCTTATAACGAACTAAAATAGATCTCCAAAGGACTGCGGCCAAGCCTCCAAAGTGGAAAGTCCTGAGGTGACACAATTTATCACGAGCTTGAATCATTCATGACTTATATGATTTCAAATTTTCTTGAGTTTGAAAGCAACTTTCTTTGAGGCCCTCGAGCTCCTCTAATCAAAGTCGGGCACTAACTTAGTTGTGACTCAATTTTGAAAAGCACTTTCCAACAACGTAAAACACACCTCTAGATGAGAATAATCTTGGATCCATCATAGAGTGTTATTTAACGGAGTAGATCTTAAAGAAATGATGCCCATGTGTAAGGACTCATATATATCTCTGAAGAATGAGATTTGGATTCTTATCAGGAGTAGAAAATTCATTCTTTTTATTAAAAAATTTTCTCTTAACCATTTGGACCCTATCAGAATAACAAGTAGGAAAAAAATTCACACATATAGTGAGAAGTAGAGTGACTCCAATTAACCCGAAAGGGCTAAGGGTTTGGATCTTGTTGACCCAGATCAACTTTCATAGAAATTGAACTGGGGTTTTCCCTTATAATTTTTTTTAAAAAATTAAAATCAATTTTAAAAGGTTTAAGTTAGAGAGAAAAATTTAATCTTTTCAATTCTCTTGCATGACTCTTTTTCGTATCTGATAGATTGTCCATGTACGACGATAAATCTAGATTCAAGATTTTTTAAAGTCAAACTATTAAAGATGATCGAGCTCTTTGAGATTTAAGGTTTAAAAGGAAGGAAGTCTTTTTCTCTCTTTTTTTTGGTGACGCACTTCGCTTATCTTTTAATTTCTTTGATGCACTTTATGCATCTTTTGATTTTTTTTGTTTTTGTTTTTATTTTGTTTTAGCTCACTTTATGCATTTTTTATTTTTTTTGACAAAAGACTTCATCACTTTTAAAAAACCTTAAAATAATTGCTCTTTTTTTAAAACTAGGATTATATCTCAAGCATAAAAGAATGAAACTCATTCTCTTATGTAATGAAGAATAATCCCCAAATTAAACCCAATCTTTTGATAAGAAAATTAGCTTGACTAGGAAAGTCATTGAATAGACTTTAAGCATGCAAGAGATACCTATAAGATAGAAAATTACGAGATGATTGAGAAGATTTTCATTTCTAAGGTCAACTTAAGTTGACATAGATTTTAATTCAAAAATTAAATCGATCCACAAAAGTGGTGGGAGGGAGGGGCCTTTAAATATCCGGTGGAGCCAACTACAACTCTCTCTTGTCTTTGATTTAAAATAGAGATCAATTTTTATTAAAAAGATGGATCAACTATCTTAAAGATTCAGACCCAATACACTTGAAAAAATATATATCTTCCTTCAAAATTATAAGTCTAGGTGGCAAGACCCTACCAGTGTAGAATTATATTCCTATAATCTCTTAGGAGGAAGATACTGTATTGGGGTTTATACTATCTCTAGATGATGCGACATTATTTTAATCTAAGAACCTATTACGATATGATTCCCTTTAGAAGTTAAATTTAGGTGATGTCACTATCTGATAAGATCTCTGATTAATTTTCCCTCCCTAATTACTAGTGACCTAGCAATTATGAGAGTGGCACCCTGGGCAGTTTCTACACCTCCTCCTCTATAGATGTTATAGTGGGGCACGTGTAGCAATGTGACCTAACATCGTCTAGTAGAGTGGATGGGTCATAACCCTCAATTGGGGGCTTATGGCTTATTACTGGTGAATGTTCATTTCTAGTTTGGTAGATCTTTTCTGTGCAATAGTCAAAAGGGCACGGTGGAGATCACACTACCATTCTCATAACCTCCCTTCCTTGAGTAGCAGGAAAAGGGTGGAAGTGGCTTCCACCAAAGAGGGGGTATGTGAAAGGAGTAATGAACTCTTTATTAGACTCAAATTTGACTTGCTTTAAAGCTTTTGATTCAACAATCTTTCTAGCCTTAATGATTTTCTTTTTGACTCTATGCATGTGGTTCTTCTACAGTCACGTTATTGCGTAATGAGAAGGTAAGTTTTCCAACCATTTGAGTATGTTCATTTTCCTGGAATTAAGAAAAGGTGATTTGAATCAGTTGGTTTGAAATAGAATTTAAATCTTTAAATAGATTGATTTTCTTCAAATTTTGGAACTCAAAAAGTTGAGTTTTCACCCAACATGAAGGTTCACAAAATTGACAAAAATTTTTCTCAAGAGTTGGGCTTGACTCTCTCATTCCACCAACTAACTTGCGGTGAAATGTCAAAGCTTAGATTTGAAGTTGAAATTGAGATTGAACTTGAAATTAAAATTGAACGGATCTTCTTCAAATTTCAAAACTCAATATGTTAGATTTTTCGTGAACATGCAGGTCAACGAAATTGATATGAAGATCTAAAAGTATGGCTTGACCCTTTCGCTCCGCCAATTGACTTGGGGGCAAAAATGTCAAAGCCTGAATTTGGTTGAGAAGATTTGAGTTTTAACATTGGAATTAATAGATCTTTAAATTCTGAAACTCAACATATTGAATTTCGTTCGAATATGCAGGTTTACAGAACTGACATGAAGATCCTAAGGTATGACTTGACCCTTTCGCTTCGCCAATTGACTCGAGGGAAAAAATGTCAAAGCCTAGGTTTGTTAGAGGGTTTGAAATGAGTGGACGTGGATTAAAACTTTTGAAATGGATTTGAGAAATCACAAATGATTTTAAGGAGTTTGAATCATCATTATATGTACTAAGTTATAAGGAGATATTGCATGGTAACACATGACAATTATATCCAAAATTGACTTTGCTCATTTTGATAAAAAAATTGAATTTGAATTTGGAATTGGCGGATTTTCTTTGAGTTTTGAAACAGCACGTTGAGTTTCACTCAACATGAAGGTTTACAAAATTGATAAGAAAATTTAGAGAATTGGGCTTGACTCTTTCATCCCATCAATTGACTTGGGGGTGAAATGTCAAAGCCCAAATTTTGCTAAAGATATTTGAATTTTGAGTTTGAGATCGAAGAGTTTTTATAGATTGTAAAACTTAACATACTTGAGATTTGTTTGGATATACAAGTTTGCAATATTTATAGGAAGATCTTAAAAGATTTGGTTTGACTCTTTTGCTCTACCAATTCACTTGGAAGCAAAATATCAAAGCCCGACTTAGACAGATGTTTCCTCGCTCACCTCTCTTTTTGACATGCGTTTTCTTTTTGATGTTGGTCACACTTACCCAAGGGAGATATGGGTAGAGGGACCAATGAAAGAAGGATAGTTAAAACTACCGATGCAATAAAATTTATGCCGTTATTAAAGATGGAGAGAGAAATTTAGTCCCACCGTGGTCGCCATTTTTTTTATTTATGAAAGTTTTAAAAAAAGGTTTTGAAAAGTTTAATCTCCTTTGGAAAATTTTGGAATTGACTTTAAATTTTAATTCTGAAATCAAATATCCCATCAGAAAAGGTATACCACATTGAGAGGTGGAAATAAAATTTCAAATTGAGGTTCAGATTTAGAATTACAAATCTCATCTTGAATGTCGTAGTCAAATTTAAGAAAGAATCGCATATGATCCCGAAGGGCCAAAGTGTAGTTCGATCGAATATTTAGCTACGATAATTTAAATGAGTTATCATTAATCTCATATTCGAAGCTTTGACAAAGAATGATATATCTTCCCAAAGGAAGATAATATCGTTTATTATCGATCGTTCGGACATGATGATAATGATCGTCGTCGATTTTGATTTTTCCCAGAGAAGACTAATTAAGTTTTGAAAATCAATTTTGAAAATTAAGTGTGGGTTCTAAATCTCCTACGAGTGTAAGCCCTCATAGTTAATTACATCGTAGGGGGGGGGGTTGAATTTCCTACGAATACTCTCGATTATAACAACGGCAAAAATTCTATTTAGAGTTTTCAAGGAGTGGATATCAAAGGAGGTGAAACTGGAACTTCAAGTGAGATTAGAACAAGATTGAGCTTTTATTTTGGAGTCAAAGGAAAAAAAATAAGAGACACTTTGAGATTCTGAAATAATTCAAAAGTGCCCCAACCTAAACTAAGTGTTGAGCTTTAAATTTTAGATTAAGAGAGAGTTTTAGTTTCAGTTGATTGATTTATTAGAAATTTGAGATTATATTTTCGGAGGTTGGGGTCTTATGATTATAAATTTATTACGGATCCTAAATTTAAATTTGGATACTAAAACACAGTAGTTCAAACCTAGCTAATGTTGTGCAAAACCTGGACTTACGCCAGCCTAGATTAGGGAGCCAGCTAACCACCTAGTCGATTTAAAATCCATGAGTCCAGTCATTTAATATAAGGGTGGTAGGATGTTATTATTAAAATTTTAAGGATTTGGGCCTGACATCTAGAGATTGCCCTAAGTGGCCCCTTAACTTATGTTGGATGAAAATGCTAAAAGGTAATGCAATTAAAATTTTGACTCACTTTTAGATTGATTTCTAATGCAATGCATGTTGATCGACTCGATTAAATGTATAAAACATATGAAGTAGTTTTAAAAAGGATGAAAAATAAGTTTTATCCTAGATTGCACAGATTTCTCTTTGACAGATCTGGACCCTCATAGGCTAGGTAGTCTACCAGAACCTGCAGGCGGGGATGTGCCTAATAATAGAGAGAAGAATCATCAAAATTCTATAAGAATTCCTAGCGATCTCGGGATTACTTCTTAAATTATAAATGTTTCTATGTTATCTTAAAAATTTTAATTAAGTTTGAGTAGAAAAATTTTAACGTACCCTTATGAGCCTCCGATCAAATCAAGGCTAAAATAAAACTCGATATGCAAATCGTCAAAAAACTAGGAAAAGAAGGCAACATCTAATCACAATCAAATTAAATTAAACACATTAATAAAATAAATCAATTAAATAAATGTCCATAGGCAAATTGTCTTTTTATTACAACTAAGGGTTTGTAAAAATTAAAAATGGTCGTGCACTACTGACAACAACCTGGATTCTAATCCTAGTACAGATGCAAGTGACTTTGAGTGGGATACTCTTTGCCTTCAATTCCTCGATCTTCTCCTCTTCAGCTCCTTGGATTCGTCATATCTGGATACCCAAATGGAAAAGAAAACTCTTCCCCCAAAAGGGAGGTTATTGTTTCCACTTTGGGAAGTGAAATGATCTAAAATTGGGCTTCCAAATGGAAAAGGACTACTCCCTGAGGGGTATCCTTTTCACTTTGAAATCAAACTTTGGATACATGTATCCCGACTCAAACACTCACTTTCATAACTCAAGACTTTTAAACAAAGTACATTGATATGAAAAAAAGAAAATCTAGACTCTCCTACAAAGTTATCCTAAACATTTAAATATTAAATTAATCCCAATCAGTTATATATAAAGAAATTAAAGTACTCAATTCAATTATGCTTGGCCGTGCTCTTATTTATTTGGAGGCTAAGCAGCAGAAACACATGTAGCATTCACATTTATTATTAATTTAGTCCTCTTTTATCGTCCTGTATGAGCACGACCACCTGTAAAAAATCTTGTGAGTAACAAAATCATTTCTAACCTAAGATTAATCTATCGCCCATCATATCAATTCATAGATTGCATTAAAAATAAATAAATACTCACATCAATCAATTTTTAATCACAACATGTAATGAAAACTCAAAAAACCATGCACACAGCAGTAAAAGTAAACATCGGCCTAGCCTAAGTCTAAAAGTGGTGTCTTATCAAATCATCTAAAGTGTGTGTAAAAGATTGTGTGGTTTGTATATGTCATAAATATGATCATTAATTGATGTTGCTCGATGTTTTGGTTGGTTGAAAGGTCTAAGGGAATTTTGATTAAAATTTAAATATTAATACCTTAAGCTTAATTTTAAGATGTATTTTAAATATTAAGGATTACCACCTTTGTTACTCACCAAGGCCATGAAGTTTATTTCACATTCCTTGGGGCTAAGCTAATAGCCTCATAGGCCTAGGTTACCCTATAGTAATCAAGGTTGATTAAGTTGATTTAGTTAGTTAGAAGTTCAAGGGTTAATAATTATTAATTAAGTTAATTAGGGGTTAATTTTAGAGATTAAGTTAATTAAGTTTGTTATCAATCGGTTCGTGACATTATGCCACCAGGCTCGAGGAATCAGGCCTCCTTAGGACACGTAGCCCCGCAGCCTAGTCTATCCGATAAACCAAATTAATAAAGTTTTAATTAAGAGTTTTAATCTTAATTAAATAATTATTAATTAATTAATTTTAATATTTAAACACTTCATTGAATTCATTCGTGACATTGTGCCACCAGGCTCGAGGAATCAAGCCTCCTTAGGACACTTAGCCTTGCAGTCGAGAGTAGTCCATCTAATACACTTCATCTTTAGAATGGTTATGTATTAAAAGATTGGTTAAGTATTTTATTAATTAAATTGGAGTTTTTTGGAATTTTAATAAACTATTCAAATTTTTGGATTTGTTTGAATTATTTAATAATATTAATGAAGAGTCAAAAAGTTAATTTTTTAAACTAAAGTTAGTTTTGAAAATTTCAAATTTTTAATAAATATTACACCTTAGGATGAATAAGGAGACTATTATTATGCTCAATTTAGAGTTTTCTATAAAAAGTTATGATTTTTTGAAGTTTGGGCCTAAATTTGAACTAAGGTTGACCGAAAAGTTAACTTTTTGACTTTGACCCAATTTTGAAGGTTTGACATTTTTAGAAAATACTAGATCTTAATTGAAGTTCAATGACACTGAGTTTGGTTAATTTAAAATTTTTTACAATTAGTTATGAATTTTAACGTTTTCTCAATTATTTGAATTTCAAAATTATTTAATTAGGAAGATTTTAGGAGTATTGATCCAAATCAACTCCAAACTTCATGGAATCACCCCCAAAGGCCAAGAATGACCCAAGGAGGTGTTTCCAAGTTTTTGGAATTTATTTGGAATTTTAATTATTTTTTATTAATTAATTTAATTAATTATAAATTTTCACTAAAACCTAAATTATAACTAAATTAAAGGTCTACTCAAGGGGATTTTAATTTTCCTAGGTAGAGGACTAAGTTTTGGTCAGTGTGAGATATTTTTTTCATTTTTAGATTAAAATTTGATTTATTGTGATTTTTTGAACTTTCTGGATCCTTAAAGGGGTTGAAATTTGATAGGTTTAATTTTATGTCCTAATGAACTCCAAATCCAGTCAAATTTAAACCTATGACAGAAAACATCACTAAGTTTACTGTGGTCAAGTTTTACCCCTATTGGGTATGTGTACAATCCCCGAGTAAATCTCTAAGTTTTTTAGATATTTTCTTAATTATTTTTCCTAGGTGTTACTACTATCCAATTGGGTTCCAATATCTGTCCATCTAACCCTGACATTAATACATACACGCTACAAAAATTTCAAAGTATAATATTGAAAATCTAGGAAGTTATGAATTTTCAAAATTTTGGGTCCAAAATAGACTCATTACCTTAAAAATTCACATCACAGTAATCTACTAAGTATCTGATCCTAAGAAAATCATAGAACATGCCTAAGATACCCAAATATTTTCCACCAAAATTTGGGCGCTAATTTATCACTGGATTGTAAAAAAATTATAAAAAACTAATTTCAAACAAACTGAAATAATAAATACTAGACTAAATTATCTTTTCAATGAGCCTAAAAATTCTTAATTTGGTGGAGAAATAAATTTACTATGAATTTCAAAAGTTCTAGTTATTTTTTAAAATTTTTAAGTCCATTAATAGCCGACGCCAATCATTATCAATGATTGTCACCAAAAAGGCGGCGACGTGTGACATTTTGACACGTGGCGCGCTATTTAACAGCCACTTATCCGCATCATCACTAATCCTGAGCCGTCCGATCAAGAAAGAAGAAAAATCGGATGACCGAGATAGATCCAGGCCGTATTAGTTCAAAATGAATTAGAAAATTAAAATACTCATAACTTTCAAAATACTCATCAAAATTTAATGAAATTTGAAACATAAGCTCATGGGAACATTAACTTTTATTGCCTAGAGGTTGGAGACTCCATGCAATAAAAATTTTGAGTAGTTTTAAATTAAAATTTAAACTTAAAATGAGTATAACTTAAAATCCAACCATCGGTTTTTTGAGATTTTAGACTCCTTTTGCTCCTGCTAAACTCCTCTATAATATTGTTGAAGACCCCAGAAGCTTTTGATGGTTGGATTTGAAGTTGTTGGAGAAAACCCTCTTTCTCTCACTAGAATGCTCTCTTCTCACTAAAATAGTGATTTGAGGTTTGAAAATGGTGGGGAGAAGCTTGGGAAGGCCTTAGAAGTGGTTGGAGAAGATGGGGAAGGGTTTTGGAAGGTTGGAGGTTATGGAAGTTGGAGCTTAGATGAAAATGAGCAAAGATAAGGCCTTAGGTCAAATTTTCCTCAGTTAACCTTTGGATTTTTGAATGGGTGGCCTTAATTTGTTTGGATGGAGTTTGACATATGTCTCATGAGCTGCCCAAAGCTAGGGAATAAGGCTAGTATTTGTGTGTGACTTCCCTTGATCCATGGGGAGAGGGACCACACCTTTTTCCTCATTTGGCTAAACCCAAGCGAAGCCTTATTTAAGGGGCTAGTTTAAGCTCTATTATGGGTTACTTTCCATCAGGTCAAAGTAGGTTTTGATGGAAAAAAGAGTATGCTTAGGTGGCATGGTGATGCAGCCATGATTTGACCTCTTTCTCATGGGTTTAAAGGGGGTTGTTGACTTGTTGACCTATTGACTAGTCAATGGTGATTGGGATAGGTCTTGAGGAGGTCAAGAGAGCTATAGGAAATTATCCCAAGAGGTTTGGAGTCAATGGATTGAAGTTTTGAGCAAATACATGAAATTGGAGAGGATTTTGACCTCTCCAAATGGGTTGACCAAGTCAAACCTATGGAGTTTTAACTTAAAAATCTTTGAACATGAATAAAATATCAAATTGAGTGATTTTGGAGGGTTGATTTGACTTGAAATGGATTCAAGCATTAAAACTGACATTTATGTAAGTTAAGGGTTGATTTGGTCAACCAAGGTTGACTTGGTTAACCTGGTCAAACCACGGGTTGAGCTTGGGTCAAAAACTTCAAATGAGTGTTTTGAGATCAATGGAGGTGGTGTCATGCATTGGTAATGTCATTTGGTTAGAATTGGGTGTTTAAATCCCTTAAGGGCATTTTGGTCAACCATGGTTGACTTAGTCAACCAGGTCAAACAAAAAGGTGGGTTTGGGTCCAATCTGTTCCTAATGATATTTAGGATCCATTGGGATGGGTTTTGAAGGTTGGAATGGGAAGGCTAAATTGAATCTAGGGGAGAGATCGAAAACCCCTTTAACGGGCATTTTTTATCATTTTGACCCCTGGTCAATCCTGGGTCAAACTAGGTCTGGGAAAGTGTAGTTTACTGGTCAACAAATCATAAAAAAGGTGATGAATGTGATTGGGAGGTTTGAAAAGGGTTTCAAGGTCAAATTTCACTGGATGCAAAGTCCAGTGGCATAGGTTATAAATATTTGAAAGTTTTGGAGCTTGCGGGAAAGATTCAATTTCTTGGGGTACGGACCTCAGAATGAGCTCAAATTTGAAGGATCAACCTTAAAGACATGCTTGATCAATATACAGCTGACAGATCATGAATCGGAGGTCATTTGACTGGGTTTCAAGGTGATAAAAAATTCACCCAAAAAGGGTTTCAGGACATAGGTCCTCAACCCTTAAGGTTTGATTTGGAATGTTGTATTTGAGAAGGATTTTGATTTGGAATGATTGATAGTGAATTGCTCATATCAATCATAACCATAAATATGATTAAATTTATTGAGCATGATTGAGGGCTGGATAGGTTGTTGATTATTGAGGGTTGTATTAAGAATTGACTGAGATCTCTATAAATGACAAGTGTACAACTGTCCTCCATTGGATCACCAATCAGAGGATTGGGAAAAGTTATGATGACCTCATACAAAAATGAGATCAACAACCATTTTTCGTTACAAAAGAATAAAATAAGAGTCAGAAATAAACTAAACCTACAATTTTGGCTCTAATTAATCTCACTCAGCTCATCACCTTCCTGAACCTAAAAAAAATGAATCGAATTCACAAAATTTGTTTACAAAGCCGAGCAAAAACCTAAAACTTACTTAAACCTTCAATGCAAGATTCAAGGAATCAATATGTATGCTTATCTCAATTACTCGATCAATAAAGTCATTAGCTTTCAATGTAATTATGAAATCAATGATCAATCATGAAAGTATGAGTCAATATGATTAATAACGAAAAGCATGAAATCATTATACTAAAATATACAAATTAATAACATGTGCAAAAAAATAAATACACCCATAATCAATTAATCAGTACATTAGAAAATAACGCATAAGTACAACAATCATTTAATATTATCACTCTACCAGTGTTATGAATCATGAACCTGCATGTGTCACATAAGTATTCAATATATCAGTAATGTTAACATTAGGGGTGTTAAAATAGGGTTTTGGGCCGAGTTCAAGTCCAACCCAAAATTGAACTGCCCTCAATTGATCCAACCCAAAACTGATCCGCCCTCAATTGATCCAACCCAAAATTAATCTGCCCTCAATTGATTTAACCCTAACTCTACCCAATTACATAAATGGGTTAAAAATCTAAACCTGTATGAAACCCCTTAAGTAAAATAAGCTAAACTTTTAAACATTGAGGTATCTTTTGATGTAATGGTTGAAATTTTATTAAGAAACTTTGCAACATGTAAGCAAGGATGACCGAGCAATACAGTAGCCGGAAGATAGGAACTAAGTGTCATACAAGATAAAGTGCTATGTCATGGGAGCCACATCTTGAATCTTGTATGGGATAAAGTGCTATGTGATGGGAGTCACCACTTAAACTTGTAGGGGCCATCTCTTAAATCTATTATGCTTGGTGGATGATTCTGAGATAAAGATGCTGATAAGGACGTTAGTTACTTAAGTGGGAGTATTATGAAACCTTTTAAATAAAACTCTTAAACATCGAGGCACCTTTTGGTTTAATGGTTGAAATTTCATTAAGAAGCTTTAAAGTTAATCGTGCTCATCCTGAAGAATTCTTGGGATGGGTGACCTAGGAATTTATACCAATATGACAAAATCGTGAGGCTCATAGGACAAAGCGGACAATATCTCGATAGTTAAGAGTTTGAGCTGTTACAACCCGGACCCTACCCGTCCCAAACCCGGGTCGACTTGACCCAACACGCTGAGCTGGGCAAGTGTAGAGCAGGCGAGTGGTAAGAGCAGTTGAAACCGCAAACGGGCGAGGGCGACTAGGCAAGGCCTCAAGTGGGATAGTAGGCGCGGGTGCGATGTTGCCAGTGTAAGCACTGGGGGGGAGGAGGTAGGCGAGTCACGAGTGTGACGCCGTGCAGGCAGGATTGCGGGACGCATGAGGTTTCACGCAGGTTATTTTTGGGTTATTTTCAAGTTAGCAGGTTGACCCGGACACAACATAATTTTTTAAACATGTTGGAAATTAGAACCTTAACTTAACTCGTTTGTTAAATGGGTCGACTTGAAACTGAATTTTTTGGGCCAGTTTAAAAATTGACACCCCTACGTGACATATGTTGGGCACAACAGTCTATAATCCATAAAATCATAAATGATATATTAGTTAAGTTGTATATGCATGATCATAAATACAAAAATGCATGAATCAATTATCCATCTTATCTAATCATCATCATCATCATCTAGTATCTATCAACTATTATGTATGCTATCAATGTATGCTTAAATCTCTTATGTATTAGTATCATATAGTTCAGCAAGACGGGACATCCAACTTTAAAGTGGTATTTTCATTTCATCTGTCATCCATTAATCATATCATTTATTCATCAAGTCAATTATCATTACATGTTGCTTTCAATTATCTATAAGGAGTCATCACTCTCTATCAGTTAGTGTAATCAGTCATTAGTTGTAGACTATAACCGGAACAACACCATAAATCATCTTTAAAGGAAAGCTCGTCGTCCCACTCTACTGTAGAAGGAATCACGTTTAAAGAGTCAACCCATATTAATTATAGAGTTAACAGTCAGTCTTCCTTGCTTACATACAAACACTACACTTACCTTATATAAATTATATCAGTCTCTCTTTGATGTATAGAATGTGACATGAAATGATGAAATTCATAAAATATAGAAAAATATGTATGCTAGCCAATAACTTTAAAAAATTATAACTTTAATTTTACTAAATGAAATTTTATATAATTACAGTTAAAATGTCCATAAAATACATAGCTATAATATACAAAAAGTTATATAGTGAAAGCTCGATAAATTAGGAGAACTACATTTTTATCACTTTTGGGGAGATTTAAATCGGTAAACATAAAATCATTGAAAACTAAAATGGGATTTGGGTTACATACTGCAATCACAAAATGTTTTCCTAACCGGAGCAACAAACGAAATGAGCAGAATGCAGCTTTCTCGCCTCCCTCTCTCTTCTACTTCTCCGACAAACCTCACAGCTAGGTGGGTTGTAAGGTTGAGTGGAGGATATATATATATATATATATATATATATATATATATTAGTGCTTAGCACCACGACGCCTAGAACCAGTGTTGTTGTGTTAACTTAAAATTTTCAAAATACAGAAAACACAGTGTTGGGGCACCACCTTCCCAGCGCTACAGTACCCTATGAAAAAAATTCTAGATTTTCATTTTATATTGATAATTACATAATTAATTAGTTAATTATTTTTTGAAATAACTAATTATATAACTAGTACTTCTACTAAAGATTTTATTATATATTTGATATTTGTTTAATTAGTTTTAATTATTAATAATACTATTAAATATTTCACTAATCACTTAAATATTCTACTTCTTACTAATTATTTAATTATTAAATTTTAAATTATATAATTATTTATTCTATTTTAAATTCTAAACCCAAAGTTAATTATATTCATTTTTAATTACAAATTACACAACTATTTATTTAATTAAGCTTAATTAGATTACTTAATTATACTACTAATTATTAAATTAATTATTAATATAATAGAGGCTATCTAGGATTTGCTAAACATACTATAATTATGCTAAATTAAATTTAGTACTAATTTAGCTTTTACTTTTCCTTGTCGCCATTTATTAGTTGGTGCTTCGTACTCGCGTGCTTCGTGTAAATTAGTATGTTGAAAGAGTAGCTAAAGAAACTTGTTCGTCATCTCGTTTGTCGTATCAAAAGAAGTATTGATTTAGCTTTACATGATAAAGCACTATGTATTAAATTATTTAGACTAAAATTGGGTCAAAATATCTTGAGATTATCTTTTTTCATAATTTTACTGAAGGTTTTTTTTTGAAAAATTTTAGTAGTTATTTAACACTTGTATTAATTTGACTTTACTTATTTTGAAGCTTCTGTATTGTTTATCAAGTAATAGAATTTGTAGAAGCGTCATATGACTTCATCATGACATGAGTAATTTCTATAATTTATGGTTTAATAATATGATGCGTAGTTAAGCATTTGAACTATTAAATATTGTTATTTGCATTAATAATATCATTAAAAAGGGGGGCTTGCATCATAGTTGTTTAGTTTTGAAGGACATTTTTATGACTTGTAGACATATTTGCTTAATAAACTCTGCAGTACTCTTATGTAAGAGTTTTTAATAGGCTGCTTAGTTGGTAAGTTTTTTTGCTTATTGCGTATGGTTAATTTTACTCGCATTTTTTGGAACGATTTTCTTATTGTTTCTTAAAGAAAATTTTTAGCACAAAAATTTTTTAAACTAAAAATTTTTGTGCTAGAAATCTTATTTATAAAACAATAAAAAAATTATCCCAAATAAAATCTCATTAATATTAATCTTGAGCCACCAAACTATGAAGATTCATTCATAGCTTTTTTTTGGGGGGAAAATTTATTCATCATCATAACATTATATTTATAACTTCTTAGTTGGTAATAATTGTTTGAGTTGCAATTCAAGTGATCCAAGTGTTTATCGTGTAGACGTGGCATGTCAGATCTTGTCTAGAAGTAATTGGCAAACATTGCTAAACTCATCTGATCATCTAATCATATACTGAGCTAATGAGCATTAATTTAAGTACACAATGAAACTGAGATGTGCACTATTAGTATATAAGATAATTTTCTACCCATCCATAGTTAGAATCATCATTCTTGTAACATTAATAACACAAAAGGAAATGGACATACATGATTAAAATTACAATGGCCTTACACATACATAAACACCATGTCAGCACTCCAATAGTCGCTTGTGATAGAGCTAATGCTCTTATAACACTTAGCTATGAGGCAGGTGACTACAACAACATAACTGATTGAGACGACAAAACCCTCACACATAAACTCAAAATACACAAAATCATTGAAAGTCTTCATGAATATTATATGGTACATGAAGCTTTGAAGTGAGTAAATTAACAACATAACAATGGTTTTAAGCCTCCCATGTCTCAAAAGCACCATTGACAAAATCGTAGTACCCTCCATACAAAGCCAAGGTCTTGTTCTCCAGGCCTTCCTTAACATAAGGGTAAGTCTTCAGATTCTCAAGAGAAACTTTCACAGCTTCCTGCAAGTATTTAAAGGCCAGTGAAATTGAAAACTTATGAAAAGAAGTTATGCATTATCAAAATAATTAAAATTTTATGTCATATAATACTGTTTGATTTATAGTTATTAGAAGTAGATTATCATTTAACTCCCAATACTGAATTTACTTTAATGCATAAAGTATGAATTTACTTTAACGCCACTCGTATAGCTAATAACTCTCTAATCTTTTAATTTTTACAAAGATATCACCCTGTTGAATAATGAATTTCTTTATCTCAGGATAAGAGTACAACTAGAGGACAAAAATAAATTTAATAATTACCTTCTCCAACTTTGAGCATTGTTCTTCGAAGGAGAGATCACTGTGAGCTTGGTTCACTGCTTCTTTTGCCGGAGTGCAGATTTTGACCCAATCCTCTATAAAGTCACTGTACATGAAAATTATTTACTGAATTAATATTTGACATATTTATAACATTTGAGTTTTGCTTAAAGATATTATTTGAAGCAAATATACAATTGAGTAGTTGATAAAAAAAAATTCTTCCAAGTTATGTTGGTGAGAAAAATCTCTAATATTTTTTTTCTTAGAAGAGATATGATGTAGTTTGGGATAGAGGGACATTTTGGGATAGCTTTCTTCCAACTATGTTTTTCACATAACAATAATAATTTTATTTAGCTCATACTTTTTTGCTATTTTCTCACTATTTTTCCAGAAATTTTAAAGGTGGAAAGCTGTTTCTTATAACCATAGTAACAAAGTATTTTCTCTATAAAAATTTCACAACTAACTTTATAAAATATTGCAACCGTCCCAAATAAATTCTAAATTTTACTCTTTTTTGTTTAACATCTAATGAGAAGTAATATATAGCTCATGTGGTATAAATCATGTTACTATTTAAAGTTATGAATTGAATCGCTTAACTGAATAAGCTAAACAGAGGCAATGATTGAAGCATTTTGATTTTGAATTTTATCTTTCATTTCACTTCTTACAATCTTCATAATGTTTCTCATAGATTCTTATTTGAATTTTTGAGCTGAAATATTTGAGAAACATAATTATAAAAACTTCAGAAAAAGTCAACTTAATTGTTACATAAATGTGGCCTTATCGCCAGAAAATAAAACTTCAAAGCTTCTACAGGCAACGAGGCTAAATGATGCATAATTCCATGTATAAAAGTCAAAAGAACTACTAGAACTAAATACTAAATATAAAATAATAGCATAGCTATGTGGCAATATATGTAAAACTTACGTGCCGAGAGAAGCATTGTCTTTAATAGAGAGGAGCGCTTTGATCCCTCCACAACGACTGTGTCCAATAACAATAATATTCTCTATCTGTCATACATGAAATTTAACCTATCCTTAATACTAAAAAGGAATTAAGATATCAACCATGCAACTATGTCTTCTTCTTTTTAATACAAATCAAATTCAGGCTTCGTTTGAGACAATTTTTTTTATTACTTTCCAAAACAATTTTTTAGTACAAAAATTTTTTGAATTAAAAATTTGTATACTAAAAACTATTTTAAAAAGCAATAAAAAAACTATCTCATACAAAATTTTAACCAATTTTACATGAAATTTAACATATCATTTATACTAACAAACATTTTAAAAACAATAAGAAAATGGTCACAAACAAAATCTAAACCAATTTAACTAGACACTTTATAAGCTTGAGATAAGATGATGACAAGTTCTAACAAATACAATATTGTACAATTGCCTATAGATTACCTCATCCACTCATTAAAAAAAAAGGAGTATTTGCAAGTGATAATATTCAGATGACTATTAGTTTTTAAATTAGACAAAGTCAAACACAAAACATCATGCATTACGGCTAATGTGATAAGCTCATTGGATTTATATATATATATTTGAGAAATACCTTGAGGTGAACGACGGGGTACTCAACAGCAGCACCAATGCCAGAATATCTTGTCTGGAGGAATAATAATAATAATAATAATAAACACTGCGAAGCGTTATAAATCACAAATAATTGAAGTGAAATGCTTTGCTGATAAATCTGTAATTTAGAAAAAAAATAATATGTTGTGATAATAGAGAGGACATCAGGATGATGCAGAAGGAAGGATGAAATGATAAGTATACCTTGTCATAGGGTGGGACCATGTTAGCGATGTTGCGGATGGTAAAAGCCTCCCCAGGTTGAAAATTGAACAATACAGACGGACACACGCGTGAATCCGAACACGCAAATACTAGAAACTGTACAAAGGAGAATTTGATTTTCAACAACTAAAATAATAAATTTATACATAAAATTATGTATAATATTATTTTTTATGTATAATATTAATCTTAAAATAAATTTAATAATTTTTTAAATTTATATATACTATATTTAATTTAATAAACTTACGGTGAATTTCCGACTGCTGCTATTTTTGTGCAAGTTCAAGTTGGAAAATAATTTAATTTATCCTTAATAGGCCTCTGTCTTTAGGCGGAGGAGAAGTTTGATTCTGTTTCAGGGCTTTTTGGAAATAATCAAAAAACTGTTTGCTATTTTTTTCAAAACACAAAAATTAAAATGTTTCTAATCATGCTAACTAAAGAGATCTACTTACTATTTTAATGAAATTCAATAATAAAAATCAGGATCGCCGAATCGTTTTTCTCTAAATAAAATAGAGAGAGAGAGAGAGAGAGAGAGAGAGAGAGGACGTTTGTAGAAACATGAAGTTGCTTAGTTTAAAAGAAAAAAAAGAATGGAAATGTTATATAATTGATGAGTTTGAAAGTTGTTGAAGGGAAAGCCTGGAATTCCATAACGGAATTTTGTTTATTACTAATTTTGTATATGGACAGAATTATATTATTGAAATTGGAAAGCTTTACCTTTGGACTCTGGCCCTCGGCAAGCTGGTTAAACACCTCGGGCTTCTTCCTGCCATAAAAATTAAATCAAACAAATCTCTTACGTCTAAGAAAATAATATACAATTTCTTTAGCACTGCCAATAGAGAAGATTCAAAGGTTAATTCTGTTAGGTCTCTTCAACAGTACTATTCCCAGAAGTAAAAAGATAGAAAAAAAAAAAAGATAATAGAGATCTAAGAAATAAATGAATCACATCATTCTTTTTTTCTTTTTGGTTCCTTATAAATCATTAAAGCCTCAAAACAAAATTGACAGAGGGAATTTATGAACGCACTCGTAAACTTCTTTCTTAAACTGCTCGAAACCGGATTTCAATCGTTCAACGGACGTCATTTCCTGCAAATATTAATGATTTCACATAAGTTCAAAGCGAAATAGAGCATAGAAACTTAATCAGAACGATAAAAGACAAAGCTCAGCAGATCGGAGATTAGATTACAGAGATCGAACAGTAAAGAAAATAAAATAGAAAGAAATGAAAAAGTATACAATATACTCTATTTCTCGATTTCGATAGGTCTTTCAGTCTTATAGATCTCCGCGTGAAAAATCAGAAATATTGCACTGATAAAGATAACAGAGATACTTGAAAGATCTATGTATTCAATCTTTACAATTGATTCTATGTGTATTTATAGAGTAGAAAGCAGCAGTTTTTGAATTGAATAGTGGAGATGCAACAACCGCAGAAAACAAGTAGTGGGCTTCAGTTGCTGAAACTGCTGTAGGCGGTTTGCTGCAGTTTGCTGAAGTAGTTTCAGTTTGCTTCCTTAGAATAGGTAACACTCCCTTTCAACGACAGGATGAAAGGGAACGTTCAACTCCAAGACTTTTAGGAACTGGAAATTGGGGTACAGCAACTGTCATGGGGGTACTTGCTGGCATACTTTATGGAGGAAGCAAAGAGGCTGCTGCATCTGTTAGCAAGGATGCAGAAGTCATGCTAAAGCTTGGAAGTACAACAGATAAGCGTGAGCAGTACCAGTTGATGAGAGATGCAATGGAGAAAAGGTTCCTTCAAGTTGCTCGTGGTTCTATAGTTGGTGGCGTTCGCCTTGGCATTTTTACTGCAACATTCTATGGTTTACTTAACCTTCTTGCTGATAGTCGTGGAGTTCATGATGCATTTAATGTTGCTGGAGCTGGTTCAGCTACAGCTGCTATGTTTGGCCTGATATATTACACATAAAATAGGAAGAATGAATACCGGTCCCTCACCTTGCCTTTATAAAGTGAAAGGTGCCAGGTTCCTTAAAATGGCGTGCTAGGAATGTCTTGCTTGGCTCTACACTTGGAGCAGGAATTTGTTTTCCTCTTGGATGGCTTCAGATTAAGCTTGTTGAGAAGGCAAATGAACAGATCCTACGGTCTGATAGGACTGGGGAAACGAATACTAGTGCTGTTGGCGCTGCAATAGAGAGACTTGAAGGAAGTCTAAAGAAATGATGTATTTTCTTATCAAACAGCTGCATTTTATTGTTTTCCATGCTTGAGGCAGCAAGAGGTTTCTGTTACTGGGGGAATCGGGTTTGAGTGGTAAAATAACAAATGTGAGCGTGAAAAAGTATAATTGTGGCAAATGATGAAAATTTATACTATTTTTGGGCCAAATGAGTAGTTTATTTTCAATGAGATGACGCGTCGACTGAGAAGTGGCCCGCCCAAGCGTGGCCCAGTCTCGTACTACTCCAGTTGGAAATGAATCCGAATGCAATTGGGAAGATTTGAAGGATGATTGGGGGATGATAAATTATTAAATGGATATAATTATTTTCGGATTCTATGATATAAAGCATATTATTATAGGCTTCATCCCAAATTTCATAGCTTTTATTTTTCTTGGTGACATTGTATAAAATTACAGTTAAAATATTCATATACATATCATATAAAAAAAGTTACATGGTGAAAGCTCGATGAATTAAGAGAAAATACATTTTTATCATTTTTGAGGGATTTAAATTAGTAAATATAAAATTATTGAAAACTAAAATGAGATTTGGGTTACATACTATGATCATAAAACTTTTTCTAATTGGAGCAACAGATGAAAATGACCAGAATGTGGATTTCTCTCTCCTCTCTCTCTCTTCTTCGGCAAGCCTTACAATTAGGTGGGTTGTGAGGTCGAGTGGAGGAGGGAAAAATATATATAAATTATTTTTGTGCTTAGCGTCACGGCACCCAGAACCAGCACTACTATGTTAGCTCAAAATTTTCAAAATACAAAAAATACAGCGTTGGGGTGCCACCTTCCTAGCGTTCAGCACCCCAAGTAAAAAATTCCAGCTTTTCTTTTTAAAACAGTTTTAAAATTTCAAATTGTTAGACTATAAAAGTAAGTATGAGCATACCTCTCAAAGGCTTTCTCATTCTCTAGATAGACAACCATGGCTAGTTGCTTTACCCGTTAGATGCTAAGCGATAATTTTCTTAGTTAATATTGATTTTGACCTTTACTCTGATATTCATTGTAATATGCTAACTCTATGGAGCTATTTGGCAACAAGTAGGATTTAACTTTAGAAGGATTTAGTAAATCCTATAAATCAGGACTTAGTAAATCTCGGGTTTGTTTTAAATCTTGAAAACTGTTAGGCAAGATAGTTATTAAATCTTGTTAAATCTTGTAAAATTGTTTGATAATATAATTTAGGATTTAAGTTGATTGGTTTATTTAAAAATTATATTTAATGTATTCTAAATTTAATTTATGTGTTAAATATAAGTTACTAATTAATTTCAATTTTAATTATTGTCAATAAGTTAGAATGATAAATAATATAATTAAAAGCTTGCTTGATTGTCAAATAATTTAGTTACTAATTATCAAACTACTTATTTAGATGTTAATTTAATACATATTCGATATCTAATTATATTGATAATTTCCTAATTAATTAGTTAATTATTTTTTGAAATAACTAATTATGTTACTAGTACCACTACTAATGATTTTATTATTCATTTAAAATTTTTTTAATTAGTTTTAATTATCAATAATACTATTACTTATTTCATTAATCACTTGAATATTCTACTACTAACTAACTATTTAATTATTATTTACAATATTAATTATCTAATCAATTATTCTATTTCAAATTCTAAACGTAAGCTAATTATATTCATTTTTAATTACAATTTATAAAACTAATTATTTAATTAAGTTTAACTAGATTACTTAATTACACTACTAGTTATTTAATTAATTTAGTTAATTATTAATATTTTAGAGGGCATCTTGGATTTGCTAATTATACTATAATTATGCTAAATTAAATTAATTACTAATTTAGATGGAGGCTCTCTAGCGTTTGCTTTCAATATTCTCCATTTTTTTGTAGTTGTTAATTTTCCTCATCACATGTATTCGTTGATGTTTTGCCCTCACATGAATTAGCGTGTTGAAAGAGTTGCAAAAGAAGCTTTTTTGCGTCCTCCTTTTATGTCGGATCGAAAGTCACGATGGAAGCTTGCTCGTTGCGAAGGTAACCATCATTCTCCATGATAATTAAGGACGCCGCATGAGTCGTAAATCCCTTAAATCCGCCGAACTACGGGATTTAGTGAATCCGGAATTGATGGCGAAAAAATTCCAAATCCAGATTTACACCGGATGCAAATTTACAATGACCATTTTTTCCGTTTGGCAGGATTTAGCATAAATTTGATGTAAATCCTACTTAAAATCCCCTACCAAACAACCCCTAAGATTCAAGCTATGTCTTTATAAATATGTAAATAAAACATTAGCGATACTTCTATATTTTTTAGGGCCAAGCTCTAAGTTTAATTTAACTTTACTTGATAAAACACTAAGTATTGATTTGTTTAGACTAAAATTGGGTCAAAATATCTTGAGATTATCTTTTTTCATAATTTTACTGAAGGTTTTTTTTTTGGAAAAATTTTAGTAGTTATTTAACACTTGTATTAATTTGACTTTACTTATTTTGAAGCTTCTGTATTGTTTATCAAGTAATAGAATTTGTAGAAGCGTCATATGACTTCATCATGACATGAGTAATTTCTATAATTTATAGTTTAATAATATGATGGGTAGTTAAACATTTGAACTATTAAATATTGTTATTTGCATTAATAATATCATTAAAAAGGGGGGCTTGCATCATAGTTGTTAAGTATTGAAGGACATTTTTATGACTTGTAGACGTACATATTTGCTTAATAAACTCTGTAGTACTCTTATGTAAGTGTTTTTTATAGGCTGCTTAGTTGTTAAGGTTTTTTGCTTATTGTGTATGGTTAATTTTACTGGCATTTTTTGAAAATTTTTAAAGTAAATTTTTAATACAAAATTTTTTTTAACTAAAAATTTTTGTGCTAGAAAACTGATTTATAAAGCAATAAAAAAACTGTCTCAAACAAAACCTTATTATTATTAATCATGTGCCACCAAACTATGAAGATTCATTCATAAATTTTTTTTTTGAAAAATTCATTCACCGTCATAACATTATAATTATAACTGCTTAGTTGGTAAGTATTGTTTGAGTTGCAATTTGTCATGTAGATCGATGTGGCATGTAAGATCTTGTCTAGAAGTAATTGGCATACATTTCTAAACTCATTTGATCATCTAATTATCTACTGAGCTAATGGGCATCAATTTAAGTCCACAATGAAACTGAGATGTGCACTATTAGTATATAAGAAAATTTTCTACCCATCCATGGTTAGAATCATCGCTCTTGTAACATTAATACATGATTAAAATTACAATGATCTTACACATACATAAACACCATGTTTGCACTCCAACGGTTGCTTGTGATAGAGCTAATGCTCTTCTAACACTTAGCTATGAGACGGGTGACTACAATAACATAATTAATTGAGACGACAAAACCTTCACACATAACTCAAAATACACAAACATTGAAAGTCTTCATGAATATTATATAATACATGAAGCTTTGAAGTGAGTAAATTAACAACATAAAAATGGTTTTAAGCCTCCCATGTCTCAAAAGCACCATTGACAAAATCGTAATACCCTCCGTACAAAGTCAAGGTCTTCTTCTCGAGGCCTTCCTTTTTTTTTTTCCCATGATTCATAAATCAAGCAAATTGGATAAACTTAACTAAAACATCAATGTTTTCTCAAGCATGTTCCACAAAATCCTGATTAACCCAACAAAGGTCTAATCAACTAACCCCAACTAGTGGCAGCAAGAGCTGAAGCGGGATCCCAACCAAGGGCAGGAACACCAGCAGGAGGCAAATCACTTTCTACAACTGGAACCACATCAGCATCCCAATCAGCTTGAGAAGAAGTCCACTCAACCCCAGCAGCTGGTGCAACCAAGCTAGGCATTGCTCCCACATCTGGAGCAACATTTGCAAAATCAGTAGGCCATTGTTCAGAAGGCATAATACCACCATATTCAGCTACAGCACCATAATCATAGGCAACAAGGGCCTCCCCTTCTTCTTGTTGCTCCTTAGCTTCCTCGGGATCTCTGTGAAAGAAGAGATCAACCATAACATCCCACTTGTGTCCTGGAGCAATGGTACCACGCATCTGGAGGACCATCCTTGTCAACAACCAGAAGAGACAGCCTATACTGTGCTTCCCCTTGTTGTTAGCAGGAATTCCAATATCAACAAACCGCAATTGTGAATCAGTATCACAAAAGGCAATCGTTGGAATATTTCCAAGTGGAGATTCCTTTATTGGTTGGTGATCAGTCCTTGGATCAGTAAGAATAAGCAGACGAGGTTCACTAAAGGATGTTTGAAGCTGGTTAGTGAATGTTCCAGGGGTATGCCTCCTAGCAATAGGGTGAGCTCCAGTGTATTGGGCAAACTTCAAGATAGCCCTTTGACCATACGGCCTAGCTGACTGGACAATTATGTCTTGAGGATTTTCGATGGCAACAATTACTCTAGCTGCAAGTTGTATCTTCTCCCAAGTTTTTCCAAGATTAATAATGTATATCCCGTCAGTGCGACGCTTAAAAACATATCTTTCCATCTGGAAGTGGCAGTTCTTGGTTCCGAGGTGCACATGGGCAGCCAACATCATCTGGATGTCTTGCTCCTTCTGAGAGAGCAACCTTGTCGCCATCTTAGAAAAAATTGAGCTAAGTTAGGGTTATGGATTCGGAGGCCACAAGGGATTTGGAGGTCGGAGGTCGTAAGGGAAATATTTGAATAGCAGTCAAACTCCCGGCCTTCCTTAACATAAGGGTAAGTCTTCGAAACTTTCACAGCTTCCTGCAAGTATTTAAAAGCCAGTGAAATTGAAAATTAGGAAAAGAAGTTATGCATTATCAAAATAATTCAAAAGTTATGTCATATAATATTGTTTGATTTATAGTTATTGGAAATTGATTATCATTTAATTCCCAATATTAGATGTCTTATTATTTATTTGATATTGTTGTTTTGCCTAAAATAGTATTTTTATTTGTGTATCATTCTTAGGAGTATGAATTTACTTTAATGCCACTCATATAGCTAATAATGCCCTAATCTATTAATTTTTACAAAGATACCACCCCCTTTAATAATGAATTTCATTATCTCAGGATAAGGGTACAACTAGAGGACAAAAATAAATTTAATAATTACCTTCTCCAGCTTTGAGCATTATTCTTCAACGGAGAGATCACCGAGAGCTTGATTTACTGTTTCTTTTGCCGGAGTGCAGATTTTGACCCAATCCTCTATAAAATCCTTGTACATGAAAATTATTTACCGAATTAATAATATGCAATATTTATACCATTTGAGTTTTGCTTAAAGATATTATTTGAAGCAAATATACAATTGAGTAGTTGATAAAAAAAAAATCTTCCACATTATAGTGGTGAGAAAAATCTCTAATATTTTTTCTTAGAAGCAAAATATGATGTAGTTTGGGATAGAGGGACTTTTCGGGACAGCTTTTGACAACTATGCTTTTCACACAATAATCTTAATTTTATTTGGCTATTATTTTTTTGCTATTTTCTCACAGTTTTCAGAGATTTTTAACGTGGAAAGCTATTTTCTCTATAAAAATTTCACAACTAACTTTATAAAATATTGCAACCATCCCAAATAAATTTTAAATTTTACTCTTTTATGTATAACATCTAATGAGAAGTAATATATAGCTCATGTGGTATAAATCATGTTACTGTTTAAAGTTATGAATTGAATCGCTTAACTGAATAAGCTAAACAGAGGCAATGATTGAAGCATTTTGATTTTGAATTTTATCTTTCATTTCACTTCTTACAATCTTCATAATGTTTCTCATAGATTTTTATTTGAATTTTGCGCTGAAATATTTGAGAAACATAATTATAAAAACTTCAAAAAAGTCAACTTAATTGTTACATAAATGTGGCCTTATCGCCATAAAATAAAACTTCAAAGCTTCTACAGGCAACGAGGCTAAATGACGCATAATTCTATGTATAAATGTCAAAAGAACTCTAATCTTCTTTTTGGCATATATCTATTATGAAGAAGTATGCTCAAATTAAAGATATATGGGAGAGACAAATTAAGATAGAGAGGTAGATTACCACGGCTGTAGTGAGGGTGGAAGGGGTAGCGAGAAATGGAGCGTTGCGGATGAGTCGAGGGCTCGAAGAAACTAATGGGAGAGGAGAGGAGTTTGGAGAGATGGGATTATGATAAGAGCGAGAGGAGAAGGAGGCTAATTATATAGAAGTGCGAGGGATGACAGGCAGAAACAACCATTGAGAACGGCCCCTCCGCACCTTCGCTCATATATTATACTATTTCTTTATATCTACTACTGGCCCCTCCGCACCTTACTCGAATTCTGGAACTTTCACCCGCTTGCATGGCTATGGACCTATGGTGAAGGGAAGATAACAGAGGCTATTTTTGTGCAAGTTTTTAATGAAAATAATTTTTTTAAATTTATATATAATATATTTATTTTAGTAATCTTACGGTCAATGTTCTATTTTTGTGCAAGTTCAAGTTGGAAAATAGTTTAATTTTTCCTTAATAGGCCTCCGTCCTTTTGCGAAGGAGAAGTTTCATTCTGTTTCAGAGCTTTTTGGAAATAATTAAATAACTGTTTGCTATTTTCTTCAAAACACATAAATTAAAAGTTTCTATTTACTATTTTAATGAAATTCAATGATAAAAATAGGATCGCCTAATCGTTTTTCTCTAAATAAAATTATATATATATAAAGAGAGAGAGAGAGAGAGAGAGAGAGAGAGGACGTTTGCAGAAACTTGCATAAAGTTGCTTAGTAATCTGAATCTAGAGAATATACAATTTCTTTAGCACTGCCAATAGATAAGATTTAAAGGTTAATTCTGTTAGTTCACTTCAACTGTACTATTCCCAAAAGTAAAAAAGAAAAAAAGAAAAAGAAAATAGAGATCTAAGAATCAGCATTTAATTCTGTTAGATCACTTCAAAGGTTAATTCTGTTAGTTCACTTCAATTGAACCATAATCCAAAATACTTCATTGTATGACACATTAATTCAATTGATCATGAAGTATTTAATCAGCATTTAAGGGTCTTAATGATGTCAGAATTGCACGATCTTGAGCTTGTTGTATTCGTCTCGATTCAACTATAAACATGCCTAATTTGGAAATCATTTGGTCATCAAATTAATGCTTTGAAGCTTCCAAATGTGCTTTAAGCCCTTGATTTAAGTCCATTTGGGCTCATATTGGACCGATTTTAATGTCGTTCGGTTCACCATGTCGAGACGTCCAGTTTGACTATAAGTTTGCTGAGATTAGGGCTCATATGGTCCTAAGTTTAATTTTGAAAATTTCCGATTCAATTATGCCTCGAGATTAATGCCTGCTCATGACGATTTTTGGTGACATATCATATTTCATCATTTTTATGACCTTCTATAACATTAAAATATAGAGAGATTTTTTTTTGCTATTGTTTTAGGGCAAATATTTACAACAAATATTTTTATACAAAAAGTCATAGGTAAAATTTACACGGCATTCCGAAGATAAATAGAGGATAGATATTTATGAAAAGTTGGCACAAAGATGAATTGTATTCAAGCAATAAGAAGTTTGACATATGATGCCTCGTGGGCAATTGGGTGAAAAATGTATTATCGTAGGCTCAACATGGGCATGCGATGTTGTCCGTCTGCTTCACTAGGGTTTTCTCTTCCCTACTTGCTCTCTTCCGCACCGCCTGCTTGAGGCCTTCAATGTTTGATTTGGCTTCAAGGAAGTCTATTTATCTTCCCTTCTGCATTTTTATGTGTTGTTTTGGTTGTTTTCTCTCGGTTCTTGCACCTTTCGGCCGACTATGTGTAATGACGGTTAATCGTTTGAATGATTCCGACTTTTTGGATGGGAAGAAGTCTTCTCGTTCTTTTAGAAATGCTTTATTTTGGGTTTCTCCCTCACCGAGCTTCCCTGACCTCAAAATCACTTCGCACCGTGGGTTACCATCATTGTGGATTTCCGAAGATGAAATTCTTGCGCTTGCTTCCCCTTTGAGTTCGCTTTGGTTGGCAAATTCCCTAACTGTAGACCCTCTTTTGATGCAATCCAAAAATTATTCTTCAATCTCAAGCTTATTAGTGATTTTTTGGTTACTTTGCTCAACTCGAAGCATGTGTTGATTAAGCTTATTAGTGACTTGGATTATTATAGAGTGTTCTCTCACTATTCTTACTTTGTTAGTAATTGCTTTATGAAATTATTCAAATGGACTCCTAACTTTGATATTGAGGTGGAATCCCCTATCATGCATTCTAATTTGGGTTTCATTACCCGACCTTAGGCCTCACATCTTCTCTCCCCATATCCTTCATGACCTTGGTTCCCTATTTGGTTGGCCTCTTAAAACTCATTATGCCACTTCTAGCAGCTCAAGGCCCTCTGTTGCTCGTGTTATGGTTGAGTTAGATGTCACCAAACACAATCCTAATAGAGCATGGGTTGGTCCCGATTGCAAACTTGGGTTATATTCAATCCGTGGTTATGGAGGATTTTCTTTCTTATTGCATTCATTGTAAATAGTTGGGGCATTCAAAAGTAGACTGTCGCATTTTACCCTCCATCTTGATAAATCCCACATAGTTATGGGTGGTAAGCCTCTAATGATGTGAAAGAAAATATGCAAGGCAATGGTTGTGTTGACTTAACAATGCAAGAAAATGTGGATAATTTGGATAATGGGCTTATGCTTAACCCCTTGATTGCTACTGATGCGGGCTGGAGCATTTGTTTAAGCCCGTGATGTTGGTCCCGAATGAACCTGTGGTTCCTCCTGTTGTTGTTTCTATTTCAGAGAATATTGATAGTATTAACAATAATATGGTTGGAATAGACTTTACTAGCTCCTATTGTCAATACTTATGGTATTCAGTATACTTCTCCTTTAGTGAATCTAGCTGCTTCCAATTAAGAGGATTGTGAGGGTTTTAATCATAAGGCTGCTAATAAATTGGCTTTAGTTCCTAATTGCGATTGTCAGCTCGTTGTTTTCCTTGTTGTTGTTGAGAAGGCCCATAAGGAAAATGTTCTTGCCTCCTGATGACTCGCCTTTGGCCTCTTTGGGACCGGCTGCATCGTCTAATATTGTGGAGACATACAAAAATGTGCCTTTTACTGATGTTCTGATTTCTCTTATTTCTAATGATGCTTTGAAAGCTCAATTGGCATTGAAAAGTGTGCATCAATCTGATTATTTGGATGAGTGCCATTCCTCGGCTTGCTGGGGTGGTGGGGAAGACATGGATGAACTTGGGGATGAGTTCCAAGCGATGTATGTTTGAATGTGGGTCGCATAGTTGAAAAATCCTTTTCTAATGGTGATGGCAAACATAGTAGGAAAAAAAAAGTGATTCTTTGATTTTTGTTATTTATGTCTTGTGCCATTGGCCCTCTTCTGGGTGGGTTTTCTCCTTTCGGTTGTTGTGTGCTCTCGGTTGTGGTGCTCTGTCTGTCTGTTCTAGCTTTGGGTTGCTTGGTTGGGGGAGTTTTTGGTTGGAGGTTGGGCTGTGTGGTTTGGATGGGTTTGGTTTCGGGCTTGGGTTCCAGTTTTGGTGTTTGGGTTTTTGGTTGGGTGGGGTTTTCACTATGGGTGGTCGGTTGTTTCGTTGTTTCTGTTGGCTGGCCTCTTATTCTTTTTCTTATGTTGTGCTTATTTCTATTTTTTCCTCCGTTGTGCCTAATTCTATTTTGTCTCCAGCTGTCGTTGCATTGGTCTTCGCTTGTTTCAAATGTCCATCTTGGTTGACTCCTTTTTCCTTTTGTTGTTTATTGTAATATGTTGGAACAAATGCTCTTAGGTTTTCATGCTGCATTTTTAGCAAACTTTTGTTTCATTAAGAACCTGTAATCTTTTCTTCATATTAATGCTAGGCCCCTATATGGGTTTTAACAAAAAAAGTATTATCGTATGCTACTATTTTGATCTTTTTCAGAGCCGTTAGCAAACATAGTAGAAGCAGGCTACTGAAAGTATTGATTATATTTCAAGATAGCATAAACAATACAGAAAAATAGTTGATTTGCGATGAAATATTTCATTGGAAATTAACAAATTTCCATTGGAAAAAAAATATTTCTAGTGGATATCTAACGGAAAATTTTTCGCTAGTAAAACGTACATCTGAAAATAATTACCCATGAAAAAAATCCGTTGAAAATCTTTTTGATAATTAAAAAAAGAATTGGCAAAACTTATTTTTCTTTTACTGGAGTGAAGCTTTTTTACTCTAGTTTCTCTCCTAATCAACTTGCCAAGCTATCCTTACCTACATGCCTGGCTATAAATCCCCTTTCATGTGGGCGAATTATTACGTCCGGTCACCGGACCGTCCGGAGACGAATCCGGATGCACCACATCACCCAAATGCACTGGCCCCGGGTGACGTGGCGCGTCCGGATTCGTCTCCGGACGAATCCGGACACCGGACGTAATAATTTTCCTTTCATGTGACATCAACAGGCTAACCCGCTAACTACTAACTCAAGTATTTCATATATATTTTTATTTTTATAGAACAAAGTCAAGTCACTCGATCAAAAATAGTGTGGGATTAAACTTCTTATTGGTTTTTCTCATGCGTGCCATGGAGGAGAGAGGGAATAGGGAGGCAGCCATGGGCCATCCAAAAATGGGAAACAAAAATGTTAGTTTTTATTTTCATTTTGGTCACAAGAAAGCCATATATATATATATATATATATATATATATATATATATATATATATATATATATATATATCAAATTATTTTTAATTTTCAAAATTCAAATGATAATAATATCTTTATTAGTATTTATTTAAAAATAAATTATTAAATTGGTTAAGCTAATTTAACAATAATTATTTTAAAACTATTTATTTATTTTGAATTAAATATATCTTTTAAAAACTATTTATTTTTTAGAATTTAAATTTTCAAACGGAAATTCCACCGTAAAATAAATTTCATGCTGGAAAATCCGCCTGGCATTTCCATTGGAAATTTTCAACCGAAAAATCCACTAGAATTTCAGCCGAAAATATTTCATCGAAAATCATCTATTTTCTCGTAGTGAAATTATTTTATTTCAAAGATAATAATATGAAATAATACAACATAGTTGATAATTTCGGATAGCAAATAGCCATCCTCAAAAGTTGACAATATATATGACACATGTTGTAAATGTATGACAATCATTAATGAGAGTATAGATGATGATGGGTAACATTGTTGTAGTCCTCATATGTGATGCTAATGATGTAATTCTTATGATGATAACATGACCATGAATGGGACGAAAACAAGTAGTATTCAATGTTTAGATGATTGTGTGAGATACTATTGATGTTGTATGTGACATCTAAAAGATTGTTGTGGTGATAAATCACTGTTGATAGGAACATGATAAGCACTGTAAGATATTGAAACATTTTATCAACATAAAATATTTAGGGCTCGGTAAATTAAGGCTAATGATTATATTTGAAAATAAAAATTCGCTCGATTATTATTTAAATCTTAATCAACTTTAAATCGATCTTGATATGTTTCAACTAAAATATGATTGCTCGAAATGAAATCGATTCAACTTATAAAATGGCCAAGATGAATTCTTTATAACATGTAAGGTGCAATTTTCTCTCATTGTCAATATTGTTCTTACTTGTTGAGCATATTTTTTTGTTGTTGTTTCTAAGAACTCCATTAGAGTCGAGTATCCATTTCTAAGTGGAATCTATCTATACTTTTATTAAAATGGTTTTTTTTCCTTTTCTGAGAAATTTCATGGCACTCCTTAACAATCCGTACGCTATTATCTTAAACTTCTCATTAGGGTTTATGTGCATTACATTAGCAATTTTAATATGCCTCATCTTAATAATCAATGTGACAAGTTTGTTGATGGTGGCATTTGATGTTTTGATGGGCCAATATAATGAAAAATTTAATTAATGAATTTGACAAAAGTAGGAAACAATATAGTTATTTTTAATATTGATCAACACTTATTCTTGGGATGAGTATTTTGATACAAAAAATAGTGAAATGATAGAGTCCCAGAGAATATTTTGAAATAAATTACATAATAGAGCATACATCAATACAATTGGATTACTGATGTATTGTTCATGGCGAGAAAAAATCTTGGGGCCAATCTAGTGGTGGTGTCATTGCCACTATACCCTCTATAAACATGCATAGTCTCCTTATATCAAGTGACAACACCCCAATTGACTTGGTGAGCTATTCACTTGGAGTCAATTGATTATTATAGGAGTTGTCATTCGAGCAATTCAAATATTTGTGAACTATTTACTAAATATCATATTTTGTCTATGGGTTGACACATCTTTTTGAACTTATATTATCATCACTTCAGTTGATGAGTATCAATTTAACCTCTTAATAGCCTTGAGATCAGTACTTTCCTTTTATTAAAAAAATATTAAATACTATATAATTTCTTAAACCCAATAATAGTTAACCTTGAGGATATATAAAACATAACTCAAAATACACAAAATTACTAAAATTTCCTTGAGGATATAATACATGAAGCTTTGAAGTTGGAAAATCAACACCATAACAATGGTTTTAAGTCTCCCATGTCTCAAAAGCACCATTGACAAAATCATAGTACCCACCATACAAAGCTAGGGTCTTCTTCTTCAGGCTTTCCTTAACATTAGGGTAGGTCTTTAGATTCTCAAGAGAAACTTTCACAGCTTCCTGCAAGTATTTAAAGGCCAATGAAATTGAGAATTAATGAGGACATTGTCAAAATAATTCAAAGATATGTCAAATAGTACTGTTTGATTTATTGTTCTTTGAAATACATTATCGATCATTTAGCTTCAATATTTGAAGCCTTGTTAATTATTTATTTTGAAGTTTGGCCTATAAAAATAATAAGTTTTATTAGTAGATCATTATTAAGATCCAACTTAAGCTCTAGTGATTGATTCTATAGTCAACTAAGCTAATCTATTAAAATAAGATTATTGTAGTTGGCTAACATATTATTAAAAGGTATAAATTATGATTATATTTAATAAAATTGAAGAGTTAGCTGATACACTAATAAATAATTAGTTTCTTATCTTAGGAAAATGTGTCAGCTATAGTGACAAAATAAATTTAGGTCTAGTTTGGGAGTGTTTTTGGCCATTCACTATTTTTAAAAAAAATTGTGTTAAAAAGCGACTCTAAAAAGGAGAAAAAAATAGTCCCAAACAAAGCATTAGGCTTGGTTTGGGACAGCTTTAGACCACTATTTTTTTTTTCTGCTTTTAAGAAATTTTTGTAGTAAAAAGCAACTTTATAAAACAGTAAAAAAATTGTCTCAAACAAAGCCTTAGGCCTCATTTGGGACGGCTTTCTTACTACTTCTTGTAGCAGCTTTCTAGTACAAAATCTAAAGTATGAGATCCTGATTCTATGAAAAGGAGAACCTAAGTCTTAGAGATTCAAGATTAAATGGATAGTATAGTAGTACCACTAAGGCAATTCCTACTAATAGTATATCTAATCCTAAGGGAGGGAAATACCTAGCCTTAAGGAAAAGTGGGTTAATTGATCATGTGATGGGGTCAATATATGCTCATTATAGAGGATCAAAAGTGGATGATCATATAGTAGGGTCAAAGTATGCCCACTACAGAGGATCAAAGATGGACGACCATATGGTGGGGTCAAAGTATGCCCACCATAGAGGCTCAAAATCATGTGATGGGGTCAAGATATGGCCACCACAATGATCGAAGTTGGATGGTCATATGATGGGGTCAAAATAAGCCTACCACAGAGGACCGACTGGATGATCATATGATGGGGTCAAAATATGCCCACCATAGAGGGCCGGAGATTATGTGATGGGGTCAAGATATGCCCACCACAATGATCGAAGCTGGATGGTCGTATAATGGGGTCAAGATATGCTCACCATAGAGGACCGACTGGATGATCATATGATGGGGTCAAAATATACCCATCATTGAGGGTTGAAGATCATGTGATTGGGTCAAGATATGCCCACCATAGAGGCCGGACTGGATGACCATATGATGAGGTCAAAATATGCCCACCATAAAGGGTCGGAGATCATGTGATGGGGTCAAGATATGCCCACCATAATGATCGAAGCTAAATGGTCATATAATGGGGTCAAAATATGCCCACCATAGAGAACTGACTGGATGATCATATGATGGGGTCAAAATATGCTCATCATTGAGGGTCGAAGATCATGTGATGGGGTCAAGATATGCCCACCATAATGATCAAAGCTGGATGGTCGTATGATGGGGTTAAGATATGCCCACCACAGAGGACCGATTGGATGACCATATGATGGGGTCAAAATATGCCCACCATAGAGGGTTGGAGATCATGCGATGGGGTCATGATATGCCCACCATAATGATCGAAGCTAGATGATCGTATGATGGGGTCAAGATATGCCCACCATAGAGGACTGATTGGATGACCATATAATGGGGTCAAAATATGCCCATCATAGAGGGCCAAATATTATGTGATGGGGTCAAGATATGTCCACCACAATAATCAGAGCTGGATGGTCATATGATGGGGTCAAGATATGCCCACCACAGAGGACCGACTCGATGACCATATGATGGGGTCAAAATATAACCACCATAGAGGGTCGAAGATCATGTGATGGGGTCAAGATATGCCCACCATAATGATCAGAGCTGGATAGTCATATGATGGGGCCAAGATATACCCACCACAGAAGATTTGACATGGATTGAAACTAGGATGGTGCCGCAAAGGGCATTATCCATCACTAGTAATTCTAATCCTAAGGAAAGGATACACTAGGACTCACACCTAACCTTAAGGAAAAGAAAACTAAAAATGATCAATTGATTATCTCTAAATTTGACTTGATTTTCTTAAACTTGGAGAGACAACTTTAATGTTAAATTATTATACTCATCAAGCATGGTACTTGTTGAAGAGGCACCCTAATGTTAAAAACATCAAGTGGCATCCCACATAATTGATCAATTGACATGAACCTCCCTTATAGATCGTTTCTAAGATGAACAATCCAGTTGATGTTGATTCAAAGTTTACATCAGTCTTATAACGAACTAAAATAGATCTCCAAAGGACTGCGGCCAAGCCTCCAAAGTGGAAAGTCCTGAGGTGACACAATTTATCACGAGCTTGAATCATTCATGACTTATATGATTTCAAAATTTCTTGAGTTTGAAAGCAACTTTCTTTGAGGCCCTCGAGCTCCTCTAATCAAAGTCGGGCACTAACTTAGTTGTGACTCAATTTTGAAAAGCACTTTCCAACAACGTAAAACACACCTCTAGATGAGAATAATCTTGGATCCATCATAGAGTGTTATTTAACGGAGTAGATCTTAAAGAAATGATGCCCATGTGTAAGGACTCACATATATCTCTGAAGAATGAGATTTGGATTCTTATCAGGAGTAGAAAATTCATTCTTTTTATTAAAAAATTTTCTCTTAACCATTTGGACCCTATCAGAATAACAAGTAGGAAAAAAATTCACACATATAGTGAGAAGTAGAGTGACTCCAATTAACCCGAAAGGGCTAAGGGTTTGGATCTTGTTGACCCAGATCAACTTTCATAGAAATTGAACTGGGGTTTTCCCTTATAATTTTTTTTAAAAAATTAAAATCAATTTTAAAAGGTTTAAGTTAGAGAGAAAAATTTAATCTTTTCAATTCTCTTGCATGACTCTTTTTCGTATCTGATAGATTGTCCATGTACGACGATAAATCTAGATTCAAGATTTTTTAAAGTCAAACTATTAAAGATGATCGAGCTCTTTGAGATTTAAGGTTTAAAAGGAAGGAAGTCTTTTTCTCTCTTTTTTTTGGTGACGCACTTCGCTTATCTTTTAATTTCTTTGATGCACTTTATGCATCTTTTGATTTTTTTTGTTTTTGTTTTTATTTTGTTTTAGCTCACTTTATGCATTTTTTATTTTTTTTGACAAAAGACTTCATCACTTTTAAAAAACCTTAAAATAATTGCTCTTTTTTTAAAACTAGGATTATATCTCAAGCATAAAAGAATGAAACCCATTCTCTTATGTAATGAAGAATAATCCCCAAATTAAACCCAATCTTTTGATAAGAAAATTAGCTTGACTAGGAAAGTCATTGAATAGACTTTAAGCATGCAAGAGATACCTATAAGATAGAAAATTACGAGATGATTGAGAAGATTTTCATTTCTAAGGTCAACTTAAGTTGACATAGATTTTAATTCAAAAATTAAATCGATCCACAAAAGTGGTGGGAGGGAGGGGCCTTTAAATATCCGGTGGAGCCAACTACAACTCTCTCTTGTCTTTGATTTAAAATAGAGATCAATTTTTATTAAAAAGATGGATCAACTATCTTAAAGATTCAGACCCAATACACTTGAAAAAAATATATATCTTCCTTCAAAATTATAAGTCTAGGTGGCAAGACCCTACCAGTGTAGAATTATATTCCTATAATCTCTTAGGAGGAAGATACTGTATTGGGGTTTATACTATCTCTAGATGATGCGACATTATTTTAATCTAAGAACCTATTACGATATGATTCCCTTTAGAAGTTAAATTTAGGTGATGTCACTATCTGATAAGATCTCTGATTAATTTTCCCTCCCTAATTACTAGTGACCTAGCAATTATGAGAGTGGCACCCTGGGCAGTTTCTACACCTCCTCCTCTATAGATGTTATAGTGGGGCACGTGTAGCAATGTGACCTAACATCGTCTAGTAGAGTGGATGGGTCATAACCCTCAATTGGGGGCTTATGGCTTATTACTGGTGAATGTTCATTTCTAGTTTGGTAGATCTTTTCTGTGCAATAGTCAAAAGGGCACGGTGGAGATCACACTACCATTCTCATAACCTCCCTTCCTTGAGTAGCAGGAAAAGGGTGGAAGTGGCTTCCACCAAAGAGGGGGTATGTGAAAGGAGTAATGAACTCTTTATTAGACTCAAATTTGACTTGCTTTAAAGCTTTTGATTCAACAATCTTTCTAGCCTTAATGATTTTCTTTTTGACTCTATGCATGTGGTTCTTCTACAGTCACGTTATTGCGTAATGAGAAGGTAAGTTTTCCAACCATTTGAGTATGTTCATTTTCCTGGAATTAAGAAAAGGTGATTTGAATCAGTTGGTTTGAAATAGAATTTAAATCTTTAAATAGATTGATTTTCTTCAAATTTTGGAACTCAAAAAGTTGAGTTTTCACCCAACATGAAGGTTCACAAAATTGACAAAAATTTTTCTCAAGAGTTGGGCTTGACTCTCTCATTCCACCAACTAACTTGCGGTGAAATGTCAAAGCTTAGATTTGAAGTTGAAATTGAGATTGAACTTGAAATTAAAATTGAACGGATCTTCTTCAAATTTCGAAACTCAATATGTTAGATTTTTCGTGAACATGCAGGTCAACGAAATTGATATGAAGATCTAAAAGTATGGCTTGACCCTTTCGCTCCGCCAATTGACTTGGGGGCAAAAATGTCAAAGCCTGAATTTGGTTGAGAAGATTTGAGTTTTAACATTGGAATTAATAGATCTTTAAATTCTGAAACTCAACATATTGAATTTCGTTCGAATATGCAGGTTTACAGAACTGACATGAAGATCCTAAGGTATGACTTGACCCTTTCGCTTCGCCAATTGACTCGAGGGAAAAAATGTCAAAGCCTAGGTTTGTTAGAGGGTTTGAAATGAGTGGACGTGGATTAAAACTTTTGAAATGGATTTGAGAAATCACAAATGATTTTAAGGAGTTTGAATCATCATTATATGTACTAAGTTACAAGGAGATATTGCATGGTAACACATGACAATTATATCCAAAATTGACTTTGCTCATTTTGATAAAAAAATTGAATTTGAATTTGGAATTGGCGGATTTTCTTTGAGTTTTGAAACAGCAAGTTGAGTTTCACTCAACATGAAGGTTTACAAAATTGATAAGAAAATTTAGAGAATTGGGCTTGACTCTTTCATCCCATCAATTGACTTGGGGGTGAAATGTCAAAGCCCAAATTTTGCTAAAGATATTTGAATTTTGAGTTTGAGATCGAAGAGTTTTTATAGATTGTAAAACTTAACATACTTGAGATTTGTTTGGATATACAAGTTTGCAATATTTATAGGAAGATCTTAAAAGATTTGGTTTGACTCTTTTGCTCTACCAATTCACTTGGAAGCAAAATATCAAAGCCCGTCTTAGACAGATGTTTCCTCGCTCACCTCTCTTTTTGACATGCGTTTTCTTTTTGATGTTGGTCACACTTACCCAAGGGAGATATGGGTAGAGGGACCAATGAAAGAAGGATAGTTAAAACTACCGATGCAATAAAATTTATGCCGTTATTAAAGATGGAGAGAGAAATTTGGTCCCACCGTGGTCGCCATTTTTTTTATTTATGGAAGTTTTAAAAAAAGGTTTTGAAAAGTTTAATCTCCTTTGGAAAATTTTGGAATTGACTTTAAATTTTAATTCTGAAATCAAATATCCCATCAAAAAAGGTATACCACATTGAGAGGTGGAAATACAATTTCAAATTGAGGTTCAGATTTAGAATTACAAATCTCATCTTGAATGTCGTAGTCAAATTTAAGAAAGAATCGCATATGATCCCGAAGGGCCAAAGTGTAGTTCGATCGAATATTTAGCTACGATAATTTAAATGAGTTATCATTAATCTCATATTCGAAGCTTTGACAAAGAATGATATATCTTCCCAAAGGAAGATAATATCGTTTATTATCGATCGTTCGGACATGATGATAATGATCGTCGTCGATTTTGATTTTTCCCAGAGAAGGCTAATTAAGTTTTGAAAATCAATTTTGAAAATTAAGTGTGGGTTCTAAATCTCCTACGAGTGTAAGCCCTCATAGTTAATTACATCGTAGGGGGGGGTTGAATTTCCTACGAATACTCTCGATTATAACAACGGCAAAAATTCTATTTAGAGTTTTCAAGGAGTGGATATCAAAGGAGGTGAAACTGGAACTTCAAGTGAGATTAGAACAAGATTAAGCTTTTATTTTGGAGTCAAAGGAAAAAAATATGAGACACTTTGAGATTCTGAAATAATTCAAAAGTGCCCCAACCTAAACTAAGTGTTGAGCTTTAAATTTTAGATTAAGAGAGAGTTTTAGTTTCAGTTGATTGATTTATTAGAAATTTGAGATTATATTTTCGGAGGTTGGGGTCTTATGATTATAAATTTATTGCGGATCCTAAATTTAAATTTGGATACTAAAACACAGTAGTTCAAACCTAGCTAATGTTGTGCAAAACCTGGACTTACGCCAGCCTAGATTGGGGAGCCAGCTAACCACCTAGTCGATTTAAAATCCATGAGTCCAGTCATTTAATATAAGGGTGGTAGGATGTTATTATTAAAATTTTAAGGATTTGGGCCTGACATCTAGAGATTGCCCTAAGTGGCCCCTTAACTTATGTTGGATGAAAATACTAAAAGGTAATGCAATTAAAATTTTGACTCACTTTTAGATTGATTTCTAATGCAATGCATGTTGATCGACTCGATTAAATGTATAAAACATATGAAGTAGTTTTAAAAAGGATGAAAAATAAGTTTTATCCTAGATTGCATAGATTTCTCTTTGACAGATCTGGACCCTCATAGGCTAGGTAGTCTACCAGAACCTGCAGGCGGGGATGTGCCTAATAATAGAGAGAAGATGCATCAAAATTCTATAAGAACTCCTAGCGATCTCGGGATTACTTCTTAAATTATAAATGTTTCTATGTTATCTTAAAAATTTTAATTAAGTTTGAGTAGAAAAATTTTAACGTACCCTTATGAGCCTCCGATCAAATCAAGGCTAAAATAAAACTTGATATGCAAATCGTCAAAAAACTAGGAAAAGAAGGCAACATCTAATCACAATCAAATTAAATTAAACACATTAATAAAATAAATCAATTAAATAAATGTCCATAGGCAAATTGTCTTTTTATTACAACTAAGGGTTTGTAAAAATTAAAAATGGTCGTGCACTACTGACAACAACCTGGATTCTAATCCTAGTACAGATGCAAGTGACTTTGAGTGGGATACTCTTTGCCTTCAATTCCTCGATCTTCTCCTCTTCAGCTCCTTGGATTAGTCATATCTGGATACCCAAATGGAAAAGAAAACTTTTCCCCCGAAAGGGAGGTTATTGTTTCCACTTTGGGAAGTGAAATGATCTAAAATTGGGCTTCCAAATGGAAAAGGACTACTCCCTGAGGGGTATCCTTTTCACTTTGAAATCAAACTTTGGATACATGTATCCCGACTCAAACACTCACTTTCATAACTCAAGACTTTTAAACAAAGTACATTGATATGAAAAAAAGAAAATCTAGACTCTCCTACAAAGTTATCCTAAACATTTAAATATTAAATCAATCCCAATCAGTTATATATAAAGAAATTAAAGTACTCAATTCAATTATGCTTGGCCGTGCTCTTATTTATTTGGAGGCTAAGCAGCAGAAACACATGTAGCATTCACATTTATTATTAATTTAGTCCTCTTTTATCGTCCTGTATGAGCACGACCACCTGTAAAAAATCTTGTGAGTAACAAAATCATTTCTAACCTAAGATTAATCTATCGCCCATCATATCAATTCATAGATTGCATTAAAAATAAATAAATACTCACATCAATCAATTTTTAATCACAACATGTAATGAAAACTCAAAAAACCATGCACACAGCAGTAAAAGTAAACATCGGCCTAGCCTAAGTCTAAAAGTGGTGTCTTATCAAATCATCTAAAGTGTGTGTAAAAGGCTGTGTGGTTTGTATATGTCATAAATATGATCATTAATTGATGTTGCTCGATGTTTTGGTTGGTTGAAAGGTCGAAGGGAATTTTGATTAAAATTTAAATATTAATACCTTAAGCTTAATTTTAAGATGTATTTTAAATATTAAGGATTACCACCTTTGTTACTCACCAAGGCCATGAAGTTTATTTCACATTCCTTGGGGCTAAGCTAATAGCCTCATAGGCCTAGGTTACCCTATAGTAATCAAGGTTGATTAAGTTGATTTAGTTAGTTAGAAGTTCAAGGGTTAATAATTATTAATTAAGTTAATTAGGGGTTAATTTTAGAGATTAAGTTAATTAAGTTTGTTATCAATCGGTTCGTGACATTATGCCACCAGGCTCGAGGAACCAGGCCTCCTTAGGACACGTAGCCCCGCAGCCTAGTCCATCCGATAAACCAAATTAATAAAGTTTTAATTAAGAGTTTTAATCTTAATTAAATAATTATTAATTAATTAATTTTAATATTTAAACACTTCATTGAATTCATTCGTGGCATTGTGCCACCAGGCTCGAGGAATCAAGCCTCCTTAGGACACTTAGCCTTGCAGTCGAGAGTAGTCCATCTAATAAACTTCATCTTTAGAATGGTTATGTATTAAAAGATTGGTTAAGTATTTTATTAATTAAATTGGAGTTTTTTGGAATTTTAATAAACTATTCAAATTTTTGGATTTGTTTGAATTATTTAATAATATTAATGAAGAGTCAAAAAGTTAATTTTTTAAACTAAAGTTAGTTTTGAAAATTTCAAATTTTTAATAAATATTACATCTTAGGATGAATAAGGAGACTATTATTATGCTCAATTTAGAGTTTTCTATAAAAAGTTATGATTTTTTGAAGTTTGGGCTTAAATTTGAACTAAGGTTGACCGAAAAGTTGACTTTTTGACTTTGACCCAATTTTGAAGGTTTGACATTTTTAGAAAATACTAGATCTTAATTGAAGTTCAATGACACTGAGTTTGGTTAATTTGAAATTTTTTACAATTAGTTATGAATTTTAACGTTTTCTCAATTATTTGAATTTCAAAATTATTTAATTAGGAAGATTTTAGGAGTATTGATCCAAATCAACTCCAAACTTCATGGAATCACCCCCAAAGGCCAAGAATGACCCAAGGAGGTGTTTCCAAGTTTTTGAAATTTATTTGGAATTTTAATTATTTTTTATTAATTAATTTAATTAATTATAAATTTTCACTAAAACCTAAATTATAACTAAATTAAAGGTCTACTCAAGGGGATTTTAATTTTCCTAGGTAGAGGACTAAGTTTTGGTCAGTGTGAGATATTTTTTTCATTTTTAGATTAAAATTTGATTTATTGTGATTTTTTGAACTTTCTGGATCCTTAAAGGGGTTGAAATTTGATAGGTTTAATTTTATGTCCTAATGAACTCCAAATCCAGTCAAATTTAAACCTATGACAGAAAACATCACTAAGTTTACTGTGGTCAAGTTTTACCCCTATTGGGTATGTGTACAATCCCCGAGTAAATCTCTAAGTTTTCTAGATATTTTCTTAATTATTTTTCCTAGGTGTTACTACTATCCAATTGAGTTCCAATATCTGTCCATCTAACCCTGACATTAATACATACACGCTACAAAAATTTCAAAGTATAATATTGAAAATCTAGGAAGTTATGAATTTTTAAAATTTTGGGTCCAAAATAGACTCATTACCTTAAAAATTCACATCACAGTAATCTACTAAGTATCTGATCCTAAGAAAATCATAGAACATGCCTAAGATACCCAAATATTTTCCACCAAAATTTGGGCGCTAATTTATCACTGGATTGTAAAAAAATTACAAAAAACTAATTTCAAACAAACTGAAATAATAAATACTAGACTAAATTATCTTTCCAATGAGCCTAAAAATTCTTAATTTGGTGGAGAAATAAATTTACTATGAATTTCAAAAGTTCTAGTTATTTTTTAAAATTTTTAAGTCCATTAATAGCCGACGCCAATCATTATCAATGATTGTCACCAAAAAGGCGGCGACGTGTGACATTTTGACACGTGGCGCGCTATTTAACAGCCACTTATCCGCATCATCACTAATCCTGAGCCGTCCGATCAAGAAAGAAGAAAAATCGGATGACCGAGATAGATCCAGGCCGTATTAGTTCAAAATGAATTAGAAAATTAAAATACTCATAACTTTCAAAATACTCATCAAAATTTAATGAAATTTGAAACATAAGCTCATGGGAACATTAAATTTTATTGCCTAGAGGTTGGAGACTCCATGCAATAAAAATTTTGAGTAGTTTTAAATTAAAATTTAAACTTAAAATGAGTATAACTTAAAATCCAACCATCGGTTTTTTGAGATTTTAGACTCCTTTTGCTCCTGCTAAACTCCTCTATAATATTGTTGAAGACCCCAGAAGCTTTTGATGGTTGGATTTGAAGTTGTTGGAGAAAACCCTCTTTCTCTCACTAGAATGCTCTCTTCTCACTAAAATAGTGATTTGAGGCTTGGAAATGGTGGGGAGAAGCTTGGGAAGGCCTTAGAAGTGGTTGGAGAAGATGGGGAAGGGTTTTGGAAGGTTGGAGGTTATGGAAGTTGGAGCTTAGATGAAAATGAGCAAAGATAAGGCCTTAGGTCAAATTTTCCTCAGTTAACCTTTGGATTTTTGAATGGGTGGCCTTAATTTGTTTGGATGGAGTTTGACATATGTTTCATGAGCTGCCCAAAGCTAGGGAATAAGGCTGGTATTTGTGTGTGACTTCCCTTGATCCATGGGGAGAGGGACCACACCTTTTTCCTCATTTGGCTAAACCCAAGCGAAGCCTTATTTAAGGGGCTAGTTTAAGCTCTATTATGGGTTACTTTCCATCAGGTCAAAGTAGGTTTTGATGGAAAAAAGAGTATGCTTAGGTGGCATGGTGATGCAGCTATGATTTGACCTCTTTCTCATGGGTTTAAAGGGGGTTGTTGACTTGTTGACCTATTGACTAGTCAATGGTGATTGGGATAGGTCTTGAGGAGGTCAAGAGAGCTATAGGAAATTATCCCAAGAGGTTTGGAGTCAATGGATTGGAGTTTTGAGCAAATACATGAAATTGGAGAGGATTTTGACCTCTCCAAATGGGTTGACCAAGTCAAACCTATGGAGTTTTAACTTAAAAATCTTTGAACATGAATAGAATATCAAATTGAGTGATTTTGGAGGGTTGATTTGACTTGAAATGGATTCAAGCATTAAAACTGACATTTATGTAAGTTAAGGGTTGATTTGGTCAACCAAGGTTGACTTGGTTAACCTGGTCAAACCACGGGTTGAGCTTGGGTCAAAAACTTCAAATGAGTGTTTTGAGATCAATGGAAGTGGTGTTATGCATTGGTAATGTCATTTGGTTAGAAATGGGTGTTTAAATCCCTTAAGGGCATTTTGGTCAACCATGGTTGACTTAGTCAACCAGGTCAAACAAAAAGGTGGGTTTGGGTCCAATCTGTTCCTAATGATATTTAGGATCCATTGGGATGGGTTTTGAAGGTTGGAATGGGAAGGCTAAATTGAATCTAGGGGAGAGATCGAAAACCCCTTTAACGGGCATTTTTTATCATTTTGACCCCTGGTCAATCCTGGGTCAAACTAGGTCTGGGAAAGTGTAGTTTACTGGTCAACAAATCATAAAAAAGGTGATGAATGTGATTGGGAGGTTTGAAAAGGGTTTCAAGGTCAAATTTCACTGGATGCAAAGTCCAGTGGCATAGGTTATAAATATTTGAAGGTTTTGGAGCTTGCGGGAAAGATTCAATTTCTTGGGGTACGGACCTCAGAATGAGCTCAAATTTGAAGGATCAACCTTAAAGACATGCCTGATCAATATACAGCTGACAGATCATGAATCGGAGGTCATTTGACTGGGTTTCAAGGTGATAAAAAATTCACCCAAAAAGGGTTTCAGGACATAGGTCCTCAACCCTTAAGGTTTGATTTGGAATGTTGTATTTGTGAAGGATTTTGATTTGGAATGATTGATAGTGAATTGCTCATATCAATCATAACCATAAATATGATTAAATTTATTGAGCATGATTGAGGGCTGGATAGGTTGTTGATTATTGAGGGTTGTATTAAGAATTGACTGAGATCTCTATAAATGACAAGTGTACAACTGTCCTCCATTGGATCACCAATCAGAGGATTGGGAAAAGTTATGATGACCTCATACAAAAATGAGATCAACAACCATTTTTCGTTACAAAAGAATAAAATAAGAGTCAGAAATAAACTAAACCTGCAATTTTGGCTCTAATTAATCTCACTCAGCTCATCACCTTCCTGAACCTAAAAAAAATGAATCGAATTCACAAAATTTGTTTACAAAGCCGAGCAAAAACCTAAAACTTACTTAAACCTTCAATGCAAGATTCAAGGAATCAATATGTATGCTTATCTCAATTACTCGATCAATAAAGTCATTAGCTTTCAATGTAATTATGAAATCAATGATCAATCATGAAAGTATGAGTCAATATGATTAATAACGAAAAGCATGAAATCATTATACTAAAATATACAAATTAATAACATGTGCACAAAAATAAATACACCCATAATCAATTAATCAGTACATTAGAAAATAACGCATAAGTACAACAATCATTTAATATTATCACTCTACCAGTGTTATGAATCATGAACCTGCATGTGTCACATAAGTATTCAATATATCAGTAATGTTAACATTAGGGGTGTTAAAATAGGGTTTTGGGCCGAGTTCAAGTCCAACCCAAAATTGAACTGCCCTCAATTGATCCAACCCAAAACTGATCCGCCCTTAATTGATCCAACCCAAAATTAATCTGCCCTCAATTGATTTAACCCTAACTCTACCCAATTACATAAATGGGTTAAAAATCTAAACCTGTATGAAACCCCTTAAGTAAAATAAGCTAAACTTTTAAACATTGAGGTATCTTTTGATGTAATGGTTGAAATTTTATTAAGAAACTTTGCAACATGTAAGCAAGGATGACCGAGCAATACAGTAGCCGGAAGATAGGAACTGAGTGTCATACAAGATAAAGTGCTATGTCATGGGAGCCACATCTTGAATCTTGTATGGGATAAAGTGCTATGTGATGGGAGTCACCACTTAAACTTGTAGGGGCCATCTCTTAAATCTATTATGCTTGGTGGATGATTCTGAGATAAAGATGCTGATAAGGACGTTAGTTACTTAAGTGGGAGTATTATGAAACCTTTTAAATAAAAATCTTAAACATCGAGGCACCTTTTGGTTTAATGGTTGAAATTTCATTAAGAAGCTTTAAAGTTAATCGTGCTCATCCTGAAGAATTCTTGGGATGGGTGACCTAGGAATTTATACCAATATGACAAAATCGTGAGGCTCATAGGACAAAGTGGACAATATCTCGATAGTTAAGAGTTTGAGCTGTTACAACCCGGACCCTACCCGTCCCAAACCCGGGTCGACTTGACCCAACACGCTGAGCTGGGCAAGTGTAGAGCAGGCGAGTGTTAAGAGCAGTTGAAACCGCAAACGGACGAGGGCGACTAGGCAAGGCCTCAAGTGGGATAGTAGGCGCGGGTGCGATGTTGCCAGTGTAAGCACTGGGGGGGGAGGAGGTAGGCGAGTCACAAGTGTGACGCGGTGCAGGCAGGATTGCGGGACGCATGAGGTTTCACACAAGTTATTTTTGGGTTATTTTCAAGTTAGCAGGTTGACCCGGACACAACATAATTTTTTAAACATGTTGGAAATTAGAACCTTAACTTAACTCGTTTGTTAAATGGGTCGACTTGAAACTGAATTTTTTGGGCCAGTTTAAAAATTGACACCCCTACCTGACATATGTTGGGCACAACAGTCTATAATCCATAAAATCATAAATGATATATTAGTTAAGTTGTATATGCATGATCATAAATACAAAAATGCATGAATCAATTATCCATCTTATCTAATCATCATCATCATCATCTAGTATCTATCAACTATTATGTATGCTATCAATGTATGCTTAAATCTCTTATGTATTAGTATCATATAGTTCAGCAAGACGGGACATCCAACTTTAAAGTGGTATTTTCATTTCATCTGTCATCCATTAATCATATCATTTATTCATCAAGTCAATTATCATTACATGTTGCTTTCAATTATCTATAAGGAGTCATCACTCTCTATCAGTCAGTGTAATCAGTCATTAGTTGTAGACTATAACCAGAACAACACCATAAATCATCTTTAAAGGAAAGCTCGTCGTCCCACTCTACTGTAGAAGGAATCACGTTTAAAGAGTCAACCCATATTAATTATAGAGTTAACAGTCTGTCTTCCTTGCTTACATGCAAACACTACACTTACCTTGTATAAATTATATCAGTCTCTCTTTGATGTATAGAATGTGACATGAAATGATGAAATTCATAAAATATAGAAAAATATGTATGCTAGCCAATAACTTTAAAAAATTATAACTTTTATTTTACTAAATGAAATTTTATATAATTACAGTTAAAATGTCCATAAAATACATAGCTATAATATACAAAAAGTTATATAGTGAAAGCTCGATAAATTAGGAGAACTACATTTTTATCACTTTTGGGGAGATTTAAATCGGTAAACATAAAATCATTGAAAACTAAAATGGGATTTGGGTTACATACTGCAATCACAAAATGTTTTCCTAACCGGAGCAACAAACGAAATGAGCAGAATGCAGCTTTCTCGCCTCCCTCTCTCTTCTACTTCTCCGACAAACCTCACAGCTAGGTGGGTTGTAAGGTTGAGTGGAGGATATATATATATATATATATATATATATATATATATATATATATATATATATATATATATATATATATATATATATATATATATATATATATTAGTGCTTAGCACCACGACGCCTAGAACCAGTGTTGTTGTGTTAACTTAAAATTTTCAAAATACAGAAAACACAGTGCACCACCTTCCCAGCGCTACAGTACCCTATGAAAAAAATTCTAGATTTTCATTTTATATTGATAATTACATAATTAATTAGTTAATTATTTTTTGAAATAACTAATTATATAACTAGTACTTCTACTAAAGATTTTATTATATATTTGATATTTGTTTAATTAGTTTTAATTATTAATAATACTATTAAATATTTCACTAATCACTTAAATATTCTACTTCTTACTAATTATTTAATTATTAAATTTTAAATTATATAATTATTTATTCTATTTTAAATTCTAAACCCAAAGTTAATTATATTCATTTTTAATTACAAATTACACAACTATTTATTTAATTAAGCTTAATTAGATTACTTAATTATACTACTAATTATTAAATTAATTATTAATATATTAGAGGCTATCTAGGATTTGCTAAACATACTATAATTATGCTAAATTAAATTTAGTACTAATTTAGCTGTTACTTTTCCTTGTCGCCATTTATTAGTTGGTGCTTCGTACTCGCGTGCTTCGTGTAAATTAGTATGTTGAAAGAGTAGCTAAAGAAACTTGTTCGTCATCTCGTTTGTCGTATCAAAAGAAGTATTGATTTAGCTTTACATGATAAAGCACTATGTATTAAATTATTTAGACTAAAATTGGGTCAAAATATCTTGAGATTATCTTTTTTCATAATTTTACTGAAGGTTTTTTTTTGAAAAATTTTAGTAGTTATTTAACACTTGTATTAATTTGACTTTACTTATTTTGAAGCTTCTGTATTGTTTATCAAGTAATAGAATTTGTAGAAGCGTCATATGACTTCATCATGACATGAGTAATTTCTATAATTTATGGTTTAATAATATGATGCGTAGTTAAGCATTTGAACTATTAAATATTGTTATTTGCATTAATAATATCATTAAAAAGGGGGGCTTGCATCATAGTTGTTTAGTTTTGAAGGACATTTTTATGACTTGTAGACATATTTGCTTAATAAACTCTGCAGTACTCTTATGTAAGAGTTTTTAATAGGCTGCTTAGTTGGTAAGTTTTTTTGCTTATTGCGTATGGTTAATTTTACTCGCATTTTTTGGAACGATTTTCTTATTGTTTCTTAAAGAAAATTTTTAGCACAAAAATTTTTTAAACTAAAAATTTTTGTGCTAGAAATCTTATTTATAAAACAATAAAAAAATTATCCCAAATAAAATCTCATTAATATTAATCTTGAGCCACCAAACTATGAAGATTCATTCATAGCTTTTTTTTGGGGGGAAAATTTATTCATCATCATAACATTATATTTATAACTTCTTAGTTGGTAATAATTGTTTGAGTTGCAATTCAAGTGATCCAAGTGTTTATCGTGTAGACGTGGCATGTCAGATCTTGTCTAGAAGTAATTGGCAAACATTGCTAAACTCATCTGATCATCTAATCATATACTGAGCTAATGAGCATTAATTTAAGTACACAATGAAACTGAGATGTGCACTATTAGTATATAAGATAATTTTCTACCCATCCATAGTTAGAATCATCATTCTTGTAACATTAATAACACAAAAGGAAATGGACATACATGATTAAAATTACAATGGCCTTACACATACATAAACACCATGTCAGCACTCCAATAGTCGCTTGTGATAGAGCTAATGCTCTTATAACACTTAGCTATGAGGCAGGTGACTACAACAATATAACTGATTGAGACGACAAAACCCTCACACATAAACTCAAAATACACAAAATCATTGAAAGTCTTCATGAATATTATATGGTACATGAAGCTTTGAAGTGAGTAAATTAACAACATAACAATGGTTTTAAGCCTCCCATGTCTCAAAAGCACCATTGACAAAATCGTAGTACCCTCCATACAAAGCCAAGGTCTTGTTCTCCAGGCCTTCCTTAACATAAGGGTAAGTCTTCAGATTCTCAAGAGAAACTTTCACAGCTTCCTGCAAGTATTTAAAGGCCAGTGAAATTGAAAACTTATGAAAAGAAGTTATGCATTATAAAAATAATTAAAATTTTATGTCATATAATACTGTTTGATTTATAGTTATTAGAAATAGATTATCATTTAACTCCCAATACTGAATTTACTTTAATGCATAAAGTATGAATTTACTTTAACGCCACTCGTATAGCTAATAACTCTCTAATCTTTTAATTTTTACAAAGATATCACCCTGTTGAATAATGAATTTCTTTATCTCAGGATAAGAGTACAACTAGAGGACAAAAATAAATTTAATAATTACCTTCTCCAACTTTGAGCATTGTTCTTCGAAGGAGAGATCACTGTGAGCTTGGTTCACTGCTTCTTTTGCCGGAGTGCAGATTTTGACCCAATCCTCTATAAAGTCACTGTACATGAAAATTATTTACTGAATTAATATTTGACATATTTATAACATTTGAGTTTTGCTTAAAGATATTATTTGAAGCAAATATACAATTGAGTAGTTGATAAAAAAAAATTCTTCCAAGTTATGTTGGTGAGAAAAATCTCTAATATTTTTTTCTTAGAAGAGATATGATGTAGTTTGGGATAGAGGGACATTTTGGGATAGCTTTCTTCCAACTATGTTTTTCACATAACAATAATAATTTTATTTAGCTCATACTTTTTTGCTATTTTCTCACTATTTTTCCCGAAATTTTAAAGGTGGAAAGCTGTTTCTTATAACCATAGTAACAAAGTATTTTCTCTATAAAAATTTCACAACTAACTTTATAAAATATTGCAACCGTCCCAAATAAATTCTAAATTTTACTCTTTTTTGTTTAACATCTAATGAGAAGTAATATATAGCTCATGTGGTATAAATCATGTTACTGTTTAAAGTTATGAATTGAATCGCTTAACTGAATAAGCTAAACAGAGGCAATGATTGAAGCATTTTGATTTTGAATTTTATCTTTCATTTCACTTCTTACAATCTTCATAATGTTTCTCATAGATTCTTATTTGAATTTTTGAGCTGAAATATTTGAGAAACATCATTATAAAAACTTCAGAAAAAGTCAACTTAATTGTTACATAAATGTGGCCTTATCGCCAGAAAATAAAACTTCAAAGCTTCTACAGGCAACGAGGCTAAATGATGCATAATTCCATGTATAAAAGTCAAAAGAACTACTAGAACTAAATACTAAATATAAAATAATAGCATAGCTATGTGGCAATATATGTAAAACTTACGTGCCGAGAGAAGCATTGTCTTTAATAGAGAGGAGCGCTTTGATCCCTCCACAACGACTGTGTCCAATAACAATAATATTCTCTATCTGTCATACATGAAATTTAACCTATCCTTAATACTAAAAAGGAATTAAGATATCAACCATGCAACTATGTCTTCTTCTTTTTAATACAAATCAAATTCAGGCTTCGTTTGAGACAATTTTTTTATTACTTTCCAAAACAATTTTTTAGTACAAAAATTTTTTGAATTAAAAATTTGTATACTAAAAACTATTTTAAAAAGCAATAAAAAAACTATCTCATACAAAATTTTAACCAATTTTACATGAAATTTAACATATCATTTATACTAACAAACATTTTAAAAACAATAAGAAAATGGTCACAAACAAAATCTAAACCAATTTAACTAGACACTTTATAAGCTTGAGATAAGATGATGACAAGTTCTAACAAATACAATATTGTACAATTGCCTATAGATTACCTCATCCACTCATTAAAAAAAAGGATTATTTGCAAGTGATAATATTCAGATGACTATTAGTTTTTAAATTAGACAAAGTCAAACACAAAACATCATGCATTACGGCTAATGTGATAAGCTCATTGGATTTATATATATATATATTTGAGAAATACCTTGAGGTGAACGACGGGGTACTCAACAGCTGCACCAATGCCAGAATATCTTGTCTGGAGGAATAATAATAATAATAATAATAAACACTGCGAAGCGTTATAAATCACAAATAATTGAAGTGAAATGCTTTGCTGATAAATCTGTAATTTAGAAAAAAAATAATATGTTGTGATAATAGAGAGGACATCAGGATGATGCAGAAGGAAGGATGAAATGATAAGTATACCTTGTCATAGGGTGGGACCATGTTAGCGATGTTGCGGATGGTAAAAGCCTCCCCAGGTTGAAAATTGAACAATACAGACGGACACACGCGTGAATCCGAACACGCAAATACTAGAAACTGTACAAAGGAGAATTTGATTTTCAACAACTAAAATAATAAATTTATACATAAAATTATGTATAATATTATTTTTTATGTATAATATTAATCTTAAAATAAATTTAATAATTTTTTAAATTTATATATACTATATTTAATTTAATAATCTTACGGTGAATTTCCGACTGCTGCGATTTTTGTGCAAGTTCAAGTTGGAAAATAATTTAATTTATCCTTAATAGGCCTCTGTCTTTTGGCGGAGGAGAAGTTTGATTCTGTTTCAGGGCTTTTTGGAAATAATCAAAAAACTGTTTGCTATTTTTTTCAAAACACAAAAATTAAAATGTTTCTAATCATGCTAACTAAAGAGATCTACTTACTATTTTAATGAAATTCAATAATAAAAATCTGGATCGCCGAATCGTTTTTCTCTAAATAAAAGAGAGAGAGAGAGAGAGAGAGAGAGAGAGAGAGAGAGAGAGAGAGAGGACGTTTGTAGAAACATAAAATTGTTTAGTTTAAAAGAAAAAAAGAATGGAAATGTTATATAATTGATGAGTTTGAAAGCTGTTGAAGGGAAAGCCTGGAATTCCATAACGGAATTTTGTTTATTACTAATTTTGTCTATGGACAGAATTATATTATTGAAATTGGAAAGCTTTACCTTTGGACTCTGGCCCTCGGCAAGCTGGTTAAACACCTCGGGCTTCTTCCTGCCATAAAAATTAAATCAAACAAATCTCTTACGTCTAAGAAAATAATATTGCATGCTTAGAAAAAAACAAAGGAATTCACGTCCTGAGAATATACAATTTCTTTAGCACTGCCAATAGAGAAGATTCAAAGGTTAATTCTGTTAGGTCTCTTCAACTGTACTATTCCCAGAAGTAAAAAGATAGAAAAAAAAAAAAAGATAATAGAGATCTAAGAAATAAATGAATCACATCATTCTTTTTTTCTTTTTGGTTCCTTATAAATCATTAAAGCCTGAAAACAAAATTGACAGAGGGAATTTATGAACGCACTCGTAAACTTCCTTCTTAAACTGCTCGAAACCGGATTTCAATCGTTCAACTGACGTCATTTCCTGCAAATATTAATGATTTCACATAAGTTCAAAGCGAAATAGAGCATAGAAACTTAATCAGAACGATGAAAGACAAAGCTCAGCAGATCGGAGATTAGATTACAGAGATCGAACAGTAAAGAAAATAAAATAGAAAGAAATGAAAAAGTATACAATATACTCTATTTCTCGATTTCGATAGGTCTTTCAGTCTTATAGATCTCCGCGTGAGAAATCAGAAATATTGCACTGATAAAGATAACAGAGATACTTGAAAGATCTATGTATTCAATCTTTACAATTGATTCTATGTGTATTTATAGAGTGGAAAGCAGCAGTTTTTGAATTGAATAGTGGAGATGCAACAACCGCAGAAAACAAGTAGTGGGCTTCAGTTGCTGAAACTGCTGTAGGCGGTTTGCTGCAGTTTGCTGAAGTAGTTTCAGTTTGCTTCCTTAGAATAGGTAACACTCCCTTTCAACGACAGGATGAAAGGGAACGTTCAACTCCAAGACTTTTAGGAACTGGAAATTGGGGTACAGCAACTGTCATGGGGGTACTTGCTGGCATACTTTATGGAGGAAGCAAAGAGGCTGCTGCATCTGTTAGCAAGGATGCAGAAGTCATGCTAAAGCTTGGAAGTACAACAGATAAGCGTGAGCAGTACCAGTTGATGAGAGATGCAATGGAGAAAAGGTTCCTTCAAGTTGCTCGTGGTTCTATAGTTGGTGGCGTTCGCCTTGGCATTTTTACTGCAACATTCTATGGTTTACTTAACCTTCTTGCTGATAGTCGTGGAGTTCATGATGCATTTAATGTTGCTGGAGCTGGTTCAGCTACAGCTGCTATGTTTGGCCTGATATATTACACATAAAATAGGAAGAATGAATACCGGTCCCTCACCTTGCCTTTATAAAGTGAAAGGTGCCAGGTTCCTTAAAATGGCGTGCTAGGAATGTCTTGCTTGGCTCTACACTTGGAGCAGGAATTTGTTTTCCTCTTGGATGGCTTCAGATTAAGCTTGTTGAGAAGGCAAATGAACAGATCCTACGGTCTGATAGGACTGGGGAAACGAATACTAGTGCTGTTGGCGCTGCAATAGAGAGACTTGAAGGAAGTCTAAAGAAATGAAGTATTTTCTTATCAAACAGCTGCATTTTATTGTTTTCCATGCTTGAGGCAGCAAGAGGTTTCTGTTACTGGGGGAATCGGGTTTGAGTGGTAAAATAACAAATGTGAGCGTGAAAAAGTATTGTGGCAAATGATGAAAATTTATACTATTTTTGGGCCAAATGAGTAGTTTATTCTCAAAATATATATATATATATATATATATATATATATATATATATATATATATATATATATATATATATATATATATCGAGATGAGATGACGCGTCGACTGAGAAGTGGCCCGCCCAAGCGTGGCCCAGTCTCGTACTACTCCAGTTGGAAATGAATCCGAATGCAATTGGGAAGATTTGAAGGATGATTGGGGGAGGATAAGTTATTAAATGGATATAATTATTTTCGGATTCTATGATATAAAGCATATTATTATAGGCTTCATCCCAAATTTCATAGCTTTTATTTTTCTTGGTGACATTGTATAAAATTACAGTTAAAATATTCATATACATATTATATAAAAAAAGTTATATGGTGAAAGCTCGATGAATTAAGAGAAAATACATTTTTATCATTTTTGAGGGATTTAAATTAGTAAATATAAAATTATTGAAAACTAAAATGAGATTTGGGTTACATACTATGATCATAAGACTTTTTCTAATTGGAGCAACATATGAAAATGACCAGAATGTGGATTTCTCTCTCCTCTCTCTCTCTTCTTCGGCAAGCCTTACAATTAGGTGGGTTGTGAGGTCGAGTGGAGGAGGGAAAAATATATATATAAATTATTTTTGTGCTTAGCGTCACGGCACCCAGAACCAGCACCACTATGTTAGCTCAAAATTTTCAAAATACAAAAAATACAGCGTTGGGGTGCCACCTTCCTAGCGTTCAGCACCCCAAGTAAAAAATTCCAAATTTTCTTTTTAAAATAGTTTTAAAATTTCAAATTATTAGACTATGAAAGTAAGTATGAACATACCTCTCAAAGGCTTTCTCATTCTCTAGATAGACAACCATGGCTAGTTGCTTTACCCGTTAGATGCTAAGCGATAATTTTCTTAGTTAATATTGATTTTGACCTTTACTCTGATATTCATTGTAATATGCTAACTCTAGGGAGCTATTTGGCAACAAGTAGGATTTAACTTTAGAAGGATTTAGTAAATCCTATAAATCAGGACTTAGTAAATCTCGGGTTTGTTTTAAATCTTGAAAACTGTTAGGCAAGATAGTTATTAAATCTTGTTAAATCTTGTAAAATTGTTTGATAATATAATTTAGGATTTAAGTTGATTGGTTTATTTACAAATTATATTTAATGTATTCTAAATTTAATTTAGGTGTTAAATATAAATTACTAATTAATTTCAATTTTAATTATTGTCAATAAGTTAGAATGATAAATAATATAATTAAAAGCTTGCTTGATTGTCAAATAATTTAGTTACTAATTATCAAACTACTTATTTAGATGTTAATTTAATACATATTCGATATCTAATTATATTGATAATTTCCTAATTAATTAGTTAATTATTTTTTGAAATAACTAATTATGTTACTAGTACCACTACTAATGATTTTATTATTCATTTAAAATTTGTTTAATTAGTTTTAATTATCAATAATACTATTACTTATTTCATTAATCACTTGAATATTCTACTACTAACTAACTATTTAATTATTATTTACAATATTAATTATATAATCAATTATTCTATTTCAAATTCTAAACGTAAGCTAATTATATTCATTTTTAATTACAATTTATAAAACTAATTATTTAATTAAGTTTAACTAGATTACTTAATTACACTACTAGTTATTTAATTAATTTAGTTAATTATTAATATTTTAGAGGGCATCTTGGATTTGCTAATTATACTATAATTATGCTAAATTAAATTAATTACTAATTTAGATGGAGGCTCTCTAGCGTTTGCTTTCAATATTCTCTATTTTTTTGTAGTTGTTAATTTTCCTCGTCACATGTATTCGTTGATGCTTTGCCCTCGCATGAATTAGCGTGTTGAAAGAGTTGCAAAAGAAGCTTTTTTGCGTCCTCCTTTTATGTCGGAGCGAAAGTCACGATGGAAGCTTGCTCGTTGCGAAGGTAACCATCATTCTCCATGATAATTAAGGACGTCGCATGAGTCGTAAATCCCTTAAATCCGCCGAACTACGGGATTTAGTGAATCCGGAATTGATGGCGAAAAAATTCCAAATCCAAATTTACACCGGATGCAAATTTACAATGACCATTTTTTCCGTTTGGCAGGATTTAGCATAAATTTGATGTAAATCCTACTTAAAACCCCCTACCAAACAACCCCTAAGATTCAAGTTATGTCTTTATAAATATGTAGATAAAACATTAGCGATACTTCTATATTTTTTAGGGCCAAGCTCTAAGTTTAATTTAACTTTACTTGATAAAACACTAAGTATTGATTTGTTTAGACTAAAATTGGGTCAAAATATCTTGAGATTATCTTTTTTCATAATTTTACTGAAGGTTTTTTTTTTGGAAAAATTTTAGTAGTTATTTAACACTTGTATTAATTTGACTGTACTTATTTCGAAGCTTTTGTATTGTTTATCAAGTAATAGAATTTGTAGAAGCGTCATATGACTTCATCATGACATGAGTAATTTCTATAATTTATAGTTTAATAATATGATGGGTAGTTAAACATTTGAACTATTAAATATTGTTATTTGCATTAATAATATCATTAAAAAGGGGGGCTTGCATCATAGTTGTTAAGTTTTGAAGGACATTTTTATGACTTGTAGACATATTTGCTTAATAAACTCTGTAGTACTCTTATGTAAGTGTTTTTAATAGGCTGCTTAGTTGTTAAGGTTTTTTGCTTATTGTGTATGGTTAATTTTACTGGCATTTTTTGAAAATTTTTAAAGTAAATTTTTAATACAAAATTTTTTTTAACTAAAAATTTTTGTGCTAGAAAACTGATTTATAAAGCAATAAAAAAGCTGTCTCAAACAAAACCTTATTATTATTAATCATGTGCCACCAAACTATGAAGATTCATTCATAATTTTTTTTTTGAAAAATTCATTCACCGTCATAACATTATAATTATAACTGCTTAGTTGGTAAGTATTGTTTGAGTTGCAATTTGTCATGTAGATCGATGTGGCATGTAAGATCTTGTCTAGAAGTAATTGGCATACATTTCTAAACTCATTTGATCATCTAATTATCTACTGAGCTAATGGGCATCAATTTAAGTCCACAATGAAACTGAGATGTGCACTATTAGTATATAAGAAAATTTTCTACCCATCCATGGTTAGAATCATCGCTCTTGTAACATTAATACATGATTAAAATTACAATGATCTTACACATACATAAACACCATGTTTGCACTCCAACGGTTGCTTGTGATAGAGCTAATGCTCTTCTAACACTTAGCTATGAGACGGGTGACTACAATAACATAATTAATTGAGACGACAAAACCTTCACACATAACTCAAAATACACAAACATTGAAAGTCTTCATGAATATTATATAATACATGAAGCTTTGAAGTGAGTAAATTAACAACATAAAAATGGTTTTAAGCCTCCCATGTCTCAAAAGCACCATTGACAAAATCGTAATACCCTCCGTACAAAGTCAAGGTCTTCTTCTCGAGGCCTTCCTTTTTTTTTCCCATGATTCATAAATCAAGCAAATTGGATAAACTTAACTAAAACATCAATGTTTTCTCAAGCATGTTCCACAAAATCCTGATTAACCCAACAAAGGTCTAATCAACTAACCCCAACTAGTGGCAGCAGGAGCTGAAGCGGGATCCCAACCAAGGGTAGGAACACCAGCAGGAGGCAAATCACTTTCTACAACTGGAACCACATCAGCATCCCAATCAGCTTGAGAAGAAGTCCACTCAACCCCAGCAGCTGGTGCAACCAAGCTAGGCATTGCTCCCACATCTGGAGCAACATTTGCAAAATCAGTAGGCCATTGTTCAGAAGGCATAATACCACCATATTCAGCTACAGCACCATAATCATAGGCAACAAGGGCCTCCCCTTCTTCTTGTTGCTCCTTAGCTTCCTCGGGATCTCTGTGAAAGAAGAGATCAACCATAACATCCCACTTGTGTCCTGGAGCAATGGTACCACGCATCTGGAGGACCATCCTTGTCAACAACCAGAAGAGACAGCCTATACTGTGCTTCCCCTTGTTGTTAGCAGGAATTCCAATATCAACAAACCGCAATTGTGAATCAGTATCACAAAAGGCAATCGTTGGAATATTTCCAAGTGGAGATTCCTTTATTGGTTGGTGATCAGTCCTTGGATCAGTAAGAATAAGCAGACGAGGTTCACTAAAGGATGTTTGAAGCTGGTTAGTGAATGTTCCAGGGGTATGCCTCCTAGCAATAGGGTGAGCTCCAGTGTATTGGGCAAACTTCAAGATAGCCCTTTGACCATACGGCCTAGCTGACTGGACAATTATGTCTTGAGGATTTTCGATGGCAACAATTACTCTAGCTGCAAGTTGTATCTTCTCCCAAGTTTTTCCAAGATTAATAATGTATATCCCGTCAGTGCGACCCTTAAAAACATATCTTTCCATCTGGAAGTGGCAGTTCTTGGTTCCGAGGTGCACATGGGCAGCCAACATCATCTGGATGTCTTGCTCCTTCTGAGAGAGCAACCTTGTCCCCATCTTAGAAAAAATTGAGCTAAGTTAGGGTTAGGGATTCGGAGGCCGCAAGGGATTTGGAGGTCGGAGGTCGTAAGGGAAATATTTGAATAGCAGTCAAACTCCCGGCCTTCCTTAACATAAGGGTAAGTCTTCGAAACTTTCACAGCTTCCTGCAAGTATTTAAAAGCCAGTGAAATTGAAAATTAGGAAAAGAAGTTATGCATTATCAAAATAATTCAAAAGTTATGTCATATAATATTGTTTGATTTATAGTTATTGGAAATTGATTATCATTTAATTCCCAATATTAGATGTCTTATTATTTATTTGATATTGTTGTTTTGCCTAAAATAGTATTTTTATTTGTGTATCATTCTTAGGAGTATGAATTTACTTTAATGCCACTCATATAGCTAATAATGCCCTAATCTATTAATTTTTACAAAGATACCACCCCCTTTAATAATGAATTTCATTATCTCAGGATAAGGGTACAACTAGAGGACAAAAATAAATTTAATAATTACCTTCTCCAGCTTTGAGCATTATTCTTCAACGGAGAGATCACCGAGAGCTTGATTTACTGTTTCTTTTGCCGGAGTGCAGATTTTGACCCAATCCTCTATAAAATCCCTGTACATGAAAATTATTTACCGAATTAATAATATGCAATATTTATACCATTTGAGTTTTGCTTAAAGATATTATTTGAAGCAAATATACAATTGAGTAGTTGATAAAAAAAAAATCTTCCACATTATAGTGGTGAGAAAAATCTCTAATATTTTTTCTTAGAAGCAAAATATGATGTAGTTTGGGATAGAGGGACTTTTTGGGACAGCTTTTGACAACTATGCTTTTCACACAATAATCTTAATTTTATTTGGCTATTATTTTTTTGCTATTTTCTCACAGTTTTCAGAGATTTTTAACGTGGAAAGCTATTTTCTCTATAAAAATTTCACAACTAACTTTATAAAATATTGCAACCATCCCAAATAAATTTTAAATTTTACTCTTTTATGTATAACATCTAATGAGAAGTAATATATAGCTCATGTGGTATAAATCATGTTACTGTTTAAAGTTATGAATTGAATCGCTTAACTGAATAAGCTAAACAGAGGCAATGATTGAAGCATTTTGATTTTGAATTTTATCTTTCATTTCACTTCTTACAATCTTCATAATGTTTCTCATAGATTCTTATTTGAATTTTGCGCTGAAATATTTCAGAAACATAATTATAAAAACATCAGAAAAGTCAACTTAATTGTTACATAAATGTGGCCTTATCGCCAGAAAATAAAACTTCAAAGCTTCTACAGGCAACAAGGCTAAATGACGCATAATTCTATGTATAAATGTCAAAAGAACTCTAATCTTCTTTTTGGCATACATCTATTATGAAGAAGTATGCTCAAATTAAAGATATATGGGAGAGACAAATTAAGATAGAGAGGTAGATTACCACGGCTGTAGTGAGGGTGGAAGGGGTAGCGAGAAATGGAGCGTTGCGGATGAGTCGAGGGCTCGAAGAAACTAATGGGAGAGGAGAGGAGTTTGGAGAGATGGGATTATGATAAGAGCGAGAGGAGAAGGAGGCTAATTATATAGAAGTGCGAGGGATGACAGGCAGAAACAACCATTGAGAACGGCCCCTCCGCACCTTCGCTCATATATTATACTATTTCTTTATATCTACTACTGGCCCCTCCGCACCTTACTCGAATTCTGGAACTTTCACCCGCTTGCATGGCTATGGACCTATGGTGAAGGGAAGATAACAGAGGCTATTTTTGTGCAAGTTTTTAATGAAAATAATTTTTTTAAATTTATATATAATATATTTATTTTAGTAATCTTACGGTCAATGTTCTATTTTTGTGCAAGTTCAAGTTGGAAAATAATTTAATTTTTCCTTAATAGGCCTCCGTCCTTTTGCGAAGGAGAAGTTTCATTCTGTTTCAGAGCTTTTTGGAAATAATTAAATAACTGTTTGCTATTTTCTTCAAAACACATAAATTAAAAGTTTCTAATCATGCTAAATAAAGAGATCTATTTACTATTTTAATGAAATTCAATGATAAAAATAGGATCGCCTAATCGTTTTTCTCTAAATAAAATTATATATATATAAAGAGAGAGAGAGAGAGAGAGGACGTTTGCAGAAACTTGCATAAAGTTGCTTAGTAATCTGAATCCAGAGAATATACAATTTCTTTAGCACTGCCAATAGATAAGATTTAAAGGTTAATTCTGTTAGTTCACTTCAACTGTACTATTCCCAAAAGTAAAAAAGAAAAAAAGAAAAAGAAAATAGAGATCTAAGAATCAGCATTTAATTCTGTTAGATCACTTCAAAGGTTAATTATGTTAGTTTACTTCAATCGAACGAGAATCCAAAACACTTTATTGTATGACACATATTAATTCAATTGATCATGAAGTATTTAATCAATATTTAAGGGTCTTAAATAATGTCAGAATTGCGCGATCTTGAGCTTGTTGTATTATTCTCAATTCGACTATAAGCATGCCTAATTTGGAAATCATTTGGTCATCAAATTAATGCTTTGAAGCTTCCAAATGTGCTTTAAGCCCTTGATTTAAGCTCATTTGGGCTCAGATTGGATCGATTTTAATGTCGTTCGGTTCATCATGTCGAGACGTCCAGTTTGACTATAAATTTGCTGAGATTAAGGTTCAAATTAAAGGGTCCTAAGTTTAATTTTGAAAATTTCCTATTCAATTATGCCTCGAGATTCATGCCTGGTCTTGATGATTTTTGGTGACATATCATATTTCATAATTTTTATGACCTTCTACAACATTAAAATATAGAGAGATTTCTTTTTTTTGCTATTGTTTTAGGGCAAATATTTACAACAAATATTTTTATACAAAAATTCATAGGTAAAAATTACACGGCATTCCGAAGCTAAATAGAGGTTAAATATTTTTGAAAAATAGGCACAAAGATGAATTGTATTCAAGCAATAAGAAGTTTGACATATAATGCCTCTTGGGCAATTGGGTGAAAAATGTATTATTGTAGGCTCAACATGGGCATGCAATGGTGTCCGTCTGCTTCGCTAGGGTTTTCTCAGCCCTACCTGCTCTCTTCCGCATCGCCTGCTCGAGGCCTCCGGTGTTTGATTGGGCTTCAAGGAAGTCTATTTTATCTTCCCTTCTGCATTTTTCTGTGTTGTTTTGGTTATTTTCTCTCGGTTCTTCCTCATTCGGCCGACTATGTGTAATGGAGGTTAATTGTTTGAATGATTCAGACTTTTTGGATGGGAGGAAGTCTTCTCGTTCTTTTAGAAATGCTTTATTTTGTGTTTCTCTCTCACCGAGCTTCCTTGACCTCAAAATCACTTCGCACCGTGGGTTACCATCGTTGTGGATTTCCAAAGATGAAATTCTTGCACTTGCTTCCCCCTTGTGTTCGCTTTGGTTGGCAAATTCTCTAACTGTAGACCCTCTTTTGATGCAATTCAAAAATTATTCTTCGATCTCAAGCTTATGAATGTTTTTTTTTGGTTACTTTGCTCAACTCGAAGCATGTGTTGATTAAGCTTATTAGTGACTTGGATTATTATAGAGTGTTCTCTCATTGTTCTTACTTGTTAGTAATTGCTTTATGAAATTATTCAAATAGACTCCTAACTTTGATATTGAGGTGGAATCCCCTATCATATATTCTGATTTGGGTTTCATTTCTCGACCTTAGGCCTCACATCTTCTCTCCCCATATCCTTCATGACCTTGGTTCCCTGTTTGGTCAGCCTCTTAAAACTATTTATGCCACTTCTAGCGGCTCAAGGCCCTCTGTCGCTCGTGTTATGGTTGAGTTAGGTTTCACCAAACACTATCTTAATAGAGTGTGGGTTGGTCCCGATTGAAAACTTGGGTTATATTCAATCCGTGGTTATGGAGGATTTTCTTTCTTATTGCATTCATTACAAATAGTTGGGGCATTCAAAAGTAGATTGTCACATTTTACCCCCCATCTTGATAAACCCCACAAAGTTATGGGTGGTAAGCCCTCTAATGATGTGTAAGAAAATATGCAAGGAAATTGTTGTGTTGACTTAACAATGCAAGAAAATGTGGATAATTTGGATAATGTGCTTATGCTTAACCCCTTGATTGCTGCTGATGCGGGCCGGGGCATTTGTTTAAGCCCGTGATGTTGGTCCCGAATGAACCTGTGGTTCCTCCCGTTGTTGTTTCTGTTTCGGAGAATATTGATAGTATTAACAATAATATGGTTGGAATAGATTTACTTGCTCCTGCTGTCAATACTTACGATATTCAATATACTTCTCCTTTAGTGAATCTAGCTGCTTCCAATTAAGAGGATTGTGAGGGTTTTAATCATAAGGTTGCTAATAAATTGGCTTTAGTTCCTAATTGTGATTGTTAGCTCGTTGTTTTCCTTGTTGTTGTTGAGAAGGCCCATAAGGAAAATGTTCTTGCCTCCTGATGACTCGCCTTTGGCCTCTTTGGAATCGGCTACGTCGCCTAATGCTGTGGAGACAAATGAAAATGTGCCTTTTACTGATGTTCTGATTTTTCTTATTTCTAATGATGCTTTGAAAGCTCAATTGGCATTGAAAAGTGTGCATCAATCTGATTGGTTGGATGAGTGTCATTCCTCGGCTTGCTGGGGTGGTGGGGAAGACATGGATGAACTTGGGGATGAGTTCCAAGCGATGTATGTTTGAATGTGGGTCACATAGTTGAAAAATCTTTTTCTAATGGTAATGGAAAGCATAGTAGGCAAAAATAAAAAAAAAGTGATTCTTTGATTTTGTTATTTATGTCTTGTGATGTTGGCCCTCTTCTGGGTGGGTTTTCTTCTTTTGGTTGTTGTGTGCTCTTGGTTGTGGTGCTCTGTCTGTCTGTTCTAGCTTTGGGTTGCTCGGTTGGGGGTGTTTTTGGTTGGAGGTTGGGCTGTGGGGTTTGGATGGGTTTGGTTTTGGGCTTGGGTTCCAGTTTAGGTGTTTGGGTTTTTTTGGTTGGGTGGGGTTTTCACTGTGGGCGGTTGATTGTTTCGTTATTTTTGTTGGCTGGCCTCTTATTCTTTTCCTCTGTTGTGCTTATTTCTATTTTTTTTTCCTCTGTTGTGCCTAATTTTATTTTGTCTCCAGCTGTCGCTGCATTGGTCTTCGCTTGTTTCAAATGTCCATCTTGGTTGACTCCTTTTTCCTTTTGTTGTTTATTGTAATAGGTTGGAACAAAGGCTCTTAGGTTTTCATGCTACATTTTTAGCAAACTTTTGTTTCATTAAGAACCTGTAATCTTTTCTTCATAGTAATGCGTAGGCCCCTATGTGAGTTCTAACAAAAAAAAAGTATTATCGTATGCTACTATTTTGGTCTTTTTCAGAGCCGTTAGCAAACATAGTAGAAGCAGGCTACTGAAAGGATTGATTATATTTCAAGATAGCATAAACAATATAGAAAAATAGTTGATTTGCGATGAAATATTTCATTGGAAATTAACAAATTTTCATTGGAAAAAATATTTCTAGTGGATTTCTAATGGAAAATTTTTCGCTAGTAAAACATACATCTGAAAATAATTACCCCTGAAAAAAATCCGTTGAAAATCTTTTTGATAATAAAAAATAATCTTTTTGATAATTAAAAAAAATTTTGACAAAACTTGTTTTTCTTTTACTGGAGTGAAGCTTGTTTACTCTAGTTTCTCTCCTAACCAACTTGCCAAGCTATCCTTACCTACATCCCCGGCTGTAAATCCCCTTTCATGTGACATCAGCAGGCTAACCCACTAACTGCTAATTCAGTATTTCATATATATTTTTATTTTTATAGAACAAAGTCAAGTCACTCAAAAATGGTGTGGGATTAAACTTGGATTAAACTTCTCATTGGTTTTGCTCATGCGTGCCATGGAGGAGAGAGGGAATAGGGAGGCAGCCATGGGCCATCCAAAAATGGGAAACAAAAATGTTAGCTTTTATTTTCATTTTGGTCACAAAAAAGCTAGATTTATATATATATATATATATAATTATTTTTATTTTTCAAAATTCAAATGATAATAATATCTTTGTTAGTATTTATTTAAAAATAAATTATTAAATTGGTTAAGCTAATTTAACAATATTTATTTTAAAACTATTTATTTATTTTGAATTAAATATATCTTTTTAAAACTATTTATTTTTTAGAATTTAAATTTTCGTGTTAGAAAATCCGCCGACATTTCCATTGGAAATTTTCAACCGAAAAATCCACTAGAATTTCAGCCGAAAATTTTTCATCGAAAATCATCTATTTTCTTGTAGTGAAATTATTTTATTTCAAAGATAATAATATGAAATAATACAACATAGTTGATGATAATTCTAGATAGCAAATAGCCATCCTCAAAAGGTGACAATATATTGTTGACCTCATTTTTGTATGAGCTCAGTAGGACCAATCCAGACCTTAGGATCATTCCAATCCTTAGGATTTAATCCTGACCCTAGGATTAATCTAATCCTAGATTTCCAGATTCAAATCAATCCTGACCTCAGATCAATGCAATTTAAGACAAATCTAGATTTTAGGATTCTCCTAGATCTATCTAGAGCTTAGGATTCTTCTAGATCCTAAGACTATTCTAGATCCCAGGCCCTAGGACTTCCAAACCCTAAGATCTTCCAAGAAACCAAACTTTAGGATCTACTCTAGATCCTAAGATCCTTCTAGATCTTGAATCTTAGGATTCCTAGATCTTAGGATTCCTAGATCTTAGGATTCTTCTAGATTATAGGATTCTTCCAGACCCCAGGTCCTAGGATTTCCCTAGGACTTCTAGATTCTAGGATCTTCCCAGACTCCAGTCCCTAGGATCTATTCTAGACCCTAGGATTCCTTCAAGCTGATTTGGACCTTAGGACCTATTCTAAACCCTAGGATTCTTCTAGATCAATCCAAACTTCAATTCAATCTAAACATAATTCAAATCCTATCATTCAAGCTCAAAATCCAATTCAAAACCAGACTTCCAGATTCAAATCCAAGGCCAAAGGTCTAAGTCCAGAAAGCCTTTTCCAGCAAATCTTTGAACATTTCAAAACCCTATCAAATGACCTCTGATTCAGGATCTATCAGTTCCACACTGATGTGACATGTCTCTAGAGGTAACCCTCCAAATTTGAGCTCATTCTGAGATCTCTAACCCCAGAAACTGAATTGAAATCCAAAGGCTGTAAAACCTTCAAATATTTACATTCTATGCCACTAGACCTGCCACCCAGTGGATTTTGACCCTGGAGCTGTCTCCAAAGCTCCAAATCACTTCCAGACCCTTTATTATGACCCATTGAGCAATAAACTGCATTTTGTTGGACTCAATTTGACCCCCAGTTGACCAGGGGTCAAAATGACCAAAATACCCCTATGGGGTATGAATAGTCACTTTGGTCAAATGAGCTCCAAATCAAATGCAATCACTTCCAGCAAGTTTCAAATATCAAACCAAACCTGTTGAACCCAGAACCAGCCCCTGGGTCAACCTGGTTGACCAAGTCAACCTAGTTGACCTAAAAGGCCCCTTTAGGGTCAAAACAGGTCATTTTGACCAAATGACCTCCCCAGACTTTGGGACCACCTCCATTGGTCTCCAAATGTCATTTCAAATCTGTTGAACCCATTCCCAGACCCTGGACCCATCTGGTTGACCAAGTCAACCAGGTTTGACCTAAAGGCCCATTAAGGGCCCAAATAGGTCATTTTGACCAAACAACCTCTCCAGACTTTGAAACCATCACCAGCAGACTCAGAATATCATTCTGAACTGGTTGAGCCCAATCCTTGACCCTGGGTCAACTTGGTTGACCAAGTCAACCCAGTTGACCCATTAGGCCCATTAAGGGCCTAAACAGGTCATTTGATCTAGATGACCCATTTAAACCCTGAAACCACCTCCACTAGACCCCATTCATCATTTCAAACCATTCCAGTTTAAACCCTGACCTTTGGGTCAACCTGGTTGACCAAGTCAACCCAGTTGACCCATTAAGCCCATTAAGGGCTCAAATAGGTGATTTGACCCAAATGACCTATTCAAACCCTTAAAACATATCTACCAGACTCCATTTACCATTTGAAATTGATTCAGTCCAGATCCTGACCCTAGGTCAATCTAGTTGACCAAGTCAACCCAGGTTGACCAGTTCAACCCTTAAGCCTCCTTACATCAAATCAAACCTCAAATGTTTTCAACTTTTTCTCAAAACTCCTTGAACATAATCTTGAGTGATTTGGCTTTGATGGGATCCTTGATCCAACCAATAGTTGACCAAGTCAACTATAGGACTTGGTCAAAACCACTTCAAACCCCTTTTTCAAACTTTAAGCAAATCATATCAAAACCTTGAGATACATTCAATCAATTTCTAAGATCTATGCCTTGTCCACTTAGGCTTAGGTTGACTGTTTGACCAGTCAAACAGTCAACAATAGGTTCATATGGGTCAAAGCATGCTCAACCCTTCTTTAAATCTTCATATATCCATTTAAATTTTAATCCCTAGGCATCAAAATTTTTCCAAATCATCCCTTGATGACACCTAGGTGCCACATCATTTGATTTGACCTGTTGACTGGTCAAACCAGTCAACAAATGGTCAAAGAAGCCTCCAAATGGCTTTAAATGGTCAAAACCCATCTTAAGCTTAATCCCTTCTAATCCATTTCATTCCAGTTATTTCAAATCATTTCTGGAAGCTTCTTAAGCCTCCTATAATCCTGAGATTAAAGTTTAATTAGCTCCAAGTGGTCCCAAGTTGGTTAGCCAAGGACAAAGACCTTTACACCTCATTGTCCTTGGAGTCCTTTATTCCCTGCTACTATAACTGTCCAGGGACACTTGTCAACATCTTGGCAAGCCTCCAAAGCCATCATGACCATCCATTTGGCCTAGAGAAGGTTGAATAGGGCAAAAAGCTCAAAAACGAGCTCATTCTAACCTAGCCTCTCTCTCTCCAACCAAAGCCTCTCCAAGCCAGATCTCATTTCATTTTGGCTCTCACTGACCTCCAAAACATTTCCCAAGTTGCATTCCGGTGAAAGAAAGTTGCCGGCGGTGAGTCTCCGACCACCTCAAATTTCAAATCCGTCTAGCTCAAATACCAGTCGATGGAAAGCTTTTCAGGCCACGGTTCCTGAAGATGGATTAAACGTGGACAAACTACAAGCTCAGAACATATTTGATCATCCAAATCCATCGATTCTATAGAGGTATATTGCTAACCCTAGTTTAGGATACACTAGATTAAATAGCGTTCTCTATAGTGCGTTTTAAACTTTAAAATCACTTCCACATGGATTATGTTCATTCACTATATCACTGTTTAAAATTTCAAGTCAAACTATCGAATGGTTTGTGAGAACGGGCTTGAAAACGCATTCTAGGGCTTCGGTTAAGCCTGCATGAATGGCGGGTTTTCAGGGGCATTGATCACAGGATCAACGGCTCTGATCGGGTCGTTCCGCTGTTCCTTCTAACCGCGCGGACCAACCAACCGCAGAGATCCCCGTTCGGCGTAATCCAGGCCATTCGTTTCGAACAGCGGATCATCAGACGGCCTTCCCGCATGCTGACGTGGCCAAGTTGCCGCGGATTCGACCCGCGCCACCTTTGCAATCATTTGTAATGATTGCGCGGCGGCGCAATCATTGCAAATGATTGCAGCCGCCACCGCGGTCTGTTCTAGCGAACCGGAGTTTGCCACCTGACAAATCGCCACCGGCCGGTTTATTTTAATTTTTTTTATTATTATCAAATTTTAATTAAAATAACTTAATAATTAAATAAGAATTAATTTTAAATAAATTAATACTAATTTAAAATATTAAGATACTTTAAATTATTTTAAATGTCAAATATATATATATATATATATATATATATATATATATATATATATATATATATTACTATTTATTTAAAATAAATTAATATATTTCATTAAATTAATTAAGTATTTAATTACTAATTGATATTTAATTGAAATTAAGTTTAAATAAATTTGAACTTCAGTTGAAATTATTATACATAAGTGTATAATTCCAAAAATATTTGAGATAAAATTTAATTTAATTTAAGAATTAATTCAAATATTAATTACTTTTATAATTAACTTAAATGCATTAATTAACCTTAAACTTTAAAAGCTCTAAATAAATTCATTTTAAGTTATTAAAAATCAAATAATACCTTAAAATTTCCAGAACTTTAATTATTTTAATTTAAAATTAATTTTAAAATTCAAAACTAAATTTATTTTAAATAATGTGAATTATTTGATTATTTTAATATTTAATTAACATTTAATTAAATATTAAATTATTTATTTTCAAAGTTGAGTATTTATTTTCAAATTATAAAAAAAGTCAGAGGATCTCTCAACTCCTTAAAATTTATTTTGATAATATTTTAAATAATTTTATTTTAAAATATATATATATATATAGGTTTATATATGTGTATGCTTATTTTAAAATTTATTTTAAAATTACATATACGTTAAATCTTTAAGTGTTAAGAGATCCTATGAAATTTTAAACATGGATTGAGCTATTTGAACATATTTGATGTGGATGATTAGTGAATAATTTTTCTTTTAATTATTCATTAATCAATTTTGTTAATTACTTGAGTTATTTTAATCCTTTGTATGCTAAGGGTGCACACACCACTTAGTTTAAGGCTCTCTTAGACTTAGGATTGATTGTGTTTATATGTGTGCATATCATGCATGTTATGTTAAGGGTTAGTTGAGCTTTGATTTGAACCTATTTAACCTAGTGACATTTAAGGACAATAATTAAGGACCTTTATTCTAGATAACTTAGAATATTTCCAATAATTAGGATTCATCTCCAATTGACTTGAAACTCAAACCATTTAAACTTAGTGACACTCTAAACCTTAGGAAAATTTCTCACTGAATTTTGAAATCATTAAGCCACTTAATTAACTTAATCAAAATTGATCCTTAATTAAGCCATTTATGCTTCCAGAAATTCTAATAAATCAAGTTTAAATCTAAAAATTACATGTAATACCTTAAACTGACCATAATCAAACCCTTAATCAATGAAAAATAAAAGCCATTTGACTGGACTTTAAAGTCAAGCTTAATTTAATTTTAATTGAAATTCAATATTTAATCAATTTAATTAATTAAAAATAATTAAAAATTTCAAAAATTTCTCAAACACTTGAAGATCACTCCTTAGATCATTCCAAACCTTTGGAGTTGATTTCAAGAAGTTTGGAGATCATTTGGATCCAAATCACAAAAAGGGTTTTAATTAAACAATTTTTAAAATTCAATAAATACTCAAAACTTCAAAAATTCATAACTAATTAAAATGAACTCCAAATTGAGCAAATTCAAAGGCATATGACTCATCTTAAAGTCTAATATTTATTAAAAATGTTAAGTTTCCAGAAATCAAACAAATTTGAAAAAGTCAACTTTTGGTCAAACTTAGTTCAAAATCAAGTCAAAACTTCAAACCTTCATAATAAAATATAGAAAAATCTAATTTCAGTGTACTTACTGTCTAACTGATCGTATTAAGGTCTAATATTTTAATAAAATGTTAAATTTTTAGAAAACACTTTAAATTTAAAAGTCAAATTTTGACCCTTGAATTAAATCATTAAAATAATCCAGAAAATTCCAAAATTCAATAAATTATCAAAAATTCTAGAAAATATTAATTTGAACTTAAAACCAGCAATCAATCAATTCTAATTAAAATTTTAATCAACATTTAAACCTTAATCAAATTCAAATCACTTAATTATATCAGGTACCACTGGGTAACCCAGGCCTACGAGGCTATTAAATTAGCCCCAAGGAAGGTGAAATAAACTTCATGGCCTCGGTGTGCAACAAAGGTGGTATCCAACAAATAATTGAATCAAACTTAAAATTAAATTTAAATCATTAAGATTTAAACTCAAATTAAAATTCCCTTAAGCCTTCAACCAACTAGAACATCAAACAACTTCAATCAAATACATATTCAGGACATATCAAAACCACACAGCCTACCTCACACACTTTAGATGGTTTGTTAGGACAACCAACTCTAGTCTTAGGCTAGGCCGGTGTTTACTTTTCTGCTGTATGTCGGGTTTTTTGAGCTTTTACTGCATGCTGTTTGCTAGTAATATAATTGATGTGTTTATTTACTTGTTTACCGCATTCTGTGATGTGATTGATTGTACGATTAGATCTACCCCTAGGCTAGGGATGATTTGCACTAATTCAATCTTATGCAGGTGGCAATGCTCATACAGAGCATAAATTAAAGGGGGCAAAATTATAATTATTAAATTGCACAGGTGCTCCAGAAAATTGCTTAAGTCCCCCTTTAAATCAAAAAGAGCATGGCCAAGTGTGGCTGTGATTGAGTATTTTTAATTTCAAATATATAACTGCTTGGGATGTCAAATATAAACTGCTGATTATTAGGATAACCCTGCAGGTTGTTGAGTCTAGATTTTTAATTTTTTAATTGATGTAATTTGAATGTAAATTGAGTTATAAATTTAAAGTACTTTGAGATTGAGATGTTTAAACATCCAATTTGGAATCCAAAGAGGAAGGAACATCCCTTAGGGGAGAGTTCCTATTCATTTGGAGATCCAAATTAGGATGAAGTTTAAATATCCAAAGAGAAAAGATAACACCCCTATTCGGGGGAGAGTTTCTTTACATTTGGATATCCAGACCCGACGATCCAAGGAGTTCTAAGGAGACGAAGAAGTGAAGAACGAGAAGAATCTCAAATCTCAAAGTCACTTGAGTCTTAGGAGTAGAATCCGGGTTGTAGTCAGTGGTACCCGGCCACTTTACTTTACTGCAGACCCTGGGTTGTATAATTAAGGGCACTTGCCTATGGACTTTCAATTTGAGCATTTATTTAATTAATTTAATTATTTAATTGATTTGATTTATGTGTTGATTGTGATTAAGGACCCGTATGATTTTAGTAGTTTATTTGGCGTTCTTGCATGTCGATTTTGATTTAGCCTGGAACCCGATCGGAGGCTCGTGAGGGTACGGTCATAAACTTTTTCTACTTAAACAAAATTAAAATTTTTAAGCTCAGATAGAAACTCTAACGTTCTTAAGAAGTAAGCCGAGACTCGCCGGGAGTTTTTCATGCATTATATTGAACCTTCTCTACCGTGTTAGGCACCTCCCCGCCTGCGGGTTCTGGCAGACCACCTGACCTATTAGGGTGCAGTTCTGTCCAATGGGATGTTGTGCAATCTCTAGGATAAAATCTATTTTTTAAGCCTAATTTTAAAATTGCTACATTCTGATTTAAGCATTTTATCAAGTCAACTAGCATGCATTGCATTAGATACAAATTAAAAATTGAGTCAAAATCTTAATTGCATTTTTAGCTTAAGCATTTCACCAAATATAAGTTGAGGGGTCAATTAAGAATCTGCTCTAGTTGTCGACCCCAACTTCTCAAACTCAATCTTAAATAATATCCCTAACCACTCTACATTTAAAAGACTTGACTCATGGTTTTAAAGCGTTTAGGTGGTTTAGCTGGCTCCCCAATCTAGGCCGGGGTAAGTCCAGATTGCATTGCATTAGCTAGGATTCAGGTCACTGATTCTCAGTACCCAATTTTAGACTTAGGTTCTGAGGCAAATCTTCAATCTTAAGACCTCAATCTTCCGGGAATCTAATTCCCACTTTCTAATAAAATTGACAAGTCAAAGATTAAATCTCTTTCCATCAAATTCGAGCCTAACACTTAGGATAGGCTGGGGCACTTCTGAATTATTTCAGAATCCCAAGTGCCTCCTACCCTTCTTCCTTTAACTCCAGAAATAAGTGTTCAATTTTGATCTAATCCCTATTAAAATTCCAGTCCCTACCTCCCTTGATATCAAGCTTTGAAATCTTTAATAAAATTCGTATCGCTATTTTAATCGAGAGTATTTGTAGGAAATTTTCTGGTTTCCTACGATGTAATTAACTACGAGGGCTTGCGCTCGTAGGAGATTTAGAAACTCAGACCTGATTTTCAAAAATCAAGTTTTCAAAACCTTTAATTAATTATCTTTGGGAAATCAAAATAAAAAATGACGATCGTTATTTTCATATTCAAACTATTGATAATGATTGATATCTTCTTTCTTCGGATAGATATGTCAATTATAATCATAGTTCTGATTATAAAATTAATGATTCTATTCAGATTAGCATAGTCAAACAGTTGATTAAACATCATTCTGACCTTTCGAGATCATGTGTTGTTTCTCCTTGAGTTTGACTACGATAATCAGGATAAATCAAGATTTATAATCTGAACCTGTTAGAGAACGATATGATCACCTTTCAAGGTGATATATCATTCATAATAAGTGTTCGATTATAAAATTTAAAATTCTAGAAATTAAACATTTCCCAAAGAAAATTAAACACCTTTTTCAAAAATATATTTTTGAATCAAACATATATATGACACATGTTGTAAATGTATGACAATCATTAATGAGAGTATAGATGATGATGGGTAACATTGTCGTAGTCCTCATATGTGATGCTAATGATGTAGTTCTTATGATGATAACATGACAATGAATGGGACGAAAACAAGTAGCATTCAATCTTTAGATGATTGTGTGAGATACTATTGATGTTGTATGTGACATCTAAATGATTGTTGTGGTGATAAATCATTGTTGATAGGAACATGATAAGTACTGGAAGATATTGAAACATTTTATCAACATAAAATATTTAGGGCTCAGTAAATTAAGGCTAATGATTATATTTGAAAATAAAAATTTGCTCAATTATTATTTAAATTTTAATCAACTTTAAATCAATCTTGATATGTTTCAACTAAAATATGATTGCTCGAAATGAAATCGATTCAACTTATAAAATGGCCAAGATGAATTCTTTAATACATGTAAGGTGCAATTTTCTGTCATTGTCAATATTGTTTTTACTTGTTGAGCATATTTTTTTGTTGTTGTTTCTAAGAACTCCATTGGAGTCGAGTATCCATTTCTAAGTGGAATCTATCTATACTTTAATTAAAATGGTTTTTTTTGCTTTCGTAAGAAGTTTCATGGCACTCCTTAACAATCCGTACGTTATTATCTTAAACTTCTCATTAGGGTTTATGTGCATTACATTAGCAATTTTAATATGCCTCATCTTAAGAATCAATGTGACTAGTTTGTTGATGGTGGCATTTGATGTTTTGATGGGCCAATATAATGAAAAATTTAACACTTTTTGAATGAATTTGACAAAAGTAGGAAAAAATATAGTTATTTTTAATATTGATCAACACTTATTCTTGGGATGAGTATTTTGATACAAAAAATAGTGAAATGATAGAGTCCCACAGAATATTTTGAAATAAATTACATAATAGAGCATACATCAATACAATTGGATTGCTGATGTATTGTTCATGGCGAGAAAAAATCTTGGGGCCAATCTAGTGGTGGTGTCGTTGCCACTATACCCTCTATAAACATGCATAGTCTCCTTATATCAAGTGACAACAACCCAATTGACTGGGTGAGCTATTCACTTGGAGTCAATTGATTATTATAGGAGTTGTCATTCGAGCAATTCAAATATTTGTGAACTATTTATAAAATATCATATTTTATCTATGGTTTGATACATCTTTTTAAACTTATATTATCATCACTTCAGTTGATGAGTATCAATTTAACCTCTCAATAGCCTTGAGATCAGTACTTTCCTTCTATTAAAAAAATATTAAATACAATATAATTTCTTAAACCCAATAATAGTTAGCCTTGAGGATATATAAAACATAACTCAAAATACACAAAATTACTAAAATTTCCTTGAGGATATATAATACATGAAGCTTTGAAGTTGGAAAATCAACTCCATAACAATGGTTTTATGTCTCCCATGTCTCAAAAGCACCATTGACAAATTCATAGTACCCACCATACAAAGCTAGGGTCTTCTTCTTCAGGCCTTCCTTAACATAAGGGTAGGTCTTTAGATTCTCAAGAGAAACTTTCACATCTTCCTGCAAGTATTTAAAGGCCAATGAAATTGAGAATTAATGAGAACATTGTAAAAATAATTCAAAAGTTATGTCAAATAGTACTGTTTGATTAATGTTCTTTGAAATACATTATCGATCGTTTAGCTTCAATATTTGAAGCCTTGTTAATTATTTTATTTTAAAGTTTGGCCTATAAAAATAATAAATTTTATTAGTAGATCATTATTAAGATCCAACTTAAGCTCTAGTGATTGATTCTATAGTCAACTAAGCTAATCTATTAAAATAAGATTATTGTAGTTGGCTAACATATTATTAAAAGGTATAGATTATGATTATATTTAATAAAATTGAAGAGTTAGCTGATACACTAATAAATAATTAGTTTCTTATCTTTGGAAAATGTGTCAGTTGTAGTGAAAAAATAAATTTAGGTCTAGTTTGGGAGTGTTTTTGGCCATTCACTATTTAAAAAAAAATTGTGCTAAAAAGCTACTATGAAAAGGAGAAAAAAAACTGTCCCAAACGAAGCATTAGGCTTGGTTTGGGACAGCTTTAGACCATTGTTTTTTCCTGCTTGTAAGAGATTTTTGTAGTAAAAAGAAGCTTTATAAAACAGTAAAAAAATCGTCTCAAACAAAGCCTTAGGCCTCGTTTGGGATGTCTTTCTTACTGCTTCTTATAACATCTTTCTAGTACAAAAATTAAAGTATGAGATCCTGATTCTAAGAAAAGGAGAACCTAAGTCTTAGAGATTCAAGATTAAATGGATAGTAGAGCAGTACCACTAAGGCAATTCCTATTAATAGTAGATCTAATCCTAAGGGAGGGAAATACCTAGCCTTAAAGAAAAGTGGGTTGATTGATCATGTGATGGGGTCAAGATATGCCCATTACAGAGGATAAAAAGTTGATGATCATATAGTGGGGTCAAAGTATGCCCACTACAGAGGATCAAAGATGGACGACCATATGGTGGGGTCAAAGTATGCCCACCATAGAGGCTCGAAGATCATGTGATGTGGTCAAGATATGGCCACCACAATGATCGAAGCTGGATGGTCGTATAATGGGGTTAAAATATGCCCACCACAGAGGACCGACTAGATGACCATATGATGGGGTTAAAATATACCCACCATAGAGGGTCAGAGATCATGTGATGGGGTTAAGATATGCCCACCACAATGATCGAAGCTAAATGGTCGTATGATGGGGTCAAGATATGCCCACCACAGAGGACCGACTGGATGATCATATGATAGGGTCAAAATATGCCGACCATTGAGGGTTGAAGATTATGTGATGGGGTCAAGATATGCTAACCATAATGATCGGAGCTGGATGATCATTTGATGGGGTTAAGATATACCCGCCACAGAGGCCGGACTGGATGACCATATGATAAGATAAAAATATGCCCACCATAAAGAGTCAGAGATCATGTAATGGGGTTAAGATATGCCCACCATAATGATCGAAGCTAGATGGTCATATGATCGGGTCAAGATATACCCACTATAGAGGACCAACTGGATGACCATATGATGGGGTCAAAATATACCAATCATTGAGGTTCGAAGATCATGTGATGGAGTCAAGATATGCCCACCATAATGATCGGAGATGGATGGTCGTATGATGGGGTTAAGATATGTCCACCACAGAGGACCAATTAGATGACCATATGATGGGGTCCAAATATGCTCACCATAGAGGGTCGTAGATCATGTGATGGGGTTAAGATTTGCCCACCATAATGATCGAAGTTGGATGGTCGTATGATGGGGCCAAGATATGCCCACCACAGAGGACTGATTCGATGACCATATAATGGCGTCAAAATATGCCCACCATAGAGGGCCAAAGATTATGTGATGGGGTCAAGATATGCCCACCACAATGATCAGAGCTGGATGGTCATATGATGGGGTCAAGATATGCCCACCACAGAGGACCGACTGGATGACCATATTATGGGGTCAAAATATGCCCACCATAGAGGGTCGAAGGTTATGTGATGGGGTCAAGATATGCCCACCACAATAATCAGAGCTGGATGGTCATATGATGGGGTCAAGATATGCCCACCATAGAAGATCGGATCTGGATTGAAACTAGATGCAAAGGGCATTATCCACCACTAGTAATTCTAATCCTAAGGAAAGGATGCACTGGGACTCACACCTAATCTTAAGGAAAAAAAATTGGAAATGATCAATTGATGATATCTGAATTTGACTTAATTTCCTTGAACTTGGAGAGATAACTTTTATGTTAAATTATTATACTCATCAGGCATGGTACTTGTTGAAGAGGCGCCCCAATGTTAAAAGTATCAAGTGGCATCCCCCATAATTGATCAATTGACATGAACCTCCCTTATAGATCGTTTCTAAGATGAACAATCCAGTTAATGTTGATTCAAAGTTTACATCAGTCTTATAACGGACTAAAATATATCTTCAAAGGACTACAGCTAAGCCTCCAAAGTGGAAAGTCCTGAGGTGACACAATTTGTCATGAACTTGAATCATTCATGACTTATATGGTTTCAAATTTTCTTGAGTTTGAAAGCAACTTTCTTTGAGGCCCTCGAGCTCCTCCAATCATAGTCGGGCACTAACTTAGTTGTGAATTATTTTTGAAAAGCACTTTCCAGCGATGTAAAACACACCTCTAGATGAGAACAATCTTGGACCCATCATAGAGTGTTATTTTACGGAGTAGATCTTAAAAAAATGATGCCCATGTGTAAGGACTCACATATATCTCTCAAGAATGAGATTTTGATTCTTATCAGGAGTAAAAAATTTATTCTTTTATTGGAAAATTTCTTCTTAATCATTTGGACCCTGTCAGAATGACAAGTGGGAAAAAAATTCACACGTATAGTGAGAAGTAGAGTGACTCCAATTAACCCGAAAGGGCTAAGGGTTTGGATCCTGTTGACCCAGATCAAGTTTCATAGAAACTGAACTCAGGTTTTCCCTTATAAATTTTTTTTAAATGAAAATCAATTTTAAAAGGTTTAAGTTGAAGAGAAAATTTTAATTTTTTTATTTCTCTTGCATGTCTCTTTTTCGTATATGATAGATTGTCCATGCACGACGATAAATCTAGATTCTAGATTTTTTAAAGTCAAGCTATTAAAGATGATCGAGCTCTTTGAGATTTAAGATTAAAAGGAAGGAAGCCTTTTTCCCTCTTTTTTTTTGGTGACGCACTTCGCGTATCTTTTAATTTTTTTGACGCACTTTACGCATCTTTTGATTATTTTTATTTTTATTTTCATTTTATTTTAGCGCACTTTATGCATTTTTAAATTTTTTTTACAAAAGACTTCATCTCCTTTAAAAAACCTTAAAATTATTGCTCTTTTTTGAAAACTTGGATTATATCTCAAGTATAAGAGAATGAATCTCATTCTCTTATGCAAGGAAGAATAATCCCCAAATTGAACCAAATCTTTTGATAAGAAAATGAGCTTAACTAGGAAAGTCATTGAATAGACTTTAAGCATGCAAGAGACGCCTATAAGATAGAAAATTACGAGATGATTGAGAAGATTTTCATTTCTAAGGTCAACTTAAGTTTGACATGGATTTTAATTCAAAAATCAAATCGGTCCACAGAAGTGGTGGGAGGGTGGGGCCTTTAAATATCCGATGGAGCCAACTACAACTCTCTCCTGTCTTTGATTTAAAGTTGAGGTCAATTTTCATTAAAAAGATGGATAATCTATCTTGAAAAATCAGACCCAATACACTTGAGAAAATATATATCTTCCTTCAAAATTATAAATCTAGGTGGCAAGACCCTACCAGTGTAGAATTATATTCTTATAATCTCTTAGGAGGAAGATATTGTATTGGGGTCTATACTATCCCTAGATGATGCGGCATCATTTTAATTTATGGAACTATCACGATAGGATTCCCTTTAGAAGTTAAATTCAGGTGGTGTCACTATCTGATAAGATCTTTGATTAATTTTCCCTCCCTAATTACTAGTGACCTAGCAATTATGAGAGTGGCACCCTGGGCAGTTTCTACACCTCCTCCTCTATAGATGATGTAGTGGGGCACATGTAGTAATATGACCTAACATCGTCTAATAGAGTGGATGGGTCATATCCTTGTACTGGGGGCTTATGGCCTATTGCTGGTGAATGTTCATTTCTAGTTTGGTAGATCTTTTCTGTGTAATAGTCAAAAGGGCACGGTGGATATCACACTACCATTTTCACAACCTCCCTTCCTTGAGTAGTAGGAAAAGGGTGGAAGTGGATTCCACCAAAGAGGGGGTATGTGAAAGGAGTAATGAACTCTCAGTTCGCCTCAAATTTGACTTGCTTTAAGGCTTTTGATTCAGCAATCTTTCTAGCTTTAATGATTTTCTTTTTGACTCTATGTAGGTGGTTCTTCTATAGTCGCATTATTGCGCAATGAGAAGGTAAGTTTTCCATATGAGTATGTTCCTTTTTTTGGAATTAAGGAAAGGTGATTTGAATCAGTTGGTTTGAAATAGAATTTAAATCTTAAAATTGATTGAGTTTCTTCAAATTTTAGAACTCAAAAAGTTGAGTTTTCACCCAACATGAAGGTTCACAAAATTAACAAAAAAATCTCAAGAGTTGGGCCTAACTCTCTTATTCCACCACTAACTTGCGGTGAAATGTCAAAGCTTAGATTTGAAGTTGAAATTGAGATTGAACTTGATATTGAAATTGAACGGATCTTCTTTAAATTTCGAAACTCAACATGTTAGATGTTTCGTGAACATGCAGGGCTATAAAATTGATATGAAGATCTAAAAGTATGGCTTGACCCTTTCGTTCTGCCAATTGACATGGGGGTAAAAATGTCAAAGCCTGGATTTGATTGAGAAGATTTGAGTTTTGAAATTGGAATTAACAGATCTTTAAATTCTGAAACTCAACATATTGAATTTCATTCAAATATGCAGGTTTATAGAACTGACATGAAGATCCTAAAGTATGGCTTGACCCTTTCACTCCGCCAATTGACTTGGGGGTAAAAATGTTAAAGCATAGGTTTGTCAGAGGGTTTGAAATGAGTGGACGTGGATTAAAACTTTTGAAATGAATTTGAGAAATCACAAATGATTTTGAGGAGTTTGAATCATTATTGTATGTACTGAGTTACAAGGAGATATTTCATGGTAACACATGACAATGATATCCAAAATTGACTTTGTTCATTTTGATAAAAAATTTGAATTTGAATTTGGAATTGGCGGATTTTCTTTGAGTTTTGAAACTCAGTATGTTGAGTTTCACTCAACATGAAGGTTTACAAAATTGATAAAAAAATTTAAAGAATTGGGCTTGACTCTTTCATCCCGCCAATTGACTTGGGGCTGAAATGTCAAAGCCCGAATTTTGCTAAAGATATTTGAAGTTTGAGTTTGAGATCGAAGGGTTTTTTATAGATTGTGAAACTTAGCATACTTGAGATTTGTTTGGATATGCAAGTTTGCAATATTTATAGGAAGATCTTAAAAGATTTGGCTTGACTCTTTTGCTCTACCAATTTAGTTGGAGGCAAAATGTCAAAGACCGACTTAGACAGAGGTTTCCTCGCTCACCTCTCTTTTTGACATGTGTTTTCTTTTTGATGTTGGTCACACTTACCCAAGGGAGAAATTGGTAGAGGGACCAATGGAAGAAGGGTAGTTAAAATTATCGATGCAATAAAATTTATGTTGTTATTAAAGATGGAGAGAGAAGTTTGGTCCCACCGTGGTCGCCATTTTTTTTATTTATGAAAGTTTTAAAAAAAGGTTTTGAAAAGTTTAATCTCCTTTGGAAAATTTTAGAATTGACTTTAAATTTTAATTCTGAAATCGAATATACCATCTGAAAAGGTATACCACATCGAGAGGTGGAAATAAAATTTCAAATCGGGGTTCAGATTTAGAATTACAAATCTCATCTTGAATGTCGTAGTCAAATTTAAGAAAGAGCCGCATATGGTCCCGAAGGGCCAAAGTGTAGTTCAATCAAATATTTAGCTACGATAATCTAAATGAGTTATCATTAATCTCATATTCGAAGCTTTGACAAAGAATGATATATCTTCCTAAAGGAAGAGAATATCATTTATTATCGATTGTTCGGACATGATGATAATGATCGTCGTTGATTTTGATTTTTCCCAGAGAAGATTAATTGAGTTTTAAAAATATATTTTAAAAATCAAGTGTGGGTTCTAAATCTCCTACGAGCGCAAGCCCTCGTAGTTAATTACATCATAGGGGGGGTTGAATTCCTTATGAATACTCTCGATTATAATAACACAAAAATTCTATTTAGAGTTTTCAAGGAGTGGATATCAATGGAGGTGAAACTGGAATTTCAAGTGAGATTAGAACAAGATTGAGAATTTATTTTGGAGTCAAAGGAAGAAAAATAGGAGACACTTTGAGATTCTAAAATAATTTAGAAGTGCCCCAAACTAAACTAAGTGTTAGGCTTTAAATTTTAGATTAAGAGAGTTTTAGTTTGAGTTGATTGATTTATTAGAAATTTGATATTATATTCCCAGAAGTTGAGGTCTTATGATTCAAAATTTGTCCCGGATCCTAAATCTAAATTTGGATACTAAAACATAGTAGTCTGAACCTAGCTAATGCTGTGCAAAACCTGGACTTACCCCAGCCTGGATTAGAGAGTTAGCTAACCACTTAGTAGATTAAAAATCTATGAGTCCAGTCATTTATTATAAGGGTGGTAGGATATTATTATTAAAGTTTTAAGGATTTTGGGCTGACATTTAGAGATTGCTCTAAGTGGCCCCTTGACTTATGTTGGATGAAAATGCTAAAAGATAATGCGATTAAAATTTTGACTCACTTTTAGATTGATTTCTAATGCAATGCACGTTGATCGACTTGATTAAATGCATAAAATATATGAAACAGTTTTAAAAAGGATGAAAAATAGTTTTATCCTAGATTGCACAAATAAGCCGGGTAGTCTGCCAGAACCCGCAGGCGGGGATGTGCCTAATAACGAAGAGAAGATGCATCAAATTGCTATAAGAACTCCTGGCGATCTCGAGCTTACTTCTTAAATCGTAAATGTTTTTATATTATCTTAAAATTTTTAATTAAGTTTGAGTAGAAAAATTTTAGCATACCCTCACGAGCCTCCGATCGAATCCAGGCTAAAATAAAACTCAATATACAAATCGCAAAAAAATTAAAAAAAGCGGGCAACATGTAATCACAATCAAATTTAATTAAACACATTAATAAAATAAATCAATTAAATAAATGCTTATAGGTAAACTGTCTTTTTATTACAATAAAGGGTCTGTAAAAATTAAAAATGGTCGGGCACCACTAACAACAATATGGATTCTAATTCTAGTACAGACATAAGTGACTTTGAGTGGGATACTCTTTGCCTTCAATTCCTCGATTGTCTCCTCTTCGGGCTCTTTGGATTCATCATACCCGGATACCCAAATGGAAAAGAAAACTCTTCCCCCAAAAAGGAGGTTATTATTTTCACTTTGGGTAGTGAAATGATTCAAATTTGGGCTTCCAAATGGAAAAGGACTACCCCATGATGGGTATCATTTCCACTTTGGAATCCAACTTTGGATAAATGTATCCCGACTTAAAGACTCACTTTCATAACTCAAGACTTTTAAACAAAGTACATTGATATGAAAAAAAAAAATATATACTCTCTTGCAAAGTTATCCTAAGCATTTAAATATTAAATCAATCCCAAGCAGTTATATATAAAGAAATTAAAGTACTCAATTCAACTACGCTTGGTTGTGCTCTTATTTATTTGGGAGCTAAGCAGCATAAACACCTGTAGTATTCATATTTATTATTAATTTAGCCCCCTTTTATCATCCTGTATGAGCACGACCACCTGCAAAAAATCTTATGAGCAATAAAATCGTTCCTAACCTCAGGGTAATCTACCACCCATCACATCAATTCATAGATTGCATTAAAAATAAATAAACACTCACATCAATCAATTTTCAATCACAACATGTAATAAAAACTTAAAAAATTTAGAACACAGTAGTTAAAGTAAACACCGACCTAGCCTAAGTCTAGAAGTGATGTCTTATCAAACAATCTAAAGTGTGTGTAAAAGGCTGTGTGGTTTGGATATATCCTAAATATGATCATTAATTGAAGTTGCTCGATGTTTTGGTTGGTTGAAAGGTCTAAGGAAATTTTGATTAAAATTTAAATATTAATAACTTAAGCTTAATTTTAAGATGTATTTTAAATATTAAGGATAATTACATTTGTTTCTCACCGAGGCCATGAAGTTTATTTCACATTCCTTGGGGCTAAGCTAATAGCCTCATAGGCCTGGGTTACCTAGTAGTAATTAGGGTTGATTAAGTTGATTTAGTTAGTTAGAAGTTCAAGGGTTAATAATTATTAATTAAGTTAATTAGGGGTTGATTTTAGAGATTAATTTAATTAAGTTTGTTATCAATCGGTTCATGGTGTTCTGTCACCAGGCTCGAGGAACTAGGCCTCCTTAAGACACGTAGCCCAGCAGCCCGAAGTAGAGTCAATCTGATAAACCAAATTGATAAAATTTTAATTAAGAGTTTTAATCTTAATTAAATAATTAGGAATTAATTAATTTTAATATTTAAACACTTCATTAAATTCATTTGTGACGTTGTGCCACTAGGCTCGAGGAATCAAGCCTCCTTAGGACACTTAGCTTTGCAACCGAGAGTAGTCCATCAAATAAACTTCATCTTTAGAATGGTTGTTATGTATTAAAATAATGGCTAAGTGTTTTATTAATCAAATTAGAGTTTTTTAGAATTTTAATAAATTATTTATTTTTTTGGATTTATTTGAATTATTTAATAATATTAATGAAGAGTCAAAAAGTTGACTTTTTAAATTAAAGTTAATTTTAAAAATTTAAAATTTTAATAAATATTTGACCTTAGGATGAATAATGAGACTATTAGTATGCTCAATTTAGAGTTTTCTATTAAAAGTTATGATTTTTTGAAGTTTGGGATTAGATTTGAACTAAGGTTGACCGAAAAGTTAACTTTTTCACTTTGACCAAATTTTGAAGGTTTGACATTTTTAGAAAATACTAGACCTTAATTGAAGTTAAATGACACTGGGTTTGATTAATTTGGAATTTTTTATAATTAGTTATGAATTTTTAAAGTTTTCTCAATTATTTGAATTTTAAAATTATATAATTAAGAATGCTTTAGGAGTATTGATCCAAATCAACTCCAAATTTCATGGAATTAGCCCCAAATGCCAGGAATAACCAAAGGTGGTGTTTCCAAGGGTTTGAAATTTATTTGAAATTTTTAATTATTTTTTATTAATTAATTTAATTAATTATTAATTTTCATTAAAACCTAAATTATAGCTAAATTATCTCAAGGGGATTTTAATTTTCCTAGGTAGAGGACTAGTTTTGGTCAGTGTGAGGTATTATTTTTATTTTTTAGATTAAAATTTGATTTATTGTGATTTTTTGAACTTTCTTGATCCTTAAAGGGGCTGAAATTTGACAAGTTTAATTTTATGTTCTAATGAACTCCAAATCCAGTCAAATTTAAACCTATGGAAAAAATATCACTAATTTTCCTGTGGTCAAGTTTCACTCCTATTGGGTATGTAGATAATCCCCTAAAAGTTTTCTAGCTATTTCTTTAATTATTTTTCCTAAGTGTCTCTACTATCCAATTGGATTCCAATTTCTGTCCATCTAACCCTGACATTAATACATACACACTACATAAATTTTAAAGTATAATACTAAAAATCTAGGGAGTTATAAATTTTTAAAATTTTGTATCCAAAATGGACCCATTACCTTGAAAATTCACATCACAGTAATCTACTTAGTATCTGACCCTAAAAAAATCACAGAACATGCCTAAGATACCCAAATATTTTTCACCAAAATTTGGGCACTAATTGATCACTGGATTGTGAAAAAGTTATAAAAAAATAATTTCAAACAAACTGAAATAATAAATACTAAAATAAATTATCTTTCCAATGAGCCTAAAAACACTTAATTTGGTGTAGAAATGAATTTACTATGAATTTTAAAAGTTCTGGTTATTTTTTAAATTTTTTAAGTCCATTAACAGCCGGCGCCAATCATTAGCAATGATTATCTCCAAAAAGGCAGTGACATGTGACATTTTGACATGTGGCGCGCTATTTAGCAGCCACTTATCCGCGTCATCACTAATCCTGGGCCATCCGATCAAGAAAGAAGGAAAATCGGACGACCGAGATAGATCTAGGCTGTTTTAGTTCAAAATGAACTAAAAAATTGAAATGCTCATAACTTTTGAAATACTCATCAAAATTTAATGAAAATTGAAACGTAAGCTCATGGGAACATGAACTTTCATTGCCTGGAGTTTGGAGACCCCATGCAATGAAAATTTTGAGTAGTTTCAAATTAAAATTTAAACTTAAAATGAGCATAACTTAAAATTCAACCATCAAATTTTTGAGATTTTAGACTCCTTTTGCTTATGCTAAACTCCTCTATAATATTGTTGAAGACCCTAGAAGCTTTTGACGGCTGGATTTGAAGTTGTTGAAGAAAACCCTCTTTCTCTCATTAGAATGCTCTCTCCTCACTAAAATAGTGATTTGAGGTTTGGAAATGGTGGGGAGAAGCTTGGTAAGGCCTTAGAAGTGGTTGGAGAAGATAGGGAAGGGTTTTGGAAGGTTGGAGGCTATAGGAGTTGGAGCTTAGATGAAAATGAGCAAAGATAAGGCCTTAGGTCAAATTTTCCTCAGTTAACCTTTGGATTTTTGAATGGGTGGCCTTAATTTGTTTGGATGGAGTTTGACATATGTCTCCTGAGCTACCCAAAGCTTGGGAATATGGTTGGTATTTGTGTGTGACTTCCCTTGATCCATAGGGAGAGGGACCACACCTTTTTCCTTATTTGGCTAAACCCAAGCCAAGCCTTATTTAAGGGGCTAGTTTAAGCTCTATTAGGGGTTACTTTCCATCAGGTCAAAGTAGGTTTTGATGGAAAAAAGAGTATGCTTAGGTGGCATGGTGATGCAGCCATGATTTGACCTCTTTTTCATGGGTTTAAAGGGGTTTGTTAACTTGTTGACCTATTGAATAGTCAATGGTGATTAGGATAGGTCTTGAGGAGGTCAAGAGAGCTATAGGAAATTATCCCAAGAGGTTTGGAGTCAATGGATTGGAGTTTTGAGCAAATACATGAAATTGGAGAGGATTTTGACCTCTCCAAATAGGTTGACCAAGTTAAACCTAGAGAGTTTTAACTTAAAAATCTTTGAACATGAATAGAATATCAAATTGAGTGATTTTGGAGGGTTGATTTGACTTGAAATGGATTCAAGCATTAAAACTGACATTTATGTAAGTTAAGGGTTGATTTAGTTAACCAAGGTTGACTTGGTCAACCTGGTCAAACCACGAGTTGAGCTTGGGTCAAAAACTTCAAATGAGTGTTTTGAGATCAATAGAGGTGGTGTCATGTATTGGTAATGTCATTTGGTTAGAAATGGGTGTTTAAATCCCTTAAGGGCATTTGGTCAACCATTGTTGACTTATTCAACCAGGTCAAACAAAAAGGTGGGTTTGGGTCTAATATGTTCCTAATGATATTTAGGATCCATTGGGATGGGTTTTGAAGGTTAGAATGGGAAGGCTAAATTGAATCTAGGGGAGAGATCGAAAACCCCTTTAACGGGTATTTTTTATCATTTTGACCCCTGGTCAATCCTGGGTCAAACTAGGTCTGGAAAAGTGTAGTTTACTGATCAACAAATCATAAAGAAGGTGATGAATATGATTGGGAGGTTTGAAAAGTATTTCAAGGTCAAATTTCACTGGATGCAAAGTCCAATGGCATAGGTTGTAAATATTTAAAGGTTTTGGAGCCTGTGGGAAAGATTCAATTTCTTGGGGTATGGACCTCAGAATGAGCTCAAAATTGGAGGATCAACCTTAAAGACATGCCTGATCAATATACATCTGACCGATCATGAATCGAAAGTCATTTGACTGGGTTTCAAGGTGATAAAAAATTCACCCAAAAAGGGTTTCAGGACATAGGTCCTCAACCCTTAAGGTTTGATTTGGAATGTTGTATTTGAGAAGGATTTTGATTTGGAATGATTGATAGTGAATTGCTCATATCAATCATAACCATAAATATGATTAAATTTATTGAGCATGATTAAGGGCTGGATAGGTTGTTGATTATTGAGGGTTGTATTGAGAATTGACTGAGATCTCTATAAATGACAAGTGTACAACTGTCCTTCATTGGTTCACCAATCAGAGGATTGGGAAAAGTCTTGATGAACTCATACAAAAATGAGATCAACAACCACTTTTGGTTACAAAAGAATAAAACAAGAGTCAGAAATAAACTAAACCTGCAATTCTGGCTCTAATTAATCTCACTCAGCTCATCACCTTCCTGAACCTAAAAAAAATGAATCGAATTCACAAAATTTGTTTAGAAAGCTGACTTAAAACTTTATTTAAACCTTCAATGTAAGATTCAAGGAATCAATATGTATGCTTATCTCAATTACTCGATCAATAAAGTCATTAGCTTTCAATGTAATTATGAAATCAATGATCAATCATGAAAGTATGAGTCAATATGATTAATAACGAAAAGCATGAAATTATTATACTGAAATATACAAATTAATAACATGTGCAAAAAAATAAATACACCCATAATCAATTAATCAGTACATTACAAAACAACGCATAAGTACAACAATCATTTAATATTATCACTCTACCAGTGTTATGAATCATGAACCTGCATGTGTCACATAAGTATTTAATATATCAGCAATGTTAACATTAGGGGTGTTAAAATAGGGGTTTGGGCCGAGTTCAGGTCCAACCCAAAATTGAACTGCCCTCAATTGATCCAACCCAAAACTGATACGCCCTCAATTGATCCAACCCAAAATTGATCTTCCCTCAATTGATTTAACCCAAACTCGACCCAATTACATAAATGGGTTAAAAATCTAAACCTATATGAAACCCCTTAAGTAAAATAAGCTAAACTTTTAAACATTGAGGTATCTTTTGGTGTAATGGTTAAAATTTTATTAAGAAACTTTGCAATTAAGTATGTTTATCTTGAAAAAATCATGGGATGGGTGGCCTCCTGGAAAGTTATATTATCGAGATAAAATTGTGAGTCTCTTAAGTCAAAGCGGACAATATCTTGATAATTAAGAGTTTTGACTGTTACAAATGATATCAGAGTAATACAGTAGCAGGAAGATAGGAACTAAGTGTCATACAAGATAAAGTGTTATGTCATGGGAGCCACATCTTGAATCTTGTATGGGATAAAGTGCTATGTGGTGGGAGTCACCACTTAAACTTGTAGGGGCCATCTCTTAAATCTATTATGCTTGGTGGATGATTCTGAGATAAAGATGCTGATAAGGACGTCAGTTACTTAAATGGGAGTATTATGAAACCTCTTAAATAAAACTCTTAAACATCGAGGCACCTTTTGGTTTAATGGTTGAAATTTCATTAAGAAACTTTAAAGTTAACCGTGCTCATCCTGAAGAATTCTTGGGATGGGTGACCTAGGAATTTATACCAATATGACAAAATCGTGAGGCTCTTAGGACAAAGCGGACAATATCTCGATAGTTAAGAGTTTGAGCTGTTACAACCCGGACCCTACCCGTCCCAAACCCGGGTCGACTTGACCCAACACGCTGAGCTGGGTAAGTGTAGAGCAGTCCAGTGTTAAGAGCAGTTGAAACCGCAAACGGGTAAGGGCGACTAGGCAAGGCCTCAAGTGGGATAGTAGGCGCAGGTGCGAGGTTGCCAGTGTAAGCACTGGGGGGGAGGTAGGCGAGTCACGAGTGTGACGCGGTGCAGTTAGGATTGCGGGACGCATGAGGTTTCACGCAGGTTATTTTTGGGTTATTTTCAAGTTAGCAGGTTGACCCGGACACAATATAATTTTTTAAACATGTTGGAAATTAGAACCTTAACCTAACTCATTTGTTAAATGGGTCAACTTGAAACTGAATTTTTTGGGCCAATTTAAAAATTGACACCCCTACCTGACATATGTTGGGCATAACAGTCTATAATCCATAAAATCATAAATGATATATTAGTTAAGTTGTATATGCATGATCATAAATACAAAAATGCATGAATCAATTATCCATCTTATCTAATCATCATCATCATCATCATCATCTAGTATCTATCAACTATTATGTATGCTATCAATGTATGCTTAAATCTCTTATGTATTAGTATCATATAGTTCAGCAAGACAGGACATCCAACTTTAAAGTGGTATTTTCATTTCATCTGTCATCCATTAATCATATCATTTATTCATCAAGTCAATTATCGTTACATGTTGCTTTCAATTATCTATAAGGAGTCATCACTCTCTATCAGTCAGTGTAATCAATCATTAGTTGTAGACTATAACCGGAACAACACCATAAATCATCTTTAAAGGAAAGCTCGTCGTCCCACTCTACTGTATAAGGAATCACGTTTAAAGAGTCAACCCATATTAATTATAGAGTTAACAGTCAGTCTTCCTTGCTTACATGTAAACACTACACTTACCTTGTATAAATTGTATCAGTCTCTCTTTGATGTATAGAATGTGACATGAAATGATGAAATTCATAAAATATAGAAAAATATGTATGCTAGCCAATAACTTTAAAAAATTTTAACTTTTATTTTACTATATGAAATTTTATATAATTACAGTTAAAATGTCCATAAAATACATAGCTATAATATACAAAAAGTTATACAGTGAAAGCTCGATAAATCAAGAGAACTACATTTTTATCACTTTTGGGGAGATTTAAATCGGTAAACATAAAATCATTGAAAACTAAAATGGGATTTGGGTTACATACTACAATCACAAAATGTTTTCCTAACCGGAGCAACAGACGAAATGAGCAGAATGCAGCTTTCTCGCCTCCCTCTCTCTTCTACTTCTCCGACAAACCTTACAGCTAGGTGGGTTGTAAGGTTGAGTGGAGGATATATATATATATTAGTGCTTAGCACCACGACGCCTAGAACCAGTGTTGTTGTGTTAACTTAAAATTTTCAAAATACAGAAAACACAGTGTTGGGGCGCCACCTTCCCAGCGCTACAGCACCCTATGAAAAAAATTCTAGATTTTCATTTTATATTGAAAATTACATAATTTATTAGTTAATTATTTTTTGAAATAACTAATTATATAACTAGTACTTCTACTAAAGATTTTATTATATATTTAATATTTGTTTAATTAGTTTTAATTATTAATAATACTATTAAATATTTCACTAATCACTTAAATATTCTACTTCTTACTAATTATTTAATTATTATTTAAAATGTAAATTATATAATTATTTATTCTATTTTAAATTCTAAACCCAAAGTTAATTATATTCATTTTTAATTACAAATTACACAACTATTTATTTAATTAAGCTTAATTAGATTACTTAATTATACTAATAATTATTAAAATAATTATTAATATATTAGAGGCTATCTAGGATTTGCTAAACATACTATAATTATGCTAAATTAACTTTAGTACTAATTTAGAAGGAGGCACTCTAGTGTTTGCTTTTTAATCTTCTCCCTTTATTTTTAGCTATTACTTTTCCTTGTCGCCATTTATTAGTTGGTGCTTCGCACTCGCGTGCTTCGTGTAAATTAGTATGTTGAAAGAGTAGCTAAAGAAGCTTGTTCGTCATCTTGTTTGTCATATCGAAAGAAGTATTAATTTAACTTTACAAGATAAAGCACTATGTATTAAATTATTTAGACTAAAATTGGGTCAACATATCTTGAGATTATCTTTTTTCATAATTTTACTGAAGTTTTTTTTTTGAAAAATTTTAGTAGTTATTTAACCCTTCTATTAATTTGACTTTACCTATTTTGAAGCTTATGTATTGTTTATCAAGTAATACAATTTGTAGAAGCGTCACATGACTTCATCATGACATGAGCAGTTTCTATAATTTATAGTTTAATAATATGATGGATAGTTAAACATTTGAACTATTAACAAAATTGTTATTTGCAATAATAATATCATTAAAAAGGACATTTTTATGACTTGTAGACATATTTGCTTAATAAACTCTGCAGTACTCTTATGTAAGTTTACTTATTGCGTATGGTTAATTTTACTCGTATTTTTTGGAACGATTTTTTTATTATTTCTTAAAGTAAATTTTTAGCACAAAAATTTTTTAAACTAAAAATTTTTATAAAGCAATAACAAAATTATCCGAAACAAAATCTTATTATTATTAATCTTGAGCCACCAAACTATGAAGATTCATTCATAGCTTTTTTTTGGGGGGGAAAATTCATTCATTACCATAACATTATATTTATAACTTCTTAGTTGGTAAAAATTGTTTGAGTTGCAATTCGAGTGATCCAAGTGTTTATCTTGTAGATGTGGCATGTCAGATCTTGTCTAGAAGTAATTGGCAAACATTGCTAAACTCATCTGATCATCTAATCATCTACTGAGCTAATGAGCATCAATTTAAGTACGCAATGAAACTGAGATGTGCACTATTAGTATATAATATAATTTTCTACCCATCCATAGTTAGAATCATCATTCTTATAACAGTAATACCACAAAAGGAAATGGACATACATGATTAAAATTACAATGGCCTTACACATACATAAACACCATGTCAGCACTCCAATGGTTGCTTGTGATAGAGCTAATGCTCTTCTAACACTTAGCTATGAGACAGGTGACTACAACAACATAACTGATTGAGACGACAAAACCCTCACACATAAACTCAAAATACACAAAATCATTGAAAGTCTTCATGAATATTATATGGTACATGAAGCTTTGAAGTGAGTAAATTAACAACATAACAATGGTTTTAAGCCTCCCATGTCTCAAAAGCACCATTGACAAAATCATAGTACCCTCCATACAAAGCCAAGGTCTTGTTCTCCAGGCCTTCCTTAACATAAGGGTAAGTCTTCAGATTCTCAAGAGAAACTTTCACAGCTTCCTGCAAGTATTTAAAGGCCAGTGAAATTGAAAACCTATGAAAAGAAGTTATGCATTATAAAAATAATTAAAATTTTATGTCACATAATACTGTTTGATTTATAGTTATTGAAAGTAGATTATCATTTAACTCCCAATATTGAATTTACTTTAATGCATAAAGTATGAATTTACTTTAATGCCACTCGTATAGCTAGTAACTCTCTAATCTTTTAATTTTTACAAAGATATCACCCTCTTGAATAATGAATTTCTTTATCTCAGGATAAGAGTACAACTAGAGGACAAAAATAAATTTAATAATTACCTTCTCCAACTTTGAGCATTGTTCTTCGAAGGAGAGATCACCGTGAGCTTGATTCACTGTTTCTTTTGCCGGAGTGCAGATTTTGACCCAATCCTCTATAAAGTCACTGTACATGAAAATTATTTATCGAATTAATAATATGCAATATTTATACCATTTGAGTTTTGCTTAAAGATATTATTTGAAGCAAATACAATTGAGTAGTTGATTAAAAAAAAAAATTTCTTCCGAGTTATGTTGGTGAGAAAAATCTGTAATATTTTTTTCTTAGAAGAGATATGATGTAGTTTGGGATAGAGGGACAGTTTGGGACAGCTTTCTTACAACTATGTTTTTCACACAACAATAATAATTTTATTTAGCTCATACTTTTTTGCTATTTTCTCACTGTTTTTCCAGAAATTTTAAAGGTGGAAAGATGTTTTCTATAACCATAGTAACAAAGCATTTTCTCTATAAAAATTTCACAAGTAACTTTATAAAATATTGCAACCGTCCCAAATAAATTCTAAATTGTACTCTTTTATGTTTAACATCTAATGAGAAGTAATATATAGCTTATGTGGTATAAATCATGTTACTGTTTAAAGTTATGAATTGAATCGCTTAACTGAATACGCTAAACAGAGGCATTGATTGAAGCATTTTGATTTTGAATTTTATCTTTCATTTCACTTCTTACAATCTTCATAATGTTTCTCATAGATTCTTATTTAAATTTTTGAGCTGAAATATTTGAAAAATATAATTATAAAAACTTTAGAAAAAGTCAACTTAATTGTTACATAAATGTGGCCTTATCGCCAGAAAATAAAACTTCAAAGCTTCTACAAGCAACGAGGCTAAATGATGCATAATTCCACGTATAAATGTCAAAAGAACTACTAGAACTAAATACTAAATATAAAAATAATAGTATAGCTATGTGACAATATATGTAAAACTTACGTGCCGAGAGAAGCATTGTCTTTAATAGAGAGGAGCGCTTTGATCCCTCCACAACGACTGTGTCCAATAACAATAATATTCTCTACCTGTCATACATGAAATTTAACCTATCCTTAATACTAAAAAGGAATTAAGATCTCAACCATGCAACCATGTCTTCTTCTTTTTAATACAAATCAAATTCAGGCTTCGTTTGGGACAATTTTTTTTATTACTTTCCAAAACAATTTTTTAGTACAAAAATTTTTTAAATTAAAAATTTGTATACTAAAAACTATTTTAAAAAGCAATAAAAAAACTATCTCAAACAAAATTTTAACCAATTTTACATGAAATTTAACATAGCATTTATACTAACAAACATTTTAAAAACAATAAGAAAATGGTCACAAACAAAATCTAAACCAATTTTACTAGACACTTTATAAGCTTGAGATAAGATGATGACAAGTTCTAACAAATACAATATTGTACAATTGCCTATAGATTACCTCATCCACTCATTAAAAAAAAGGAGTATTTGCAAGTGATAATATTCAGATGACTATTAGTTTTTAAATTAGACAAAGTCAAACACAAAACATCATGCATTACGGCTAATGTGATAAGCTCATTGGATTTCTATATATATATATTTGAGAAATATATACCTTGAGGTGAACGACGGGGTACTCAACAGCAGCACCAATACCAGAATATCTTGTCTGGAGGAATAATAATAATAAATACACTGCGAAGCGTTATAAATCACAAATAATTGAAGTGAAATGCTATGCTGATAAATCTGTAATTTAGAAAAAAAAATAATATGTTGTGATTATAGAGAGGACATCAGGATGATGCAGAAGGAATGATGAAATGGTAAGTATACCTTGTCATAGGGTGGGACCATGTTAGCGATGTTGCGGATGGTAAAAGCCTCCCCAGGTTGAAAATTGAACAATACAGACGGACACACGCGTGAATCCGAACACGCAAATACTAGAAACTGTACAAAGGAGAATTTGATTTTCAACAACTAAAATAATAAATTTATACATAAAATTATGTATAATATTATTTTTTATGTATAATATTAATCTTAAAATAAATTTAATAATTTTTTAAATTTATATATACTATATTTAATTTAATAATCTTACGGTGAATTTCCGACTGCTAATTATTTATCCTTAATAGGCCTCTGTCTTTTGGCGGAGGAGAAGTTTGATTCTGTTTCAGGGCTTTTTGGAAATAATCAAAAAACTGTTTGCTATTTTTTTCAAAACACAAAAAATAAAATGTTTCTAATCATGCTAACTAAAGAGATCTACTTACTATTTTAATGAAATTCAATAATAAAAATCAGGATCGCCGAATCGTTTTTCTCTAAATAAAATAGAGAGAGAGAGAGAGAGAGAGAGAGGACGTTTGTAGAAACATAAAGTTGCTTAGTTTAAAAGAAAAAAAGAATGGAAATGTTATATAATTGATGAGTTTGAAAGTTGTTGAAGGGAAAGCCTGGAATTCCATAACGGAATTTTGTTTATTACTAATTTTGTCTATGGAAAGAATTGTATTATTGAAATTGGAAAGCTTTACCTTTGGACTCTGGCCCTCGGCAAGCTGGTTAAACACCTCGGGCTTCTTCCTGCCATAAAAATTAAACCAAACAAATCTCTTACGTGTAAGAAAATAATATTGCTTAGCTAAAACCAAAGGAATTCACATCCTGAGAATATACAATTTCTTTAGCACTACCAATAAATAAGATTCAAAGGTTAATTGTGTTAGTTCATTTCAACTGTACTATTCCCAAAAGTAAAAAAGTAAAAAAAAAGATAATAGAGATCTAAGAAATAAGCGAATCACATCATTTTTTCCTTTTTGGTTCCTTATAAATCATTAAAGCCTGAAAAAAATTGACAGAGGGAATTTATGAACGCACTCGTAAACTTCCTTCTTAAACTGCTCGAAATCGAATTTCAATCGTTCAATGGACGTCATTTCCTACAATTATTAATGATTTCACATAAATTCAAAGCGAAATAGAGCATACAAACTTAATCAGAAGGATGAAATACAAAGCTTAGCAGATCGGAGATTAGATTACAGAGATCGAACCGTAAAGAAAATAAAATAGAAAGAAATGAAAAAGTATACAATATACTCTATTTCTCGATTTCGATAGGTCTTTCAGTCTTATAGATCTCCGCGTGAGAAATCAGAAATATTGCACTGATAGAGATAACAGAGATACTTAGAAGATCTATGTATTCAATCTTTACAATTGATTCTATGTATATTTATAGAGTGAAAAGCAGCAGTTTTTGAATTGAATAGTGGAGAAACCCTAAACCGTAGAGAACAAGTAGTGGGCTTCAGTTGCTGAAACTGCTGTAGTTTCGGTTAGCTTAAAACAGGTAACTAACACTCCGGAGAAGATTGAAAAAAGGGGAGACTGAGGACTTTTAATTTGTGGCGCGCGTGAATTACATTACTGCGTTGTTATATAACGAGATGAGAGGATGCGTCGACTGTGAAGTGGCCCGCCCAAACCTGGCATAGTCTCGCACTACTCCAGTTGGAAATGAATCCGAACGCAATTGGGAAGATTTGAAGGATGATTGGGGGAGGATAAGTTATTAAATGGATATAGATTATTTTCGGATTCTATGATATAAAGCATATTATTATAGGCTTCATCCCAAATTTCATAGCTTTAATTTTTCTTGGTGACATTGTATAAAATTACAGTTAAAATATCCATATACATATCATATAAAAAAAGTTACATGGTGAAAGCTCGATGAATTAAGAGAAAATACATTTTTATCATTTTTGGGGGATTTAAATTAGTAAATATAATATTATTGAAAACTAAAATGAGATTTGGGTTACATACTATGATCATAAGACTTTTTCTAATTGGAGCAACAGATGAAAATGACCAGAATGTAGATTTCTCTCTACTCTCTCTCTCTTCTTCGGCAAGCCTTACAACTAGGTGGGTTGTGAGGTCGAGTGGAGGAGGGAAAAATATATATATATATTATTTTTGTGCTTAGCGTCACGGCACCCAGAACCAGCACCACTATGTTAGCTCAAATTTTTCAAAATACAAAAAATACAGCGTTGGGGTGCCACTTTCCTAGCGTTCAGCACCCCAAGTAAAAAATTCCAGATTTTCTTTTTAAAACAGTTTTAAAATTTCAAATTGTTAGACTATGAAAGTAAGTATGAGCATACCTCTCAAAGGCTTTCTCATTCTCTAGATAGACAACCATGGCTAGTTGCTTTACCCGTTAGATGCTAAGCGGTAATTTTCTTAGTTAATATTGATTTTGACCTTTACTCTGATATTCATTGTAATATGCTAACTCTAGGGAGCTATTTGGCAACAAGTAGGATTTAACTTTAGAAGGATTTAGTAAATCCTATAAATCAGGACTTAGTAAATCTCGGGTTTGTTTTAAATCTTGAAAACTGTTAGGCAAGATAGTTATTAAATCTTGTTAAATCTTGTAAAATTGTTTGATAATATAATTTAGGATTTAATTTGATTGGTTTATTTTCAAATTATATTTAATGTATTCTAAATTTAATTTAGGTGTTAAATATAAGTTACTAATTAATTTCAATTTTAATTATTGTCAATAAGTTAGAATGATAAATAATATAATTAAAAGCTTGCTTGATTGTCAAATAATTTAGTTACTAATTATCAAACTACTTATTTAGATGTTAATTTAATACATATTCGATATCTAATTATATTGATAATTTTCTAATTAATTAGTTAATTATTTTTTGAAATAACTAATTATGTTACCATGTTTGCACTCCAACGGTTGCTTGTGATAGAGCTAATGCTCTTCTAACACTTAGCTATGAGACGGGTGACTACAATAACATAATTAATTGAGACGACAAAACCTTCACACATAACTCAAAATACACAAACATTGAAAGTCTTCATGAATATTATATAATACATGAAGCTTTGAAGTGAGTAAATTAACAACATAAAAATGGTTTTAAGCCTCCCATGTCTCAAAAGCACCATTGACAAAATCGTAATACCCTCCGTACAAAGTCAAGGTCTTCTTCTCGAGGCCTTCCTTTTTTTTTTCCCATGATTCATAAATCAAGCAAATTGGATAAACTTAACTAAAACATCAATGTTTTCTCAAGCATGTTCCACAAAATCCTGATTAACCCAACAAAGGTCTAATCAACTAACCCCAACTAGTGGCAGCAGGAGCTGAAGCGGGATCCCAACCAAGGGCAGGAACACCAGCAGGAGGCAAATCACTTTCTACAACTGGAACCACATCAGCATCCCAATCAGCTTGAGAAGAAGTCCACTCAACCCCAGCAGCTGGTGCAACCAAGCTAGGCATTGCTCCCACATCTGGAGCAACATTTGCAAAATCAGTAGGCCATTGTTCAGAAGGCATAATACCACCATATTCAGCTACAGCACCATAATCATAGGCAACAAGGGCCTCCCCTTCTTCTTGTTGCTCCTTAGCTTCCTCGGGATCTCTGTGAAAGACGAGATCAACCATAACATCCCACTTGTGTCCTGGAGCAATGGTACCACGCATCTGGAGGACCATCCTTGTCAACAACCAGAAGAGACAGCCTATACTGTGCTTCCCCTTGTTGTTAGCAGGAATTCCAATATCAACAAACCGCAATTGTGAATCAGTATCACAAAAGGCAATCGTTGGAATATTTCCAAGTGGAGATTCCTTTATTGGTTGGTGATCAGTCCTTGGATCAGTAAGAATAAGCAGACGAGGTTCACTAAAGGATGTTTGAAGCTGGTTAGTGAATGTTCCAGGGGTATGCCTCCTAGCAATAGGGTGAGCTCCAGTGTATTGGGCAAACTTCAAGATAGCCCTTTGACCATACGGCCTAGCTGACTGGACAATTATGTCTTGAGGATTTTCGATGGCAACAATTACTCTAGCTGCAAGTTGTATCTTCTCCCAAGTTTTTCCAAGATTAATAATGTATATCCCGTCAGTGCGACGCTTAAAAACATATCTTTCCATCTGGAAGTGGCAGTTCTTGGTTCCGAGGTGCACATGGGCAGCCAACATCATCTGGATGTCTTGCTCCTTCTGAGAGAGCAACCTTGTCGCCATCTTAGAAAAAATTGAGCTAAGTTAGGGTTAGGGATTCGGAGGCCGCAAGGGATTTGGAGGTCGGAGGTCGCAAGGGAAATATTTGAATAGCAGTCAAACTCCCGGCCTTCCTTAACATAAGGGTAAGTCTTCGAAACTTTCACAGCTTCCTGCAAGTATTTAAAAGCCAGTGAAATTGAAAATTAGGAAAAGAAGTTATGCATTATCAAAATAATTCAAAAGTTATGTCATATAATATTGTTTGATTTATAGTTATTGGAAATTGATTATCATTTAATTCCCAATATTAGATGTCTTATTATTTATTTGATATTGTTGTTTTGCCTAAAATAGTATTTTTATTTGTGTATCATTCTTAGGAGTATGAATTTACTTTAATGCCACTCATATATCTAATAATGCCCTAATCTATTAATTTTTACAAAGATACCACCCCCTTTAATAATGAATTTCATTATCTCAGGATAAGGGTACAACTAGAGGACAAAAATAAATTTAATAATTACCTTCTCCAGCTTTGAGCATTATTCTTCAACGGAGAGATCACCGAGAGCTTGATTTACTGTTTCTTTTGCCGGAGTGCAGATTTTGACCCAATCCTCTATAAAATCCCTGTACATGAAAATTATTTACCGAATTAATAATATGCAATATTTATACCATTTGAGTTTTGCTTAAAGATATTATTTGAAGCAAATATACAATTGAGTAGTTGATAAAAAAAAATCTTCCACATTATAGTGGTGAGAAAAATCTCTAATATTTTTTCTTAGAAGCAAAATATGATGTAGTTTGGGATAGAGGGACTTTTTGGGACAGCTTTTGACAACTATGCTTTTCACACAATAATCTTAATTTTATTTGGCTATTATTTTTTTGCTATTTTCTCACAGTTTTCAGAGATTTTTAACGTGGAAAGCTATTTTCTCTATAAAAATTTCACAACTAACTTTATAAAATATTGCAACCATCCCAAATAAATTTTAAATTTTACTCTTTTATGTATAACATCTAATGAGAAGTAATATATAGCTCATGTGGTATAAATCATGTTACTATTTAAAGTTATGAATTGAATCGCTTAACTGAATAAGCTAAACAGAGGCAATGATTGAAGCATTTTGATTTTGAATTTTATCTTTCATTTCACTTCTTACAATCTTCATAATGTTTCTCATAGATTCTTATTTGAATTTTGCGCTGAAATATTTCAGAAACATAATTATAAAAACATCAGAAAAGTCAACTTAATTGTTACATAAATGTGGCCTTATCGCCAGAAAATAAAACTTCAAAGCTTCTACAGGCAACAAGGCTAAATGACGCATAATTCTATGTATAAATGTCAAAAGAACTCTAATCTTCTTTTTGGCATACATCTATTATGAAGAAGTATGCTCAAATTAAAGATATATGGGAGAGACAAATTAAGATAGAGAGGTAGATTACCACGGCTGTAGTGAGGGTGGAAGGGGTAGCGAGAAATGGAGCGTTGCGGATGAGTCGAGGGCTCGAAGAAACTAATGGGAGAGGAGAGGAGTTTGGAGAGATGGGATTATGATAAGAGCGAGAGGAGAAGGAGGCTAATTATATAGAAGTGCGAGGGATGACAGGCAGAAACAACCATTGAGAACGGCCCCTCCGCACCTTCGCTCATATATTATACTATTTCTTTATATCTACTACTGGCCCCTCCGCACCTTACTCGAATTCTGGAACTTTCACCCGCTTGCATGGCTATGGACCTATGGTGAAGGGAAGATAACAGAGGCTATTTTTGTGCAAGTTTTTAATGAAAATAATTTTTTTAAATTTATATATAATATATTTATTTTAGTAATCTTACGGTCAATGTTCTATTTTTGTGCAAGTTCAAGTTGGAAAATAGTTTAATTTTTCCTTAATAGGCCTCCGTCCTTTTGCGAAGGAGAAGTTTCATTCTGTTTCAGAGCTTTTTGGAAATAATTAAATAACTGTTTGCTATTTTCTTCAAAACACATAAATTAAAAGTTTCTATTTACTATTTTAATGAAATTCAATGATAAAAATAGGATCGCCTAATCGTTTTTCTCTAAATAAAATTATATATATATAAAGAGAGAGAGAGAGAGAGAGAGAGAGAGAGAGAGAGAGAGAGAGAGGACGTTTGCAGAAACTTGCATAAAGTTGCTTAGTAATCTGAATCTAGAGAATATACAATTTCTTTAGCACTGCCAATAGATAAGATTTAAAGGTTAATTCTGTTAGTTCACTTCAACTGTACTATTCCCAAAAGTAAAAAAGAAAAAAAGAAAAAGAAAATAGAGATCTAAGAATCAGCATTTAATTCTGTTAGATCACTTCAAAGGTTAATTCTGTTAGTTCACTTCAATTGAACCATAATCCAAAATACTTCATTGTATGACACATTAATTCAATTGATCATGAAGTATTTAATCAGCATTTAAGGGTCTTAATGATGTCAGAATTGCACGATCTTGAGCTTGTTGTATTCGTCTCGATTCAACTATAAACATGCCTAATTTGGAAATCATTTGGTCATCAAATTAATGCTTTGAAGCTTCCAAATGTGCTTTAAGCCCTTGATTTAAGTCCATTTGGGCTCATATTGGACCGATTTTAATGTCGTTCGGTTCATCATGTCGAGACGTCCAGTTTGACTATAAGTTTGCTGAGATTAGGGCTCAAATGGTCCTAAGTTTAATTTTGAAAATTTCCGATTCAATTATGCCTCGAGATTCATGCCTGCTCATGACGATTTTTGGTGACATATCATATTTCATCATTTTTATGACCTTCTATAACATTAAAATATAGAGAGATTTTTTTTTGCTATTATTTTAGGGCAAATATTTACAACAAATATTTTTATACAAAAAGTCATAGGTAAAATTTACACGGCATTTCGAAGATAAATAGAGGTTAAATATTTATGAAAAGTTGGCAAAAAGATGAATTGCATTCAAGCAATAAGAAGTTTGACATATGATGCCTCGTGGGCAATTGGGTGAAAAATGTATTATCATAGGCTCAACATGGGCATGCGATGTTGTCCGTCTGCTTCACTAGGGTTTTCTCTTCCCTACTTGCTCTCTTCCGCACCGCCTGCTTGAGGCCTCCGATGTTTGATTTGGCTTCAAGGAAGTCTATTTATCTTCCCTTCTGCATTTTTATGTGTTGTTTTGGTTGTTTTCTCTCGGTTCTTCCACCTTTCGGCCGACTATGTGTAATGGCGGTTAATCGTTTGAATGATTCCGACTTTTTGGATGGGAAGAAGTCTTCTCGTTCTTTTAGAAATGCTTTATTTTGGGTTTCTCCCTCACCGAGCTTCCCTGACCTCAAAATCACTTCGCACCGTGGGTTACCATCATTGTGGATTTTCGAAGATGAAATTCTTGCGCTTGCTTCCCCTTTGAGTTCGCTTTGGTTGGCAAATTCCCTAACTGTAGACCCTCTTTTGATGCAATCCAAAAATTATTCTTCAATCTCAAGCTTATTAGTGATTTTTTGGTTACTTTGCTCAACTCGAAGCATGTGTTGATTAAGCTTATTAGTGACTTGGATTATTATAGAGTGTTCTCTCACTGATCTTACTTTGTTAGTAATTGCTTTATGAAATTATTCAAATGGACTCCTAACTTTGATATTGAGGTGGAATCCCCTATCATGCATTCTAATTTGGGTTTCATTACCCGACCTTAGGCCTCACATCTTCTCTCCCCATATCCTTCATGACCTTGGTTCCCTATTTGGTTGGCCTCTTAAAACTGATTATGCCACTTCTAGCAGCTCAAGGCCCTCTGTTGCTCGTGTTATGGTTGAGTTAGATGTCACCAAACACAATCCTAATAGAGCATGGGTTGGTCCCGATTGCAAACTTGGGTTATATTCAATCCGTGGTTATGGAGGATTTTCTTTCTTATTGCATTCATTGTAAATAGTTGGGGCATTCAAAAGTAGACTGTCGCATTTTACCCCCCATCTTGATAAATCCCACATAGTTATGGGTGGTAAGCCTCAAATGATGTGAAAGAAAATATGCAAGGCAATGGTTGTGTTGACTTAACAATGCAAGAAAATGTGGATAATTTGGATAATGGGCTTATGCTTAACCCTTTGATTGCTGCTGATGCGGGTTGGAGCATTTGTTTAAGCCCGTGATGTTGGTCCCGAATGAACCTGTGGTTCCTCCTGTTGTTGTTTCTATTTCAGAGAATATTGATAGTATTAACAATAATATGGTTGGAATAGATTTACTAGCTCCTATTGTCAATACTTATGGTATTCAGTATACTTCTCCTTTAGTGAATCTAGCTGCTTCCAATTAAGAGGATTGTGAGGGTTTTAATCATAAGGTTGCTAATAAATTGGCTTTAGTTCCTAATTGCGATTGTCAGCTCGTTGTTTTCCTTGTTGTTGTTGAGAAGGACCATAAGGAAAATGTTCTTGCCTATTGATGACTTGCCTTTGGCCTCTTTGGGACCGGCTGCATCGTCTAATATTGTGGAGACAAACAAAAATGTGCCTTTTACTGATGTTCTGATTTCTCTTATTTCTAATGATGCTTTGAAAGCTCAATTGGCATTAAAAAGTGTGCATCAATCTGATTGGTTGGATGAGTGCCATTCCTTGGCTTGCTGGGGTGGTGGGGAAGACATGGATGAGCTTGGGGATGAGTTCCAAGCGATGTATGTTTGAATGTGGGTCGCATAGTTGAAAAATCCTTTTCTAATGGTGATGACAAACATAGTAGGAAAAAAAAAGTGATTCTTTGATTTTTGTTATTTATGTCTTGTGCTATTGGCCCTCTTCTGGGTGGGTTTTCTCCTTTCGGTTGTTGTGCGCTCTCGGTTGTGGTGCTTTGTCTGTCTTTTCTAGCTTTGGGTTGCTCGGTTGGGGGAGTTTTGGTTGAAGGTTGGGCTGTGGGGTTTGGATGGGTTTGGTTTCGGGCTTGGGTTCCAGTTTGGGTGTTTGGGTTTTTGGTTGGGTGGGGTTTTCACTATGGGTGGTCGGTTGTTTTGTTGTTTCTGTTGGCTGGCCTCTTATTCTTTTTCCTCTGTTGTGCTTATTTCTAATTTTTCCTCCGTTGTGCATAATTCTATTTTGTCTCCAGCTGTCGTTGCATTGGTCTTCGCTTGTTTCAAATGTCCATCTTGGTTGGCTTGGATGACTCCTTTTTCCTTTTGTTGTTTATTGTAATAGGTTGGAACAAAGGCTCTTAGGTTTTCATGCTGCATTTTTAGCAAACTTTTGTTTCATTAAGAACCTGTAATCTTTTCTTCATATTAATGCGTATGCCCCTATGTGGGTTTTAACAAAAAAAGTATTATCATATGCTACTTGTGGACCTCTGAAAGGAACAACAAACACCATCGCCCCGCGTGGGGAGACAATATCTGGCCAATGGGAGGGCAGATTCGATCACACATATGATTAACCATTGAGGATAGCGGCTCTCACCAGCACACCTCGATGGGTAATAATATATATGATCTGATCGTCACAACGGGTTTCCCCCACCCGATACATTAGCTTGAATGGGGTTTATTTGAGAGTGGGATGCAGTTTCCCACGGGCGTAAGCCCCCGTGGTTAATTACATCTCAAGCCGGAGCCTGAGAATACTCTCGATTAAGGATTCTATATTATACTTTCTGAATTGGGATTGGCACATAGGGCGAAGACTAGGAAGTCCTACTCGAAGGGAAAGCGAGGTTCAACTAGGCTTAGTCAACATGCACGACTCACATCAGCATCCGGAGGGACTAAGGTAGTGAGAAGAAACTGGAGAAAATAAATAAATCATGCACTCGAAGCATGCAGGAGGAAAGGATGGAGGTGGCGTCATCCGTGTGACGCGGATATGTAGGGTTTAGGGTCTCTGGAAGACAGAAGACCTACCTACTGATGAGGCGTACTACGAAATAATAATAGCCTTGAATCCTAAATCTAATGGGTTTAGTGTTCAACACAACACTAACACCCATGTCCTAACTAATGCAATGCAAAATCTGGACTTACCCCGGCCTGGATTGGGGAGCCAGCTAACCACCTAGTCGCTTCAAAACCATGCTGTCCAGTCATTTATGAAAGATGGGTAGGTAGGTTATAGTTCTTGGAGGTAGGGCCGACGTCTAGAGGATTTCCTAGTTGGCCCCAGACTGATGTTGGGTGAATGCTCCTATGACTAATGCAATTAAAATTTTAATTTAGTTGATTTCTAATACAATGCATGCTGGTTAAAGTATCCAAATTAGATATGCACAGGATTTAAAAAAAAGGCTTATAAAAATAATTTTTAGAATTAGACTGGGCTTCCCCAGGTCCGGCACCTCATCCTCATAGATCAGATTATCCGGACTCTACCTACAGGCGGGGAAGTGTCTTATAGAAGGAGAGAAGAAATGCATTAATATGCATGTGACCTCGGACGATTCCGGCAATTTCCTAGGTCGTTAAGTTTCTAAATTATTTAAACCTTAAAATTTTAAATATTAATTGCGAGTAGAAAAGGTTTTAGTCCTTAGAGAGCCTAATGAAATCCAGGCTAAAATAAAAGCGGCATGCAGATCGCCAATAAACTATGAAAAGCATACAACCTATACGCAATCATCATCAAATCAAACATAATACATAATTAAACAAATCAATTAAATGTCCATAGGCCAACTGCCCTTAATTACAACCCGGGGTCTGCAGAAAATTAAAGTGGCCGGGCACCACTACCAACAACCCGGATTTCTAATCCTAGAACAGACGCAAGTTATTTTGAGTGGGATACACTTGGTATTCATCTTCTTGATCTTCTCTTCCTTGGACTCCTCGGGTCCCAGCTCCATTGGACTCCTTGGATCTCAGCTTCCTTCGATTCTTCAAGTAGTAGAACGATCCAAATTTGGATTTCCAAATAGAAAAGGACCATCCTCATATTGGGTGTCCTTTCCTCTTCGGAATCCAACCTTTGGATCCTAGTATCCCCACTCAAAATGAACTTTCATAACTCTATGTCAGATTATAAATAATTACATTAAATGAAAGCAGTAAATCTAGACTCTCCTGCAAGGTTATCCTAGTGAAAATCATCCCAAGCAGTTAATATTTCATCCCAAGCAGTAATTGACACATGTAAAGAAAACATTCATGCCAGCCAAACTTGGTCATGCTCTTAATTATTTTGAGGGCTAAGCAAGCTCTGAAGCACCTGTAGCAATTTATCATGATTTTTAATTAGCCCTCATTTATTTAGGGGGGGCTGAGCAATTTCTGAAACGCCTGCATAAAACATCATTAGCATTTAAATGATAATTATTGCCCCCCCTTTCATTAGCGCTACATGAGCATGGCCACATGCAGAAAGTATCATTAGTACCAAGGTCGATCCTAACCTATGGGTAGTCTATCGTGCAATCACATCAATCCCAGAGTATAGTAAAGGTAAGCAAACACATCAATAGTTCAATCACAACATGCAATGAAATCTGGAAAAGCTCAGCACGCAGCAGAAAAGTAAACACCGGCCTAGCCTAAGTCTAGAAGTAGTGCCCTAGCAAATAATTCTACAGTGTGTGTAGAAGCCTGTGTGGCTGAGGTAGATCCTAAGCTGGGTAGTTAGTTACAATTGCCTACTGTCTATGTTTGTTGCAGGTCTGAAGAGGGAGTTTTAATTAAAGTATAAATATTATTAAATTAAGATCCATTTTAGTTGATTTGATGTGTATGTTAGTTTTAATGTTTAGGATGATAATATTTAAAGTTTAAATTGCATTAGTGAGTTTCAGGAGGTTCGGGGTCCCTACCTAATGAGCTAGGGGGTCCAAAAGGTCACTAAGAGAATTAAGCTAGGTTTAGAATTTCTAATATTTTATTTAAATATTAGACCTTAGTACGAGTAATTAGACAGTTAGTTTACTGGATTTGGAGTTTCCTACGCAAAGTTATGAATTTTAGAAGTTTAAGGCCCTAGACTATAGGTTACGATTGACCGGAAAGTTAACTTTTTAATTTTAGTTGATTTTTGGAATCTTAATATTTTTAATAAATACTATACCCTAATGTGAGTTGAATGCCTTTTAGTTTGCCCATTTTGGAGTTTTCTGTAATTAGTTATGATTTTTAGAAGTTGGGATAATTAAATGAATTATCGAAATTGCCTAATTAGGAGTACTTTGGGCGTTTTGGCCCAAATCAGCTCCAAACTGATTGGAATCACCCCCAAAGGTCAGAAATGACCTAAGAGGGTGTTCCCAAGTGTTTGGGGAAAATTTGGGATTTTTAATAATTTTTAATGATTGAATTAAGGTAAAAAGGTGGTTTTTTGATTAAGGTTGAATTAAAGTCCAGATTAAGGTCCAATTAAGGGGCCCTAATTATCTAAGGTTGAGGACTGAATTCTGGATAGTTTGCGATATTATGGGTATTTTTATGATTTAAAAAGGATTTATTAGATTTTTCTGAAGTTTCCAAGGTTTAATTAACGGGTAAATTAGGGTTTGCTAATTAAGTATTTTAAGGAGTCCAGAAAATTCTTAGAAAATTCTAGGGGGTTTCAGATGTCACTAAGCACTAGTGTTTAAAGTTTCGTAGCAATCCGGGATCTATCCTAGCTCATAGAAATATTCTAAGTTCACTAGACAGTCCTTAATTATTATCCTTAGTGTGTCACTACACTAAGCAGGAATAAAGTGAGTTAGCTAACCCTTAGGCATAACATAAAGGGTAAATGCAGCAAATATAAACACACCAATCAAGTCCTTAGATCTAAGAGAGCCTAGGCTATGTGCTTGTGCAACCTACACATGCAAGGACTACGAAAACACTAAGTAAAGAAGCCTAATGAAGTGATTAGTGAATGATTGGGACACAGTCATTCACTAATCCTTCTCCCACATGAATTGCTCTTCATATACATAGCCTAGGTTTAAAGTTTCATAAGAGGTGAACCTTCCAAAATTAAAGGATTTAAATAATATGTAATTTTAAAATCATTTTTAAAATACATAAATATTATAAATAATAATAATATAAATTTGAAAATAAGATAATTGAAAATACTTCAGTTCATAAGTATAGGAGGACTACCAGCCACCAAGGGGTTTTAAAATAATTTTTATTTTTAAAATAATCAATTATATTAATTAAATAATATTTAAATAACTAAATAACAACGAAATACAAAAACATTCAGAAAAGATAGAATTAGATACACGAAATAATTTTAAATTAAAATTCATATTTTTCTGAAAAATTTAAGGTATTGTGCGTCAAAATCCGATTTAAAATGAGAAAGTTATGAATTTTTGAAGTTAAATAAGTTTAAAAGTAATTTTTAAATATTTTAAAATAATTAATAATTAAAAATAATTAAAAATTTTTTTAAAATAAGTCAGGTATAATAATATCTGGAATTTTTAAAATAATTTTAAATAATAATAATTAAAATATTATAATAATATGAAATAATAAATATTAATATTATAGTGATATTAATATTAACATAATAATACTATTATTAAAAATAATAATAATATTATTAATTAACAATATTAATATAATAATATTAATAATAATAATAATAATCATAATAATAATATTATTAAAATAATAATATTATTAATTAAAATATTAATATTATAATAATACTAATAATAATAATAATTAATATTATAATAAAAATATTAGTCATAATAATAATATTATTAAAATAATAATATTATTAATTATAATATTAATATTATAATAATACTAATAATGATAATAATTAATATAATAATAATAAAAATATTATTCATGATAATAATATTATTAAAATAATAATATTATTAATTATAATATTAATATTATAATAATATTAATAATGATAATAATTAATATTATAATAATAAAAATATTAGTTATAATAATAATATTATTAAAATAATAATATTATTAATTATAATATTAAAATTATAATAATATTAATAATGATAATAATTAATATAATAATAATACAAATATTAGTTTTAATAATAATATTATTAAAATAATAATATTATTAATTATAATATTAATATTATAATAATATTAATAATGAAAATAATTAATATAATAATAATAAAAATATTATTCATAATAATAATATTATTAAAATAATAATATTATTAATTATAATATTAATATTATAATAATATTAATAATGATAATAATTAATATTATAATAATAATAATATTAGTAATAATAATAATATTATTAAAATAATAATATTATTAATTATAATGTTAATATTATAATAATATTAATAATGATAATAATTAATATAATAATAATAAAAATATTATTCATAATAATAATATTATTAAAATAATAATATTATTAATTATAATATTAATATTATAATAATATTAATAATGATAATAATTAATATTATAATAATAATAATATTAGTAATAATAATAATATTATTAAAATAATAATATTATTAATTATAATATTAATATTATTATAATATTAATAATGATAATAATTAATATAATAATAATAAAAATATTATTCATAATAATATTATTATTAAAATAATAATATTATTAATTATAATATTAATATTATAATAATATTAATAATGATAATAATTAATATTATAATAATAAAAATATTAGTTATAATAATAATATTATTAAAATAATAATATTATTAATTATAATATTAATATTATTATAATATTAATAATGATAATAATTAATATAATAATAATAAAAATATTATTCATAATAATAATATTTTTAAAATAATAATATTATTAATTATAATATTAATATTATAATAATATTAATAATGATAATAATAAATTATAATAATAAAAATATTAGTTATAATAATAATATTATTAATTATAATATTAATATTATTATAATATTAATAATGATAATAATAATAATAATAATTTTTTAAATAATATATATATATATATATAATATTTAAAACAAATAAAAATAAAAAAGAATAAATAAAAAAAATGACGGCTCGGGTCACATGGCGGCCTCTGATTGGCTGCTTTAATGGCGGCCAATCATTGGCAATGATTGCGCCGCCGCGCAATCATTGCCAATGATTGGCATGGCGGGGCCCGCTTCACTTAAAACCGCGGCGAGATACAGCAGCCGTAGGATCTCCCGCAGCTTGAATCAAGGGCCGTGATCAAGCCATACGGGGATTTAGGCCGCGGGATTCGAATACACGGTTGACCCATGCCATGATCTGACGGGATCTCGACCGTTGATCTTTAGATCAACGGTCTGAAAACTGTATGGCTGTAGTAAGACCGAGCCCATGCACAAAAATAATAATTTGGCTCGTTCTCTCGATCCACAAGTCTAAACGCGATGAAATTTTAAACTTAGTTAATGGAGATGAAGAGAATTCATGTGGAAGTGTTTGTTTGATCTAAAAAGCACTTTTTGAAAAGCTATTTTATCCTAAGTGTTCTAACCTAGGGTTGAAGATTTTACCCAAAATACTCGGTGGAATTTCGCGTTCTTGGGCTTGTTGCACTTGTAGACTGTCCACGCTCCTTTTTGTAGAAGAAACCGTGGCTCGATACGCCTTGGATCGATGGCAAACTTGCTTGGGGCGTTCCTAGCCTTGGTTCGCCGGAGATCTCGCCTCCGGCGGGTGCTTGACGGTGGGTATTGGTTGGGAAACGTGGAAAGGGGTCTAGGGAGCTCTCTCCCAAAGTCTCAGGGGCTCTTGAGATCTAGCGAGAGAGAAAGCCCAAAAAGATCCCTCCAAACATCCTAATTTCATCTATTTAAAGCTCTAGACCTAATATCAACGGCTAGGATCATATCTAGATCTTAATAGGAGGGAAACCCATGTGCTTGGCCGTGGTTTTGAGTCTTAGAACATTAGGAAAGTGTTTAAGGCTTTAAATGGGTTTTAAATGGGTCAAATTGACCCATTAAGACTTAGGTTGACCAAGTCAAAGCTTGACTTGGTCAACTTGGGTCAATTGGGTCAATGGGGAGAAGGATTTAATGAAATCAAGGTCAACACTACTATTTTGATCTTTTTCAGAGCCATTAGCAAACATAGTAGAAGCAGGCTACTGAAAGGATTGATTATATTTCAAGATAGCATAAACAATACAGAAAAATAGTTGATTTGCGATGAAATATTTCATTGGAAATTAACAAATTTCCATTGGAAAAAAAATAGTTCTAGTGGATATCTAACGGAAAATTTTTCGCTAGTAAAACATACATCTGAAAATAATTACCCATGAAAAAAATCCGTTGAAAATCTTTTTGATAATTAAAAAAAATTTGGCAAAACTTATTTTGCTTTTACTGGAGTGAAGCTTTTTTACTCTAGTTTCTCTCCTATAATCTCTTAGGAGGAAGATACTGTATTGGGGTTTGTACTATCTCTAGATGATGCGGCATTATTTTAATCTAAGAACCTATTACGATATAATTCCCTTTAGAAGTTAAATTCAGGTGGTGTCACTATCTGATAAGATCTCTGATTAATTTTCCCTCCCTAATTACTAGTGACCTAGCAATTATGAGAGTGGCACCCTGGGCAGTTTCTACACCTCCTCCTCTATAGATGATATAGGGTGGCATGTGTAGCAACGTGACCTAACATCGTCTAGTAGAGTGGATGGGTCATAACCCTCAATTGGGGGCTTATGGCCTATTACTGGTGAATGTTCATTTCTAGTTTGGTAGATCTTTTCTGTGCAATAGTCAAAAGGGCATGGTGGAGATCACACTACCATTCTCATAACCTCCCTTCCTTGAGTAGCAGGAAAAGGGTGGAAGTGGCTTTCACCAAAGAGGGGGTAGGTGAAAGGAGTAATGAACTCTTTATTAGACTTAAATTTGACTTGCTTTAAAGCTTTTGATTCAACAATCTTTCTAGCCTTAATGATTTTCTTTTTGACTCTATGCATGTGGTTCTTCTACAGTCACGTTATTGCGTAATGAGAAGGTAAGTTTTCCAACCATTTGAGTATGTTCATTTTCCTGGAATTAAGAAAAGGTGATTTGAATCAGTTGGTTTGAAATAGAATTTAAATCTTTAAATAGATTGATTTTCTTCAAATTTTGGAACTCAAAAAGTTGAGTTTTCACCCAACATGAAGGTTCACAAAATTGACAAAAAAATTTCTCAAGAGTTGGGCTTGACTCTCTCATTCCACCAACTAACTTGCGGTGAAATGTCAAAGCTTAGATTTGAAGTTGAAATTGAGATTGAACTTGAAATTGAAATTGAACGGATCTTCTTCAAATTTTGAAACTCAATATGTTAGATTTTTCGTGAACATGCAGGTCAACGAAATTGATATGAAGATCTAAAAGTATGGCTTAACCCTTTCGCTCCGCCAATTGACTTGGGGGCAAAAATGTCAAAGCCTGGATTTGGTTGAGAAGATTTGAGTTTTAACATTGGAATTAATAGATCTTTAAATTCTGAAACTCAACATATTGAATTTCGTTCGAATATGCAGGTTTACAGAACCGACATGAAGATCCTAAGGTATGACTTGACCCTTTCGCTTTGCCAATTGACTCGGGGGAAAAATGTCAAAGCCTAGGTTTGTTAGAGGGTTTGAAATGAGTGAACGTGGATTAAAACTTTTGAAATGGATTTGAGAAATCACAAATGATTTTAAGGAGTTTGAATCATCATTATATGTACTGAGTTACAAGGAGATATTGCATGGTAACACATGACAATTATATCCAAAATTGACTTTGCTCATTTTGATAAAAAATTTGAATTTGAATTTGGAATTGGCAGATTTTCTTTGTGTTTTGAAACAGCACGTTGAGTTTCACTCAACATGAAGGTTTACAAAATTGATAAGAAAATTTAGAGAATTGGGCTTGACTCTTTCATCCCGTCAATTGACTTGGGGGTGAAATGTCAAAGCCCAAATTTTGCTAAAGATATTTGAATTTTGAGTTTGAGATCGAAGAGTTTTTATAGATTATGAAATTTAGCATACTTGAGATTTGTTTGGATATACAAGTTTGTAATATTTATAGGAAGATTTTAAAAGATTTGGTTTGACTCTTTTACTCTACCAATTCACTTGGAAGCAAAATATCAAAGCCCGACTTAGACAGAGATTTTCTCGCTCACCTCTCTTTTTGACATGCATTTTCTTTTTAATGTTGGTCACACTTACCCAAGGGAGATATGGGTAGAGGGACCAATGAAAGAAGGATAGTTAAAACTACCAATGCAATAAAATTTATGCCGTTATTAAAGATGGAGAGAGAAATTTGGTCCCACCGTGGTCGCCATTTTTTTTATTTATGGAAGTTTTAAAAAAAGGTTTTGAAAAGTTTAATCTCCTTTGGAAAATTTTGGAATTGACTTTAAATTTTAATTCTGAAATCAAATATCCCATCAGAAAAGGTATACCACATCGAAAGGTGGAAATAAAATTTCAAATTGAGGTTCAGATTTAGAATTACAAATCTCATCTTGAATGTCGTAGTCAAATTTAAAAAAGAATCGCATATGATCCCGAAGGGCCAAAGTGTAGTTCGATCGAATATTTAGCTACGATAATTTAAATGAGTTATCATTAATCTCATATTCGAAGCTTTGACAAAGAATGATATATCTTCCCAAAGGAAGAAAATATCGTTTATTATCGATCGTTCGGACATGATGATAATGATCGTCGTTGATCTTGATTTTTCCCAGAGAAGACTAATTAAGTTTTGAAAATAAATTTTAAAAATCAAGTGTGGGTTCTAAATCTCCTATGAGTGTAAGCCATCATAGTTAATTACATCATAGGGGGGTTGAATTTCCTACGAATACTCTCGATTATAACAACGGCAAAAATTCTATTTAGAGTTTTCAAGGAGTGGATATCAAAGGAGGTGAAACTGGAACTTCAAGTGAGATTAGAACAAGATTGAGCATTTATTTTGGAGTCAAAGGAAAAAAAATAAGAGATACTTTGAGATTCTGAAATAATTCAGAAGTGCCCTAACCTAAACTAAGTGTTGAGCTTTAAATTTTAGATTAAGAGAGAGTTTTAGTTTCAGTTGATTGATTTATTAGAAATTTGAGACTATATTTCTGGAGATTGGGGTCTTATGATTCTAAATTTATCGTGGATCCTAAATCTAAATTTGGATACTAAAACACAGTAGTTCGAACCTAGCTAATGTTGTGCAAAACCTGGACTTATGTCAGCCTAAATTGGGGAGCCAGCTAACCACCTAGTCGATTTAAAATCCATGAGTCCAGTCATTTAATATAAGGGTGGTAGGATGTTATTATTAAAATTTTAAGGATTTGGGCCTAACATCTAGAGATTGCCCTAAGTGGCCCCTTAACTTATGTTGGATGAAAATGCTAAAAGGTAATGCAATTAAAATTTTGACTCACTGTTAGATTGATTTCTAATGCAATGCATGTTGATCGACTCGATTAAATGTATAAAATATATAAAGTAGTTTTAAAAAGGATGAAAATTAATTTTTATCCTAGATTGCACAAATTTCTCTTTGACAGATCTGGACCCTCATAGGCTAGGTAGTCTACCAGAACTTGCAGGCGGGGATGTGCCTAATAATAGAGAGAAGATGCATCAAAATTCTATAAGAACTCCTAGCGATCTCAGGATTACTTCTTAAATTATAAATGTTTCTATGTTATCTTAAAAATTTTAATTAAGTTTGAGTAGAAAAATTTTAACGTACCCTCATGAGCCTCCGATCAAATCCAGGCTAAAATAAAACTCGATATGCAAATCGTCAAAAAACTAGGAAAAGCATGCAACATCTAATCACAATCAAATTAAATTAAACACATTAATAAAATAAATCAATTAAATAAATGTCCATAGGCAAATTGCCTTTTTATTACAACTAAGGGTTTGTAAAAATTAAAAATGGTCGTGCACTACTAACAACAACCTGAATTCTAATCCTAGTACAGACGCAAGTGACTTTGAGTGGGATACTCTTTGCCTTCAATTCCTCGATCTTCTCCTCTTCAGCTCCTTGGATTTGTCATACCTGGATACCCAAATGGAAAAGAAAACTCTTCCGCCGAAAGGGAGGTTATTGTTTCCACTTTGGGTAGTGAAATGATCTAAAATTGGGCTTCCAAATGGAAAAGGACTACTCCCTGAGGGGTATCCTTTTCACTTTGAAATCAAATTTTGGATACATATATCCCGACTCAAACACTCACTTTCATAACTCAAGACTTTTAAAAAAAGTACATTGATATGAAAAAAAGAAAATTTAGACTCTCCTATAAAGTTATCCTAAACATTTAAATATTAAATCAATCCCAATCAGTTATATATAAAGAAATTAAAGTACTCAATTCAATTATGCTTGGCTGTGCTCTGATTTATTTGGAGGCTAAGCAACAGAAACACCTGTAGCATTCATATTTATTATTAATTTAGTCCTCTTTTATCGTCCTGTATGAGCACGACCACCTGTAAAAAATCTTGTGAGTAACAAAATCATTTCTAACCTAAGAGTAATCTATCGTCCATCACATCAATTCATAGATTGCATTAAAAATAAATAAAGACTCACATCAATCAATTTTTAATCACAACATGTAATGAAAACTAAAAAAACCATGCATACAGTAGTAAAAGTAAACATCGGCCTAGCCTAAGTGTAAAAGTGGTGTCTTATCAAATCATCTAAAGTGTGTGTAAAAGGCTGTGTGGTTTGTATATGTCATAAATATGATCATTAATTGATGTTGCTCGATGTTTTGGTTGGTTGAAAGGTCTAAAAGAATTTTGATTAAAATTTAAATATTAATACCTTAAGCTTAATTTTAAGATGTATTTTAAATATTAAGGATTACCACCTTTGTTACTCACCAAGGCCATGAAGTTTATTTCACATTCCTTGGGGCTAAGCTAATAGCCTCATAGGCCTAGGTTACCCTATAGTAATCAAGGTTGATTAAGTTGATTTAGTTAGTTAGAAGTTCAAGGGTTAATAATTATTAATTAAGTTAATTAGGGGTTAATTTTAGAGATTAAGTTAATTAAGTTTGTTATCAATCGGTTCGTGACATTATGCCACCAAGCTCGAGGAACCAGGCCACCTTAGGACACGTAGCCCCGCAGCCTAGTCCATCCGATAAACCAAATTGATAAAGTTTTAATTAAGAGTTTTAATCTTAATTAAATAATTAGTAATTAATTAATTTTAATATTTAAACACTTCATTGAATTCATTCGTGACGTTGTGCCACCAGGCTCGAGGAATCAAGCCTCCTTAGGACACTTAGCCTTTTTCAAATCTCTCAAAATGAAATCTGTTCCAAACATATATGCCATGGTTCCTTACTTCGACAGGGTGCAAATATCTCAATTTCACCCTTTTAGATACTCTTTCAGACTCATTGCCGATACTGAGTAGTAGTCAAAAATTTGTATCCATTTTTCATGATATGATGCATAGATCAGATATATCACGGCCGATTCCTCAGAAGATTCTTCCACAATGGACTCCGATAAGTGAGATTTCGAGTCAATGTTTACAGAATCTTCTTCTGTCCGAAGAAATGATTCATCGAAATAATGAGTCACCCGTTCCATTGATATGGGCACATCTGAGATCAACAAATGCTCGGGAGTTTCTCTATTCCATCTTTTTCCTTGCAGTCAAGAGTAGTCCATCTAATAAACTTCATCTTTAGAATGGTTATGTATTAAAAGATTGGTTAAGTATTTTATTAATTAAATTGGAGTCTTTTGGAATTTTAATAAACTATTCAAATTTTTGGATTTATTTGAATTATTTAATAATATTAATGAAGAGTTAAAAAGTTAATTTTTTAAACTAAAGTTAGTTTTGAAAATTTCAGATTTTTAATAAATATTACACCTTATGATGAATAAGGAGACTATTCGTATGTCAATTTAGAGTTTTCTATAAAAGGTTATGATTTTTTGAAGTTTGGGCCTAGATTTGAACTAAGGTTGACCGAAAAGTTGACTTTTTGACTTTGACCCAATTTTGAAGGTTTGACATTTTTAGAAAATACTAGATCTTAATTGAAGTTAAATGACACTGAGTTTGGTTAATTTGGAATTTTTTACAATTAGTTATGAATTTTAAAGTTTTCTCAATTATTTGAATTTCAAAATTATTTAATTAGGAAGGTTTTAGGAGTATTGATCCAAATCAACTCCAAACTTCATGGAATCACCCCCAAAGGCCAAGAATGACCCAATGAGGTGTTTCCAAGTTTTTGGAATTTATTTGGAATTTTTAATTATTTTTTATTAATTAATTTAATTAATTAATTTAATTAATTATAAATTTTCACTAAAACCTAAATTATAGCTAAATTAAAGGTCTACTCAAGGGGATTTTAATTTTCCTAGGTAGAGGACTAAGTTTTGGTCAGTGTTAGACATTTTTTTCATTTTTTAGATTAAAATTTGATTTATTGTGATTTTTTGAATTTTCTGGATCCTTAAAGGGGTTGAAATTTGATAGGTTTAATTTTATGTCCTAATGAACTCCAAATCCAGTCAAATTTAAACTTATGACAGAAAACATCACTAAGTTTACTGTGGCTAAGTTTTACCCCTATTGGGTATGCATACAATCCCCTAGTAAATCTCTAAGTTTTCTAGACATTTTCTTAATTATTTTCCCTAGGTGTTACTACTATCCAATTGGGTTCCAATATCTGTCCATCTAACCTTGACATTAATACATAAACGCTACAAAAATTTCAAAGTATAATACTGAAAATCTAGGAAGTTATAAATTTTCAAAATTTTGGGTCCAAAATAGACCCATTACCTTAAAAATTCACATCATAGTAATCTACTAAGTATCTGATCCTAAAAAAATCATAAAACATGCCTAAGATACCCAAATATTTTCCACCAAAATTTGGGCCCTAATTTATCACTGGATTGTAAAAAAATTATAAAAAACTAATTTCAAACAAACTAAAATAATAAATACTAGACTAAATTATCTTTCCAATGAGCCTAAAAATACTTAATTTGGAGGAGAAATGAATTTACTATGAATTTCAAAAGTTCTAGTTATTTTTTAAATTTTTTAAGTCCATTAATAGCCGACGCAAATCATTATCAATGATTGTCACCAAAAAGGCGGCGACGTGTTACATTTTGACACGTGGTGCGCTATTTAACAGCCACTTATCCGCATCATCACTAATCCTGAGCCGTCCGATCAAGAAAGAAGAAAAATTGGATGACCGAGATAGATCCATGCCGTATTAGTTCAAAATGAACTAAAAAATTAAAATGCTCATAACTTTCAAAATACTCATCAAAATTTAATGAAATTTGAAACATAAGCTCATGGGAACATGAACTTTTATTGCCTGGAGGTTGGAGACTCCATGCAATGAAAATTTTGAGTAGTTTTAAATTAAAATTTAAACTTAAAATGAGTATAACTTAAAATCCAAACATCGGTTTTTTGAGATTTTAGACTCCTTTTGCTCCTGCTAAACTCCTCTATAATATTGTTGAAGACCCCAGAAGCTTTTGACGATTGGATTTGAAGTTGTTGGAGAAAACCCTCTTTCTCTCACTAGAATGCTCTCTTCTCACTAAAATAGTGATTTGAGGCTTGGAAATGGTGGGGAGAAGCTTGGGAAGGCCTTAGAAGTGGTTGGAGAAGATGGGGAAGGGTTTTGGAAGGTTGGAGGTTATGGGAGTTGGAGCTTAGATGAAAATGAGCAAAGATAAGGGCTTAGGTCAAATTTTCCTCAGTTAACCTTTGGATTTTTGAATGGGTGGCCTTAATTTGTTTGGATGGAGTTTGACATATGTCTCATGAGCTGCCCAAAGCTAGGGAATAGGGCTGGTATTTGTTTGTGACTTCCCTTGATCCATGGGGAGAGGGACCACACCTTTTTCCTCATTTGGCTAAACCCAAGCCAAGCCTTATTTAAGGGGCTAGTTTAAGCTCTATTATGGGTTACTTTCCATCAGGTCAAAGTAGGTTTTGATGGAAAAAAGAGTATGCTTAGGTGGCATGGTGATGCAACCATGATTTGACCTCTTTCTCATGGGTTTAAAGGGGGTTATTGACTTGTTGACCTATTGACTAGTCAATGCTGATTGGGATAGGTCTTGAGGAGGTCAAGAGAGGTATAGGAAATTATCCCAAGAGGTTTGGAGTCAATGGATTGGAGTTTTGAGCAAATACATGAAATTGGAGAGGATTTTGACATCTCCAAATGGGTTTACCAAGTCAAACCTAGGGAGTTTTAACTTAAAAATCTTTGAACATGAATAGAATATCAAATTGAGTAATTTTGGAGGGTTGATTTGACTTGAAATGGATTCAAGCATTAAAACTGACATTTATGTAAGTTAAGGGTTGATTTGGTCAACCAAGATTGACTTGGTTAACCTGGTCAAGCCACGGGTTCAGCTTGGGTCAAAAACTTCAAATGAGTGTTTTGAGATCAATGGAGGTGGTGTCATGCATTGGTAATGTCATTTGGTTAGAAATGGGTGTTTAAATCCCTTAAGGGCATTTTGGTCAACCATTGTTGACTTAGTCAACCAGGTTAAACAAAAAGGTGGGTTTGGGTCCAATATGTTCCTAATGATATTTAGGATCCATTGGGATGGGTTTTGAAGGTTGGAATGGGAAGGCTAAATTGAATCTAGGGGAGAGATCGAAAACCCCTTTAACAGGTATTCTTTATCATTTTGACCCCTGGTCAATCTTGGGTCAAACTAGGTCTGGGAAAGTGTAGTTTATTAGTCAACAAATCATAAAAAAGGTGATGAATGTGATTGGGAGGTTTGAAAAGGGTTTCAAGGTCAAATTTCACTGGATGCAAAGTCCAGTGGCATAGGTTGTAAATATTTGAAGGTTTTGGAGCCTGCGGAAAAGATTCAATTTCTTGGGGTACGGACCTCAGAATGAGCTCAAATTTGGAGGATCAACCTTAAAGACATGCCTGATCAATATACAACTGACAGATCATGAATCGGAGGTCATTTGACTGAGTTTCAAGGTGATAAAAAATTCACCCAAAAAGGGTTTCAGGATATAGGTCCTTAACCCTTAAGGTTTGATTTGGAATGTTGTATTTGAGAAGGATCTTGATTTGGAATGATTGATAGTGAATTGCTCATATCAATCATAACCATAAATATGATTAAATTTATTGAGCATGATTGAGGGCTGGATAGGTTGTTGATTATTGAGGGTTGTATTGAGAATTGACTGAGATCTCTATAAATGACAAGTGTACAACTGTCCTCCATTGGATCACCAATCAGAGGATTGGGAAAAGTCCTGATGACCTCATATAAAAATGAGATCAACAACCACTTTTGATTACAAAAGAATAAAATAAGAGTCAGAAATAAACTAAACCTATAATTTTGGCTCTAATTAATCTCACTCAGCTCATCACCTTCCTGAAACTAAAAAAAATGAATCGAATTCACAAAATTTGTTTAGAAAGCCGAGCAAAAACCTAAAACTTACTTAAACCTTCAATGCAAGATTCAAGGAATCAATATGTATGCTTATCTCAATTACTCGATCAATAAAGTCATTAGCTTTCAATGTAATTATGAAATCAATGATCAATCATGAAAATATGAGTCAATATGATTAATAACGAAAAGCATGAAATGATTATACTAAAATATACAAATTAATAACATGTGCAAAAAAATAAATACACCCATAATCAATTAATCAGTACATTAGAAAATAACGCATAAGTACAACAATCATTTAATATTATCACTCTACCAGTGTTATGAATCATGAACCTGCATGTGTCACATAAGTATTCAATATATCAGTAATGTTAACATTAGGGGTGTTAAAATAGGGTTTTGGGCCGAGTTCAGGTCCAACCCAAAATTGAACTGCCCTCAATTGATCCAACCCAAAACTGATCCGCCCTCAATTGATCCAACCCAAAATTGATCTTTCCTCAATTGATTTAACCCAAACTCTACCCAATTACATAAATGGGATAAAAATCTAAACCTGTATGAAACCCCTTAAGTAAAATAAGCTAAACTTTTAAACATTGAGGTATCTTTTGATGTAATGGTTGAAATTTTATTAAGAAACTTTGCAATTAAGTATGTTTATCTTGAAAAAATCATGGGATGGGTGGCCTCCTGGAAAGTTACATTATCAAGATAAAATTGTGAGTCACTTAAGTCAAAGCAAACAATATCTTGATAATTAAGAGTTTTGACTGTTACAAATGATATCGGAGCAATACAGTAGCCGGAAGATAGGAACTAAGTGTCATACAAGATAAAGTGCTATGTCATGGGAGCCACATCTTGAATCTTGTATGGGATAAAGTGCTATGTGGTGGGAGTCACCACTTAAACTTGTAGGGGCCATCTCTTAAATCTATCATGCTTGGTGGATGATTATGAGATAAAGATGCTGATAAGGTCGTTAGTTACTTAAGTGGGAGTATTATGAAATCTCTTAAATAAAACTCTTAAACATCGAGGCACCTTTTGGTTTAATGGTTGAAATTTCATTAAGAAACTTTAAAGTTAACCGTGCTTATCCTGAAGAATTTTTTGGATGGGTGACCTAGGAATTTATACCAATATGACAAAATCATGAGGCTCTTAGGACAAAGCGGACAATATCACGATAGTTAAGAGTTTGAGCTGTTACAACTCGGACCCTACCCGTCCCAAACCCGGGTCGACTTGACCCAACATGCTGAGCTGGGCAAGTGTAGAGCAGGCGAGTGTTAAGAGCAGTTGAAACCGCAAACGGGCGAGGGCGACTAGGCAAGGCCTCAAGTGGGATAGCAGGCGTGGGTGCGAGGTTGCCAGTGTAAGCACTGGGGGGGAGGAGGTAGGCGAGTCACAAGTGTGACGTGGTGTAGGCAGGATTGCGGGACAGATGAGGTTTCACGCAGGTTATTTTTGGGTTATTTTCAAGTTAGCAGGTTGACCCGGACACAACATAATTTTTTAAACATGTTGGAAATTAGAACCTTAACCTAACTCGTTTGTTAAATGGGTCGACTTGAAACTGAATTTTTTGGGCCAGTTTAAAAATTGACACCCCTACCTGACATATGTTGGGCACAACAGTCTATAATCCATAAAATCATAAATGATATATTAGTTAAGTTGTATATGCATGATCATAAATACAAAAATGCATGAATCAATTATCCATCTTATCTAATCATCATCATCATCATCTAGTATCTATCAACTATTATGTATGCTATCAATGTATGCTTAAATCTCTTATGTATTAGTATCATATAGTTCAGCAAGACGGGACATCCAACTTTAAAGTGGTATTTTCATTTCATCTGTCATCCATTAATCATATCATTTATTCATCAAGTCAATTATCATTACATGTTGCTTTCAATTATCTATAAGGAGTCATCACTCTCTATCAGTTAGTGTAATCAGTCATTAGTTGTAGACTATAACTGGAACAACACCATAAATCATCTTTAAAGGAAAGCTCGTCGTCCCACTCTACTGTACAAGGAATCACGTTTAAAGAGTCAACCCATATTAATTATAGAGTTAACAGTCAGTCTTCCTTGCTTACATGCAAACACTACACTTACCTTGTATAAATTGTATCAGTCTCTCTTTGATGTATAGAATGTGACATGAAATGATGAAATTCATAAAATATAGAAAAATATGTATGCTAGCCAATAACTTTAAAAAATTATAACTTTTATTTTACTATATGAAATTTTATATAATTACAGTTAAAATGTCCATAAAATACATAGCTATAATATACAAAAAGTTATACAGTGAAAGCTCGATAAATCAGGAGAACTACATTTTTATCACTTTTGGGGAGATTTAAATCGGTAAACATAAAATCATTGAAAACTAAAATGGGATTTGGGTTACATACTACAATCACAAAATATTTTCCTAACCGGAGCAACAGACGAAATGAGCAGAATGCAGCTTTCCCGCCTCCCTCTCTCTTTTACTTCTCCGACAAACCTTACAGCTAGGTGGGTTGTAAGGTTGAGTGGAGGATATATATATATATATATATATATATATATATATATATATATATATATATATATATATATATATATATATATATATATATATATATATATATATATATATATTAGTGCTTAGCACCACGACGCCTAGAACCAGTGTTGTTGTGTTAATTTAAAATTTTCAAAATACAGAAAACACAGTGTTGGGGCGCCACCTTCCCAGCGCTACAGTACCCTATGAAAAAAATTCTAGATTATCATTTTATATTGATAATTACATAATTAATTAGTTAATTATTGTTTGAAATAACTAATTATATAACTAGTACTTCTACTAAAGATTTTATTATATATTTAATATTTGTTTAATTAGTTTTAATTATTAATAATACTATTAAATATTTCACTAATGACTTAAATATTCTACTTCTTACTAATTATTTAATTATTATTTAAAATGTAAATTATATAATTATTTATTCTATTTTAAATTCTAAACCCAAAGTTAATTATATTCATTTTAAATTACAAATTACACAACTATTTATTTAATTAAGCTTAATTAGATTACTTAATTATACTACTAATTATTAAATTAATTATTAATATATTAGAGGCTATCTAGGATTTGCTAAACATACTATAATTATGCTAAATTAAATTTAGTACTAACTTAGATGGAGGCTCTCTAGTGTTTGCTTTTTAATCTTCTCCCTCTATTTATAGCTATTACTTTTCCTTGTCGCCATTTATTAGTTGGTGCTTCGCACTCGCATGCTTCGTGTAAATTAGTATGTTGAAAGAGTAGCTAAAGAAGTTTGTTCGTCATCTTGTTTGTCATATCGAAAGAAGTACTAATTTAACTTTACAAGATAAAGCACTATGTATTAAATTATTTAGACTAAAATTGGGTCAAAATATCTTGAGATTATCTTTTTTCATAATTTTACTGAAGGTTTTTTTTTGAAAAATTTTAGCAGTTATTTAACACTTGTATTAATTTGACTTTACTTATTTTGAAGCTTCTGTATTGTTTATCAAGTAATACAATTTATAGAAGCGTCATATGACTTCAACATGACATGAGTAATTTCTATAATTTATGGTTTAATAATATGATGCGTAGTTAAGGATTTGAACTATTAAATATTGTTATTTGCATTAATAATATCATTAAAAAGGGGGGCTTGCATCATAATTGTTTACTTTTGAAGGACATTTTTATGACTTGTAGACATATTTGCTTAATAAACTCTGCAGTACTCTTATGTAAGAGTTTTTAACAGGCTGCTTAGTTGGTAAGTTTTTTTGCTTATTGCGTATGGTTAATTTTACTCGCAATTTTTGGAACGATTTTCTTATTGTTTCTTAAAGTAAATTTTTAGCACAAAAATTTTTTAAACTAAAAATTTTTGTGCTAGAAATCTTATTTATAAAACAATAAAAAAATTATCCAAAATAAAATCTCATTAATATTAATCTTGAGCCACCAAACTATGAAGATTCATTCATAGCTTTTTTTGGGGGGGAAAATTTATTCATCATCATAACCTTATATTTATAACTTCTTAGTTGGTAATAATTGTTTGAGTTGCAATTCGAGTGATCCAAGTGTTTATCGTGTAGATGCGGCATGTCAGATCTTGTCTAGAAGTAATTGGCAAACATTGCTAAACTCATATGATCATCTAATCATATACTGAGCTAATGAGCATCAATTTAAGTACACAATGAAACTGAGATGTGCACTATTAGTATATAATATAATTTTCTACCCATCCATAGTTAGAATCATCATTCTTGTAACAGTAATAACACAAAAGGAAATGGACATACATGATTAAAATTACAATGGCCTTACACATACATAAACACCATGTCAGCACTCCAATGGTTGCTTGTGATAGAGCTAATGCTCTTCTAACACTTAGCTATGAGGCAGGTGACTACAACAACATAACTGATTGAGACGACAAAACCCTCACACATAAACTCAAAATACACAAAATCATTGAAAGTCTTCATGAATATTATATGGTACATGAAGCTTTGAAGTGAGTAAATTAACAACATAACAATGATTTTAAGCCTCCCATGTCTCAAAAGCACCATTGACAAAATCGTAGTACCCTCCATACAAAGCCAAGGTCTTGTTCTCTAGGCCTTGCTTAACATAAGGGTAAGTCTTCAGATTCTCAAGAGAAACTTTCACAGCTTCCTGCAAATATTTAAAGGCCAATGAAATTGAGAATTAGGAGAATAAATTATGCATTATAAAAATAATTAAAAAATTATGTCATATAATATATAGTTATTAGAAGTAGAATATCATTTAACTCCCAATATTGAATTTACTTTAATGCATAAAGTATGAATTTACTTTAATGCCACTCGTATAGCTAATAACTCTCTAATCTTTTAATTTTTACAAATATATCACCTTGTTGAATAATGATTTTCTTTATCTCAGGATAAGAGTACAACTAGATGACAAAAATAAATTTAATAATTACCTTCTCCAACTTTGAGCATTGTTCTACGAAGGAGAGATCACCGTGAGCTTGATTCACTGCTTTTTTTGCCGGAGTGCAGATTTTGACCCAATCCTCTATAAAGTCACTGTACATGAAAATTATTTACCGAATTAATAATATGCAATATTTATACCATTTGAGTTTTGCTTAAAGATATTATTTGAAGCAAATATACAATTGAGTAGTTGATAAAAAAAAATTTCTTCCAAGTTATGTTGGTGAGAAAAATCTATAACATTTTTTTCTTAAAAGAGATATGATGTAGTTTGGGATATAGGGACAGTTTGGGACAGCTTTCTTACAACTATGTTTTTCACACAACAATAATAATTTTATTTAGCTCATACCTTTTTGCTATTTTCTCACTGTTTTTCTAGAACTTGTCATCATACTTTTTGAAATTTTAAAGGTGGAAAGTTGTTTTCTATAACCATAGTAACAAAGTATTTTCTCTATAAAAATTTTACAACTAATTTTATAAAATATTGCAACCGTCCCAAATAAATTTAAAATTTTACTCTTTTATGTTTAACATCTAATGAGAAGTAATATATAGCTCATGTGGTATAAATCATATTACTGTTTAAAGTTATGAATTGAATCGCTTAACTGAATAAGCTAAACAGAGGCAATGATTGAAGCATTTTGATTTTGAATTTTATATTTCATTTCACTTCTTACAATCTTCATAATGTTTCTTATAGATTCTTATTTGAATTTTTGAGCTGAAATATTTGAGAAACATCATTATAAAAACTTCAGAAAAAGTCAACTTAATTGTTACATAAATGTGGCCTTATCGCCAGAAAGTAAAACTTCAAAGCTTCTACAGGCAACGAGGCTAAATGATGCATAATTCCATGTATATATAAATGTCAAAAGAACTAGAACTAAATACTAAATATAAAATAATAGTATAGCTATGTGGCAATATATGTAAAACTTACGTGCCGAGAGAAGCATTGTCTTTAATAGAGAGGAGCGCTTTGATCCCTCCACAACGACTATGTCCAATAACAATAATATTCTCTACCTGTCATTCATGAAATTTAACCTATCCTTAATACATATAAGGAATTAAGATATCAACCATGCAACCATGACTTCTTCTTTTTTTAATACAAATCAGATATAGGCTTCGTTTGGGATAATATTCAGAAGACTATTAGTTTTTAAATTAGACAAAGTCAAACACAAAACATCATGCATTATGGCTAATGTGATTAGCTCATTGGATTTCTATATATATATATATATATATATATATATATATATATTTGAGAAATACCTTGAGGTGAACCACAGGGTACTCAACAGCAGCACCAATACCAGAATATCTTGTCTGGAGGAAAAATAATAATAAGTACACAGCGAAGCGTTATAAATCACAAATAATTGAAGTGAAATGCTATGCTGATAAATCTGTAATTTAGAAAAAAAATAATATGTTGTGATTGTAGAGAGGACTTCAGGATGATACAGAAGGAAGGATGAAATGGTATGTATACCTTGTCATAGGGTGGAACCATGTTAGCGATGTTGCGGATGGTAAAAGCCTCCCCAGGTTGAAAGTTGAACAATACAGATGGACACACTCGTGAATCCGAACACGCAAATACTAGAAACTGTACAAAAAGAGGATTTGATTTTCAACAACTAAAATCATAAATTTATACATAAAATTATGTATAATATTAATCTTAAAATAAATTTAATATTTTTTTAATATTTATATATATTATATTTAATTTAATAATATTATGGTGAATTTCCGACTGCTGCTATTTTTGTGCAAGTTCAAGTTGGAAAATGATTTAATTTATCCTTAATAGGCCTGTCTTTTTGCGGTGGAGAAGTTTGATTCTGTTTCAGGGCTTTTTGCAAATAATCAAATAACTGTTTGCTATTTTTTTCAAAACACAAAAATTAAAATGTTTCTAATCATGCTAACTAAAGAGATCTACTTACTATTTTAATGAAATTCAATAATAAAAATCAGGATCGCCGAATCGTTTTTCTCTAAATAAAATAGAGAGAGAGAGAGAGAGAGAGAGAGAGAGAGAGAGGACGTTTGTAGAAACATAAAATTGCTTAGTTTAAAAGAAAAAAAGAATGGAAATGTTATATAATTGATGAGTTTGAAAGTTGTTGAAGGGAAAGCCTGGAATTCCATAACGGAATTTTGTTTATTACTAATTTTGTCTATGGACAGAATTATATTATTGAAATTGGAAAGCTTTACCTTTGGACTCTGGCCCTCGGCAAGCTGGTTAAACACCTCGGGCTTCTTCCTGCCATAAAAATTAAACCAAACAAATCTCTTACGTGTAAGAAAATAATATTGCTTAGGTAAAACCAAAGTAATTCACATCCTGAGAATATACAATTTCTTTAGCACTGCCAATAGAGAAGATTCAAAGGTTAATTCTGTTAGGTCTCTTCAACTGTACTATTCCCAGAAGTAAAAAGATAGAAAAAAAAGATAATAGAGATCTAAGAAATAAATGAATCACATCATTCTTTTTTTTTTTTTGGTTCCTTATAAATCATTAAAGCCTGAAAACAAATTGAGAGAGGGAATTTATGATCGCACTCGTAAACTTCCTTCTTAAACTGCTCGAAACCAGATTTCAATCGTTCAACGGACGTCATCTCCTGCAATTATTAATGATTTCACATAAATCCAAAGCGAAATAGAGCATACAAACTTAATCAGAAGGATGAAATACAAAGCTCAGCAGATCGGAGATTAGATTACAGAAATCGAACAGTAAAGAAAATAAAATAGAAAGAAATGAAAAAGTATACAATATGCTCTATTTCTCGATTTCGATAGGTCTTTCAGTCTTATAGATCTCCGCGTGAAAAATCAGAAATACTGCACTGATAAAGATAACATAGATACTAACATAGAAGATCTATGTATTCAATCATATTTATAGAGTGGAAAGCAGCAGTTTTTTATTTAAATAGTGGAGATGCAACAACCACCGAGAACAAGCAGTGGGCTTCAGATGCTGAAACTGCTGTAGGCAGTTTGAATAGTGGAGATGCAACAGCCACAGAATATTCTCTCTCTTTTAGAGGCAACTTGCAAGTTCACTGGAACCAAGCAAACTTAACTTTCTTTTTTTTTTTTCCAAAAGTAATAGTTTACAGGTGTAATGATCATATAAATAACACTTTTTTGTAAATAAAAAATTAAAAAATATATTTACATAAAGAGGCCAATTGAATGAGGAGAAATGGTTGAAGGCAATAAGCTGTGTGGAGTGGTAAGGTGTGTGGAGTGGTCATCAGACTAGACCAATTTACGATAATTAAGCTACTTGTGGTTCTCCGGCATTGAAGCATGCAAAAAAAAGCTTAAGAAGATTCTTAAGAAGATTTCGGACCAATCTTATTTTTTATTTTTTATTTTCATTTTATTTTATTTAGATTTTGATATGAAATAAAAATTATTTGATATATAAAAAAATGTTACTTTTATTTGGAATGAATATTAAATAAATTGATTTATATGATGGTGATGCCAATTGTCGGCGAGATGGTTGGAGGAGGCTATAGTAATGACAGTGATAGTATTTTTAAAAATACTTAAACCATCTCAAAATTATTTTGAGTGCTTTTAACATAATTATAATTAATTTTTTAGAGAGATCGATAAATATAATTATAAAACACAAAAACAAAAATATATTTACAAAATATAAAAAAACAAAAGTGATCACAAACAAACCCTAAAGAAGCAAAAAAATATGAGTTTTCCATATCTGTGATGGATTTAAGCACATTGCATTTTCGGAGAATAGATTATTTTTTATAGAGAAATGCTGCTCATATATAGATATCATAACATTTTTTTTTTGGAACATTTAGATCAATTAAGATAAACTCACACATCACATACATAATACTTGAATTTAAAACTTCTAGATTGGCAGCCAAAACTTCCAACCCACTTATGAAAGATGAGCTGCATATATTATAACATTCCATGCATTGAAAAAGAAATGATTTGTAAATACATCAAATCAACACCTGATGAAAAAGATATTAAATTTGCACACCATAACCTCAAATAAGATCCACCTCTTTTATATAACTTGAAAATTATCATACAATAAATTGCCATATAAAAAAGGGTTGAAAAAGCCTATCCAATTGCAGTATAACACATATGCAAACTTGTATGTTAACTCTCTCATCTTCTTTTTGGCATATATCTATTATCATGAAGTACCGCTCAAATTAAAGATATGTGGAAGAGACAAATTAAGATAGAGAGGTAGATTACCATGGCTGTAGTGAGGGTGGAAGGGGTAGCGAGAACTGGAGCGTTGCGGATGAGTCGAGGGCTCGAAGAGACGGATGGGAGAAGAGACCGATGGGAGAGGAGAGGAGTTTGGAGAGATGGGATTACGATAAGAGCGAGAGGAGGAAGATCTATGTATTCAATCTTTACAATTGATTCTATGTGTATTTATAGAGTGGAAAGCAGCAGTTTTTGATTTGAATAGTGGAGATGCAACAACCGCAGAGCACAAGGAGTGGGCTTCAGTTGCTGAAACTGCTGTAGGCGGTTTGCTGCAGTTTGCTGAAGTAGTTTAAAAGAAAAAAAGTAGAGAGAGAGAGAGATAGAGAGAGAGAGAGAGGACGTTTGTAGAAACATAAAGTTGCTTAGTTTAAAAGAAAAAAAGAATGGAAATGTTATATAATTGATGAGTTTGAAAGCTGTTGAAGGGAAAGCCTGGAATTCCATAACGGAATTTTTTTTATTACTAATTTTGTCTATGGAGAGAATTGTATTATTGAAATTGGAAAGCTTTACCTTTGGACTCTGGCCCTCGGCAAGCTGGTTAAACACCTCGGGCTTCTTCCTGCCATAAAAATTAAACCAAACAAATCTCTTACGTGTAAGAAAATAATATTGCTTAGCTAAAACCAAAGGAATTCACGTCCTGAGAATATACAATTTCTTTAGCACTGCCGATAGATAAGATTCAAAGGTTAATTCTGTTAGTTCATTTCAACTGTACTATTCCCAAAAGTAAAAAAGAGAAAAAAAAAAAAAGATAATAGAGATCTAAGAAATAAGTGAATCACATCATTTTTTCCTTTTTGGTTCCTTATAAATCATTAAAGCCTGAAAACAAAATTGAGAGAGGGAATTTATGAACGCACTCGTAAACTTCCTTCTTAAACTGCTCGAAATCGAATTTCAATCGTTCAATGGACGTCATTTCCTACAATTATTAATGATTTCACATAAATTCAAAGCGAAATAGAGCATACAAACTTAATCAGAAGGATGAAATACAAAGCTTAGCAGATCGGAGATTAGATTACAGAGATCGAACCGTAAAGAAAATAAAATAGAAAGAAATGAAAAAGTATACAATATACTCTATTTCTCGATTTCGATAGGTCTTTCAGTCTTATAGATCTCCGCGTGAGAAATCAGAAATATTGCACTGATAGAGATAACAGAGATACTTAGAAGATCTATGTATTCAATCTTTACAATTGATTCTATGTATATTTATAGAGTGAAAAGCAGCAGTTTTTGAATTGAATAGTGGAGAAACCCTAAACCGTAGAGAACAAATAGTGGGCTTCAGTTGCTGAAACTGCTGTAGTTTCGGTTAGCTTAAAACAGGTAACTAACACTCCGAGGAAGATTGAAAAAAGGGGAGACTGAGGACTTTTAATTTGTGGCGCGCGTGAATTACATTACTGCGTTGTTATATAACGAGATGAGAGGATGCGTCGACTGTGAAGTGGCCCGCCCAAACCTGGCATAGTCTCGCACTACTCCAGTTGGAAATGAATCCGAACGCAATTGGGAAGATTTGAAGGATGATTGGGGGAGGATAAGTTATTAAATGGATATAGATTATTTTCGGATTCTATGATATAAAGCATATTATTATAGGCTTCATCCCAAATTTCATAGCTTTAATTTTTCTTGGTGACATTGTATAAAATTACAGTTAAAATATTCATATACATATCATATAAAAAAAGTTACATGGTGAAAGCTCGATGAATTAAGAGAAAATACATTTTTATCATTTTTGGGGGATTTAAATTAGTAAATATAATATTATTGAAAACTAAAATGAGATTTGGGTTACATACTATGATCATAAGACTTTTTCTAATTGGAGCAACAGATGAAAATGACCAGAATGTAGATTTCTCTCTACTCTCTCTCTCTTCTTCGGCAAGCCTTACAACTAGGTGGGTTGTGAGGTCGAGTGGAGGAGGGAAAAATATATATATATATTATTTTTGTGCTTAGCGTCACGGCACCCAGAACCAGCACCACTATGTTAGCTCAAATTTTTCAAAATACAAAAAATACAGCGTTGGGGTGCCACTTTCCTAGCGTTCAGCACCCCAAGTAAAAAATTCCAGATTTTCTTTTTAAAACAATTTTAAAATTTCAAATTGTTAGACTATGAAAGTAAGTATGAGCATACCTCTCAAAGGCTTTCTCATTCTCTAGATAGACAACCATGGCTAGTTGCTTTACCCGTTAGATGCTAAGCAGTAATTTTCTTAGTTAATATTGATTTTGACCTTTACTCTGTTATTCATTGTAATATGCTAACTCTAGGGAGCTATTTGGCAACAAGTAGGATTTAACTTTAGAAGGATTTAGTAAATCCTATAAATCAGGATTTAGTAAATCCTATAAATCAGGATTTAGTAAATCCCAGGTTTGTTTTAAATCTTGAAAACTGTTAGGCAAGATAGTTATTAAATCTTGTTAAATCTTGTAAAATTGTTTGATAATATAATTTAGGATTTAAGTTGATTGGTTTATTTAAAAATTGTATTTAATGTATTCTAAATTTAATTTATGTGTTAAATATAAGTTACTAATTAATTTCAATTTTAATTACTGTCAATAAATTAGAATGATAAATAATATAATTAAAAGCTTGCTTGATTGTCAAATAATTTAGTTACTAATTATCAAACTACTTATTTAGATGTTAATTTAATACATATTCGATATCTAATTATCTTGATAATTACTTAATTAATTAGTTAATTATTTTTTGAAATAACTAATTATGTTACTAGCCCACTACTAATGATTTTATTATTCATTTAAAATTTGTTTAATTAGTTTTAATTATCAATAATACTATTACTTATTTCATTAATCACTTAAATATTCTACTACTAACTAATTATTTAATTATTATTTACAATATTAATTATATAATTAATTATTTAATTAAGTTTAACTAGATTACTTAATTACACTACTAGTTATTTAATTAATTTAGTTAATTATTAATATTTTAGAGGGCATCTTGGATTTGCTAATTATACTATAATTATGCTAAATTAAATTAATTACTAATTTAGATGGAGGCTCTTTAGCGTTTGCTTTCAATCTTCTCTATTTCTTTGTAGTTGTTAATTTTCCTCGTCACATGTATTTGTTGATGCTTTGCCCTCGCATGAATTAGCGTGTTGAAAGAGTTGCAAAAGAAGCTTTTTTGTGTCCTCCTCCTATATCGGATCGAAAGTCACGATAGAAGCTTGCTCGTTGCGAAGGTGACCATCATTCTCCATGATAATTAAGGACGCCGCACGAGTCGTAATTCCCTTAAATCCACCGAACTACGGGATTTAGTAAATTCGGAATTGATGGCGAAAAAATTCCAAATCCAGATTTACACTGGATGCAAATTTACAATGACCATTTTTTGTGTTTGGCAGGATTTAGCATAAATTTAATGTAAATCCTACTTAAAACCCCCTACCAAACAGCCCATAAGATTCAAATTATGTCTTTATAAATATGTAGATAAAACATTAGCGATACTTCTATATTTTTTAGGGCCAAGCTCTAAGTTTAATTTAACTTTACTTGATAAAACACTAAGTATTAATTTATTTAGACTAAAATTGGGTCAAAATATCTTGAGATTATATTTTTTTCATAATTTTACTGAAGTTTTTTTTTGAAAAATTATAGTAGTTATTTAACACTTGTATTAATTTGACTTTACTTATTTTGAAGCTTCTGTATTGTTTATCAAGTAATACAATTTGTAGAAGCGTCATATGACTTCATCATGACATGAGTAGTTTCTATAATTTATGGTTTAATAATATGATGCGTAGTTAAGCATTTGAACTATTAAATATTGTTATTTGCATTAATAATATCATTAAAAAGGGGGGCTTGCATCATAGTTGTTTAGTTTTGAAGGACATTTTTATGACTTGTAGACATATTTACTTAATAAACTCTGCAGTACTCTTATGTAAGAGTTTTTAATAGGCTGCTTAGTTGGTAAGGTTTTTTGCTTATTGTGTATGGTTAATTTTACTTGTATTTTTTGGAACGATTTTCTTATTGTTTCTTAAAATAAATTTTTAGCACAAAAATTTTTAGCACAAAAATTTTTTAAACTAAAATTTTTTGTGCTAGAAAGCTTATTTATTAAGCTATAAAAATATTATCCCAAACAAAATCTTATTAATATTAATCTTGAGCCACCAAACTATGAAGATTCATTCATAGCTTTTTTTTGGGGGAAAATTCATTCATCACCATAACATTATATTTATAACTTCTTAGTTGGTAAGAATTGTTTGAGTTGCAATTCGAGTGATCCAAGTGCTTATCGTGTAGATGTGGCATGTCAGATCTTGTCTAGAAGTAATTGGCAAACATTGCTAAACTCATCTGATCATCTAATCATCTACTGAGCTAATGAGCATCAATTTAAGTACGCAATGAAACTGAGAAGTGCACTATTAGTATATAATATAATTTTCTACCCATCCATAGTTAGAATCATCATTCTTATAACAGTAATAACACAAAAGGAAATGGACATACATGATTAAAATTACAATGGCCTTACACATACATAAACACCATGTTAGCACTCCAATGGTTGCTTGTGATAGAGCTAATGCTCTTCTAACACTTAGCTATGAGGCAGGTGACTACAACAACATAACTGATTGAGACGACAAAACCCTCACACATAAACTCAAAATACACAAAATCATTGAAAGTCTTCATGAATATTATATGGTACATCAAGCTTTGAAGTGAGTAAATTAACAACATAACAATGGTTTTAAGCCTCCCATGTCTCAAAAGCACCATTGACAAAATCGTAGTACCCTCCATACAAAGCCAAGGTCTTGTTCTCCAGGCCTTCCTTAACATAAGGGTAAGTCTTCAGATTCTCAAGAGAAACTTTCACAGCTTCCTGCAAATATTTAAAGGCCAGTGAAATTGAGAATTAAGAGAAGAAGTTATGCATTATCAAAATAATTAAAAAATTATGTCATATAATAATGTTTGATTTATAGTTATTAGAAGTAGAATATCATTTAACTCCCAATATTGAATTTACTTTAATGCATAAAGTATGAATTTACTTTAATGCCACTCGTATAGCTAATAACTCTCTAATCTTTTAATTTTTACAAAGATATCACTCTGTTGAATAATGAATTTCTTTATCTCAGGATAAGAGTACAACTAGAGGACAAAAATAAATTTAGTAATTACCTTCTCCAACTTTGAGCATTGTTCTTCGAAGGAGAGATCACCGTGAGCTTGATTCACTGTTTCTTTTGCCGGAGTGCAGATTTTGACCCAATCCTCTATAAAGTCACTGTACATGAAAATTATTTATCGAATTAATAATATGTAATATTTATACCATTTGAGTTTTGCTTAAAAGATATTATTTGAAGCAAATACAGTTGGTAGTTGATTAAAAAAAAAATTCTTCCAAGTTATGTTGGTGAGAAAAATTTGTAATATTTTTTTCTTAGAAGAGATATGATGTAGTTTGGGATAGATGGACAGTTTGGGACAGCTTTCTTACAACTATGTTTTTCACACAACAATAATAATTTTATTTAGCTCATACTTTTTAGCTATTTTCTCACTATTTTTCCAGAAATTTTGAAGGTGGAATGATGTTTTCTATAACCATAGTAACAAAGTATTTTCACTATAAAAATTTCACAAGTAACTTTATAAAATATTGCAACCGTCCCAAATAAATTCTAAATTTTACTCTTTTATGTTTAACATCTAATGAGAAGTAATATATAGCTCATGTGGTATAAATCATGTTACTGTTTAAAGTTATGAATTGAATCGCTTAACAGAGGCAATGATTGAAGCATTTTGATTTTGAATTTTATATTTCATTTCACTTCTTACAATCTTCATAATGTTTCTCATAGATTCTTATTTGAATTTTTGAGCTGAAATATTTGAGAAACATAATTATAAAAACTTCAAGAAATATAAAATACTATAAATGTCAAAAGAACTACTAGAACTAAATACTAAATATAAAATAATAGTATAGCTATGTGGCAATATATGTAAAACTTACGTGCCGAGAGAAGCATTGTCTTTAATCGAGAGTAGCGCTTTGATCCCTCCACAACGACTGTGTCCAATAACAATAATATTCTCTACCTGCCATACATGAAATTTAACCTATCCTTAATACTAAAAAGGAATTAAGATATCAACCATGCAACTATATCTTCTTCTTTTTAATACAAATCAAATTCAGGCTTCGTTTGGGACAATTTGTTTTATTACTTTCCAAAACAACATTTTTAGTACAAAAATTTTTTGAATTAAAAATTTGTATACTAAAAACTATTTTAAAAAGCAATAAAAAAACTATCTCAAACAAAATTTTAACCAATTTTACATGAAATTTAACATATCATTTATACTAACAAACATTTTAAAAACAATAAGAAAATGGTCACAAACAAAATCTAAACCAATTTTACTAGACACTTTATAAGGTTGAGATAAGATGATGACAAGTTCTAACAAATACAATATTGTACAATTGCCTATAGATTACCTCATCCACTCATTAAAAAAAAGGAGTATTTGCAAGTGATAATATTCAGATGACTATTAGTTTTTAAATTAGACAAAGTCAAACACAAAACATCATGCATTACGCCTAATGTGATAAGCTCATTGGATTTCTATATATAAATTTGAGAAATACCTTGAGGTGAACGACGGGGTACTCAACAGCAGCACCAATACCAGAATATCTTGTCTGGAGGAATAATAATAATAATAATAATAAGTACACTGCGAAGCGTTATAAATCACAAATAATTGAAGTGAAATGCTATGCTGATAAATCTGTAATTTAGAAAAAAAAATAATATGTTGTGATTATAGAGAGGACATCAGGATGATGCAGAAGGAAGGATGAAATGGTAAGTATACCTTGTCATAGGGTGGGACCATGTTAGCGATGTTGCGGATGGTAAAAGCCTCCCCAGGTTGAAAATTGAACAATACAGACGGACACACGCGTGAATCCGAACACGCAAATACTAGAAACTGTATAAAGGAGAATTTGATTTTCAACAACTAAAATAATAAATTTATACATAAAATTATGTATAATATTATTTTTTATGTATAATATTAATCTTAAAATAAATTTAATAATTTTTTAAATTTATATATACTATATTTAATTTAATAATCTTACGGTGAATTTCCGACTGCTAATTATTTATCCTTAATAGGCCTCTGTCTTTTGGCGGAGGAGAAGTTTGATTCTGTTTCAGGGCTTTTTGGAAATAATCAAAAAACTGTTTGCTATTTTTTTCAAAACACAAAAAATAAAATGTTTCTAATCATGCTAACTAAAGAGATCTACTTACTATTTTAATGAAATTCAATAATAAAAATCAGGATCGCCGAATCGTTTTTCTCTAAATAAAATAGAGAGAGAGAGAGAGAGAGAGGACGTTTGTAGAAACATAAAGTTGCTTAGTTTAAAAGAAAAAAAGAATGGAAATGTTATATAATTGATGAGTTTGAAAGCTGTTGAAGGGAAAGCCTGGAATTCCATAACGGAATTTTGTTTATTACTAATTTTGTCTATGGAGAGAATTGTATTATTGAAATTGGAAAGCTTTACCTTTGGACTCTGGCCCTCGGCAAGCTGGTTAAACACCTCGGGCTTCTTCCTGCCATAAAAATTAAACCAAACAAATCTCTTACGTGTAAGAAAATAATATTGCTTAGCTAAAACCAAAGTAATTCACATCCTGAGAATATACAATTTCTTTAGCACTGCCAATAGATAAGATTCAAAGGTTAATTCTGTTAGTTCATTTCAACTGTACTATTCCCAAAAGTAAAAAAGAGAAAAAAAAAGATAATAGAGATCTAAGAAATAAGCGAATCACATCATTTTTTTTTCTTTTTGGTTCCTTATAAATCATTAAAGCCTGAAAACAAAATTAACAGAGGGAATTTATGAACGCACTCGTAAACTTCCTTCTTAAACTGCTCGAAACCGGATTTCAATCGTTCAACTGACGTCATTTCCTGCAAATATTAATGATTTCACATAAGTTCAAAGCGAAATGGAGCATAGAACTTAATCAGAACGATGAAAGACAAAGCTCAGCAGATCGGAGATTAGATTACAGAGATCGAACAATAAAGAAAATAAAATAGAAAGAAATGAAAAAGTATACAATATACTCTATTTCTCGCTTTCAATAGGTCTTTCAGTCTTATAGATCTCCACGTGAGAAATTAGAAATATTGCACTGATAAAGATAACAGAGATACTTGGAAGATCTATGTATTCAATCTTTACAATTGGTTCTAGAGTGGAAAGCAGCAGTTTTTGATTTGAATAGTGGAGATGCAACAACCGCAGAGAACAAGTAGTGGGCTTCAGTTGCTGAAACTGCTGTAGGCGGTTTGCTGCAGTTTGCTGAAGTAGTTTCAGTTTGCTTCCTTAGAATAGGTAACACTCCGGAGAAGATTTAAAAAAGGGGAGATTGAAGGGGCCCGCCCAAGCCTGGCCCAGTCTCGCACTACTTCAGTTGGAAATGAATCCGAATGCAATTGGGAAGATTTGGAGGATGATTGGGATCAGAGGATAAGTTATTAAATGGATAGAAATATTTTTCGGATTCTATGAGATAAAAGCATATTTTTATAGACTTCATCCAAAATTTTAAAATTAAATATTGAGAAGCCTTAGCATGATTACTCTCCTCAGAAAGTTGCAAGGATTAGGCGATGAGCATTAGGCTTAGTTTGAGAAGGCCTTTTTTATGCTTTCTAAAGCAGGTTTTTAGAACAAAAATTTTTAGTTCAAAAAATTTTTGTAATAGAAAATTGTTTTATGAAACAGTAAAAAAATGGTCCCAAATGAAACTTTAGGTTTGATTTGCAACAATTTTCGTACTGTTTTCTTAAAACAACATTTTTTATGTAAATTTCAAATAAAAAATTTTTTGTACTAAAAATTGATTTAGAAAGTAGTAATAAAATGGTCCCAAATGAAGCCTTGGGGCAGCTTTATTATTATTTTATAAAGTAATTTTTTTGTATAAAAATTTTAAATTCATAATTTTTTGTATAAAAAAATTATTTTAAGAAGTGATAAGAATACGGACCCAAATGAAGTCTTAATTTAGTATAAATTTGAGTTGGCCAAAAGTGAACAATACCTCATCAAGTGGTTGTCATGAAATTTAGAAAGTTCTTCCTATTGTTTATTTTGCTTTCTAAATAATTAGAGGTGCAAACAGAATATTCGTTCTCTTTTAGAGGCAACTTGCAAGTTCACTGGAACCAAGCCAACTTACCTTTTTTTTTTTTTTTTCTCAAAAGTAATAGTTTACAGGTGTAATGATCATATAAATAACACTTTTTTGTAAATAAAAAATAAAAAATATATTTACATAAAGAGGACAGCCCAACGGGATTAATAATTTAGTGGGTGGAAGACAATGACTTTCGAAAAAAAAATCAAAGAGGCCAATTGAATGAGGAGAAATGGTTGAAGGCAATAAGCTGTGTGGAGTGGTAAGGTTGCTAATTAAGCTACTTGTGGTTCTCCGGCATTGAAGCATGCAAAAAAAAGCTTAAGAAGATTTCGGACCACTCTTATTTTTTTATTTTTTATTTTCATTTTATTTTATTTAGATTTTGATATGAAATAAAAATTATTTGATATATAAAAAAAATGTTACTTTTATTTTGAATGAATATTAAATAAATTGATTTATATGATGGTGATGCCAATTGTCGGCGAGATGGTTGTAGGAGGCTGCGGTGATGACAGTTATTGCATTTTTAAAATGCTTAAACTATCTCAAAAATATTTTGAGTGCTTTTAAGTTTTAACATAATTAGAATTAATTTTTTAAAGAGATCGATAAACATAATTATAAAACACAAAAACAGAAATATATTTACAAAATAAAAATTAAAAATAAAAGTGCTCGCAAACAAATCCTAAAGAAGCAAAAAATATGAGTTTTTCATATCTGTTATCGATTAAGCACATTGCATTTTCGGACAGGAAACACTGCTCATATGTACATATCATAATATTTTTTTGAAACATTTAGGTCAATTAAGATAAACTCATACATCACATATATAAGACTTGAATCTAAAACCTCTAGGTTAATAGTCGAAAATTTTAATCAACAGATGAAATTGAGCTGCGTATATTATAACATTCCATGCATTACAAAAGAAATGATCTGTAAATACATCAAATCAACACCTGATGGAAAAGATATTAAATTTGCACACCATATCCTCAAATAAGATCCACCTCTTTTATATAACTTGTAAATTATCATACAATAAATTGCCATATAAAAAAGGGTTGAAAAAGCCTATCCAATTGCAGTATAACACATGTGAGTGACATCATCTCAATAAACAACAACATATGCAAATCTGTATGTAACTCTCTCATTTTCTTTTTTGGCATATATCTATTATCATGAAGTACCGCTCAAATTAAAGATATGTGGAAGAGACAAATTAAGATAGAGAGGTAGATTACCACGGCTGTAGTGAGGGTGGAAGGGATAGCGAGAACTGGAGCGTTGCGGATGAGTCGAGGGCTCGAAGAGACCGATGGGAGAGGAGAGGAGTTTGGGGAGATGGGATTACGATAAGAGCGAGAGGAGGAGGAGGCTAATATAGAAGTGCGAGGGTTGGAGCTGGTCGTGAGGGATGAGAGGTAGCAGCAACCATTGAGAATGGCCGTAGACATTGTGCGAGGGGCCGAATACTTCGCTCATATATTATACTATTTCCTTATATCCACTACTGGCCCCTCCGCACGTTACTCGAATTCTGACACATTCACCCACTTGCATGGCTATGGTGAAGTGGAGATAACAGAGGCGGCTAAGGAATGGTTGGAGAAGAAACAACAGGCCAGTATGGCCGTTGGATAATGAATGACCATCGTTTTTTTCAATCCATTTTTATTTTGTTAGAATTAATGAATATATTTTATTTTCTCGATGGAAAATGGCTGGTTAAGATGTGGAGAAAAGCAAGACAGGCTTGTTCCACTCAAATTTGGTGATGGCTGCTGCTCTACAAAGATAGGAGGGGATAAAATTAGATGATATTTTGTCTGTAGCCACACATTACCATTATCCTGCCGTCGATTAGCTTCAGCTCTTCTATTCTCCTGCGTTCATCCACAAAGTTGCAATCCGAAGGAATTTTGAGGACTCGATATTTTTTTGTAGTTTATTTCATTTCTGGTAACAATCGTCCATTTGAATTTAATGTGATGAATTTTAATAATGTATAATATATGAAACAGATAAGATATCGATTCTTTTAAAATCAAAGTTGTCGGTTCTATTGCTTGAAAAAAATAAATAAAACTGTATGTATGGAGCCACATAATGAATTTTGCTTCTGGATTCATTGGCTATAAATTAAGACTAGTTACAAATGAGCAGAATAAAATTACGTCTCAGATAGATAATTTAAATGAGAAAAAAATAAATTAAAATGATCCTTTAATTTTTAATGAAGGCTTAAAATAATTATCAATTATATTTAATGATCATTTTGACCCCTCAACTTCTTAAAAGAGGAATTAAAATAGTCCATTCACGACTAATTTTTTAATTATTTTTAAAGACTTGAGATGTGGAGAGTACTGTATATAAATATAAAACCCAAACTTAGAATACAAAATTCTTCACTCAATCACATAGTTAATCAGCGAAAAAGTCATGCTTATGATTGCTAGAAGACTATTTGATGAGGACTATCCTATTCCGCAAGAACATGTTATCCTATTATACTCCCCATTATCTTAGTCGCTATCTTCGTTCCTTTTTGTTATGCACGTTCCCTTGTTTTTTTCCTTAACAGTTTATACTCAAATTAGTATTATAGCTAGTAGGGAAGACATATATAATTACATAAGCCTAATTTGAAAGGATATAGAATAGAAAATTATATCCCTGTTATTGTTTCATTGGTATTTGGTGTTCTTAGTTTCCTTGCAGGATCCATTCTGGCGAGCTGCTACTCGAAGATACATCAATTTGGCATCAGAGTGAGCAATTGGGTTAATGGCTGCAGAAATTTCTCGTAGAGCTCCTAACGATGATCGGAGCTTGGATGCTGTGTGGGCAGTACAATCTAGCATCACTCGACAACTGAATGAATTGAGGGCAGACTTCTTCTATATCTCCACCGAACTATGTAATGAGATGATGGATCTCAAGGCTTCTGTCAGTACTGTTCCTGGACAAGGGCAACCATAGCTGGTACCAATGCTGACGGCTAGAGCTCCACAAGGCAGAGCGGGACATTAAAGACCACCTCGCTCGGCTCTTATAGAAACTACGAGATCCGATGAGGAGGTCGACTTCCAACTGCACCGCGAACTTACTAAGTCAGGAGATGACGAACATTTCTAATATTACGATCGCCCCAGACCTCACAGCCAACATTATGACGGCTCTGGAGAATTTTGAGTCAAACTGGATATTCCCTTTTTTGAAGGACGGCTACACATTGAGGATTACCTTGATTGGGAGAGAGTCATCAAGGCCTTCTTTGAGTATATGGAAATCAGCCCCAACAAGCAGGTGAAATAAGTAGCTTGCCGCTTGAAGGGTGGTTCCAGCACGTGGTGATTACATTTACTAAAACTCATCGTAGGGAGGGTAGAGGGCTAGTTCGCAGTTAGTTTCAAATGAAACAATTTCTCCTAGGTCATTTCTTACCTACAGATTATGAATAAATGTTGTATCTCTAATACCAACACTGCTCTCAAGGTCAATGCTCGGTGAGTGAGTACACTAAGGAATTCTACCATTTTTGTGCTCGAAACAACCTTCAGGAGTTCAAGAATCAACTTGTTGCACGATACATTGGTGGTCTGAAGGACCTAACACAAGATAAACTTGAGCTTAATTCTATTTGGACCCTGTCCCAGGTTGTAAACGTTGCCTTGAAAGAAAAAACGTAATTGCTATGTCACTCTCATGGCCACTCTTCCCATAGACACTATGCTGATTCTTATATTGATAATGCCAAGGGTAATCCACCAGCACCAAGGTTCCCTCAAATTCCTCGAACAGCTACAAGTAATCCTCCAACTCAGAGTCCGAACGTCACCGTGGAGCCTAAAGGCTAGCTTAAGGCATTGTTCTGGTGAAGGAAAATCCTTACGGTAAACCCGACACCCTCAAATATTTCAGATGTTTCCAACCAGGACATAAGTCCAATGAGTGTTTGAATCGAAAACAAATTCAGTTATTAGATGGAGAAAATCATATTACTAAAGGAGAGCCAGCCTCGAATGAACAAGAGTCGTAGGCAAGCATTGAAGATATACATGGTGATGACAACAATCCCCTCCTCTATGTTCTACAAAAATTGTTGCTGGCACCTCAAACTCCAACTCACTCACAACAAAATGCATTGTTTAAAACTCGTTTCACTATCAAAGGAAAAGTGTGTGAGGTGTTGATTGATAGCGGATGTACCGAGAACGCTATTTCTAGATTAGTTGTGCATGCCCAGCAATTGAAGACCACCAGCAATCCGCATCCTTACTAGGTCAGTTGGATCAAAAAGGGTATGGAAGTAGTGGTGACTGATATGTGTTGCGTTACCTTTTCAATTAGCAAACACTACATTTGCAAAATACTTTGTGACACAATCTATATGGACATTTGCCACCTCATTTTGGGTAGGCCATGACAATACAATATGGATGTAGTTTATAACTGTAGACAAAATGTCTACACACTTGACTGGAAAGGAAAGAAGCTCCGATTGTGTCTGCAGGTCTCTATATCACCCAATTTAGACAAGAATCCAAACGCAGCCTATGTCACCTCATGCAAGCTCTTCGTGCAATCTAGATAAGACGTCAGGTCTATTATCGTGTTGGTTGTATAAGACAGCCATAAGAGAACTACAACTACATGTTACCCCATAGAAGTCCTAGAGCTGATGGACAAATTTACAGATGTCCTACCTTCAGAGTCACTGTCAGAACTCCCACCCCTACGTTCCCTATAACATTAAATTGTATTTGTTGTGGGTGCTACACTCCCTAACCTTCCACATTATCGTATGAGCCCCAAGGAGTATTCAATTATGCAAGGCATCATTGAAGAACTGCTCAACAAATAATTACTCTAGTATAGCTTTAGTCCTTGTACCGTACTTACGTTGATAGTTCTAAAAAAGGATGGCCAATGGCGTATGTGCGTTTACAGTTGGGCAATCAACAAAATCACTATAAACTATCGATTTCATGTCCCAGAGCATCTGATTCTCTAAATTGGATCTACGGAGTGGCTATCACCAGATCTGCATACGTCTAGGAGATGAGTGGAAAACAGCCTTCAAGACATGCGATCGCTTATACGAATGGAAGGTAATATCCTTCAGGCTTTGTAATGCACCTTCTACATTTATGTGATTGATGCATAAAGTGTTACAAACCTTTTTAGGGAAAATTTGTGTTGCTTATTTTAATGATATCATTATTTTTAGTACTAACCTTTCAGCCCACATTATCCATCGAGTTTAAATCCTTCAAACGCTTCGACACCATAAGCTCTATCTAAACTTACCCAAGTGTAAATTCACATCATCTAATGTACATTTCCTAGGATTTATCCTTTCTATTAATGGTGTCGATGTAGATCCTAGAAAAGTTAAAGCCATCCATGAATAGCCCACGCTGCATTCCCTATTTGACATACAAAGTTTTCACGGGTTGGAAAATTTCTATAGAAGATTCATCCAAGGTTTCAGTGTTTTAGTTGCTCCAATTACAGACCATTTTAAGGCTAACGATTTTGATACTATCAAGTTAGCTTTATGCTCTACTCCTGTTCTGGCCTTACCAAACTTTGAGATGCCCTCTCATGTGGATGCCGATGCTTCATCAGTGGGAATAGGCGCTATTCTGTCGCAGGAGTCCAAGCCAATTGAATTTTTCATTGAGAAGTTGAGTCCGACATGGCAAAAGTGGTCTACATACAAAAAGGAACTGTATGCAATTGTTCAAGCTTTAAAGCAGTGGGAGCATTACCTACTTCATCGGAACTTTGTGTTATGTAGTGACAATCAAGCCCTTCAATACATCAATAACTAGAAAAGCATAAACCATATGCATGCTCGCTGGATTGTATTTCTTAAAAAAAAAATTTTTTTTTGCAGCACGAAGTAGGAATACTCAATAGGGTGGCCGACACCCTCAGCAGACGAGCTTCTATGCTTGTTCGTCTCCAAACAGACATCACTGATTTGCGAGAAATGAAAAACATCTATGCTACTAATGCATATTTTGCCAATTACTGGGAACAATACAAAGGTGGAAAACCCTGTAGCGACTACAACAGATGCCATGGATTCTTATTTAAAGCTAATTATTTATGCATTCCCAATTCCTCCAGCCGACAACACCTTATCAAATAAACCCATTGCGGAGCCTTAGCTGCTCACGCCAAACTAGATAAGACCCTTGCTCAGCTTCAGGTGTGGTTCTACTGGCCATATCTATCCCGAGATGCATCTCGATTTATAGAAAGGTATTCAGTATGCCTCTTATTCAAAACACAGGCTTGTATATGCCTCTTCCCATGCCTGATTCCATATGGGAAGATCTCAGTATTAATTTTGTTCTCGACCTCCCACAAACTAAGAATAGAGTTAATTCTATTATGGTGGTCGTAGATAGATTTTCAAAAATGTCTCACTATGTTCCTTGTAAAAAGACTTTCAATGCCATTCATGTTGCTCGACTTTTCTTTAATATAAATGTACGTTTACATGGACTATAACGCAATATCACATCAGACTGAGATGCTAAATTCATCAGTCACTTTTGGCGAGAACTATGAAAGCGTCTTCACACTGAACTCAAACTAAGCTCCGCCTATCATCCATAAATGGACGGTCAGACTGAAGTAGTCGATCATACCCTCAGCAATATGTTATGTTTCTTAGTTTAAGACCATCCTAAGAAATGGGAGGAAATGTTAAGCTAGCCTGAGTTTGCATTCAAATCTGTGCCAAATAGGTCCACGGGCCATTGCCCTTTCAATATAGTATACACTAAAATGCCAAACCATCTGATTGATGTCGCCATTTTACCCAGGTTTCATAGCACAACAGCTGCTCAAACAACAGAACAATTCAAGAATATCATACAACAAGTCCATGCTAAATTGAATGAATCCAATTTAAAATACAAGAAGTCGGCTGATGTCCATAGACTCCACAAAACTTTCAATCATGGATGTTTGGTGATGCTACGAGTTTGTCGAGAGCGATTTCCAACATGCACCTATACTAAACTCAGCCCTAGAAAGATTGGTCCCTTTCCTATTCTGTGAAAGATAAATGACAATGCCTATGTCATAGATCTGTCGGCTAGTATTCATACCTCATCCACTTTCAACGTGTTTGACAACCACCGATATCATCCACCAAACGACGCCAATACTATCTTATCCTTGTCGTAAGCGAGTTTTTCAGAAGACAAGGAGACTTGATGAGGACTATCCTATTCTGCAAGAACATGTTATTCTATTATACTGCCCACTACCTTACTCGCTATCTTCGTTCATTTATGTTATGAACATTCCCCTATTTTTTCTAGCTAGTGGGGAAGACATATAATTACAAAAGTCTAATTTGAAAGGATATAGAATAGAAAATTATATCCCTATTACTGTTTCATTGGTATTTGATGTTCTTAGTTTCCTTGCATGAACCATTCCGGCGAGCTGCTACTCGAAGATACATCACTATTTCTAGTTGAGTACTCCTAAACCTAAAAGAATCATGAACATCAATATTGTGAGATTTAAGCACATCCTAGTGATGAGGAATTTCCTGTTTATGATATCAAATGCTTCATTGATATCAAGTTTTGCATACAAATAACCCTCTTTAGTATTTTGGTTGAATTCACCTAAAATTTTAATGGTAGGTGTAATGTTGACCATCAAAATCCTTCTTTAAAGAAAACCAATTTGCCTAGGATGTATGATGATAGGCATAATTAGATTAAGCATGTTAGCCTATAGTTAGAAAAGTTGTTGATGAGAGGGATCTTAGGTATAAGAGAAACACCTTCAGCTTTGATATTTTGTCAAAGTTTTTTGCTGCTAGAAAAATGACGAATGGCATAACTGACTTATTTTCAAATAACATCCTAGGAGTTACTGTAAAACTCAAAGGTGTACCATTAGATTCTGGAGCATCACATTTTGGAGAAGAGAAAATCACAGAGATGATAGTGATAAGACTAGCAATGAAAATGTTGTGGAATTGTGCTACTTGGTGACATAGAGGGAGTTACTCTTTATGATTTGTTGGTAGAGTTTAAAATGTTTTTGAAGTGAGTTATAACTACTTGGTGATCTCTTTTGTGAGTTTGTGGTTCTTCTTCCTATTAAGCTTCTCATGTAGAAAGTCATGGTCATCTTCCCCATTATTCAACAACTTAGATTTAGCATTTTGGATGATCCAAGAGACCTTAGAGGAGTTTGAACAACAAGATTATCAGTAACACCTTTGGCTTTAATATTAAAAAGGGGACTTTGCAGCTCAGAGTTGAGAAGTTGGAGAGTAGAGAATTATTCATTTTTTAGATCTTTATATAATTAGAAAGCTGCTTGGCCGAAGACTACCATTTTAAAATAAATACATTAGAGGGTGATACCTATAACGAAATTGTTATTCAGAATATTCTCAAAGAAGAACAAATTATAATACCACATATTAGTTGTAAAACTACTTTGGGTGAAGTTGAGCTTTTGAAAGCTATTTTGCATTTTTGTTTCTTCAGTAGCCAAGTTTTTTTGTTTTTTTTTTTAATTGGGCACTTTTTTTTCTATTCTTTTTTTAGAGTAGGGGTTTTGGGAATATTTTAAAAAAATAAAATTATTGCAAAATAATTATATGATAGCAAATTATAAAATAAAACTATTAAAAAAATCTCAAATGCAATCGGCTATACATAAAAAAAAAAATAACTCTTTAAATCAGTAGAAATTTTACAATAATTTTAAAGATACAATCATCAATCTATTTGTAAATTATGGTATAATTAGAATCAAATCAAATAAATAAATGATTTTGATAATATTTTACATTACGTAATATTTTTCAATTTTCTTTTGCTCCCTTCTCTTTTCGTATTAACTGAAAGAGGTATTCTACAGGCCGTAGGGATCAATAGGGATGAATTTTGGGTCTATGGCCCAATGGGCCCAGAAGTAATAGGATCGCATTTGTTCTACTCTTTTTTTTTTTTGTTTTTTTTTTTTTTTTTTGGGAACGGGGAGTATTGGCCCGCTGCCACCTCAGCTTGTGAGGCGCTTGGCGATGCCCACTAATCTCCTCGATCAACCTAGCGGTGGCACCCACACCAGAAACCCCCGGGCCAACACTTTATTGGTCCCCACCTAAGGGGCGCGGCCGTAGTGGGGTGGATTCGAACCCGGGATGGGGGGTTCCCAATCGTGCTCTCCCACCAACCACCCTAAGCCTCGGTGAGTTTGTTCTACTCTTTGACTAGTCTGATTTTTTTTTGTAAATAATCTGACAATCGGGTCTTGAATCCAAGTTTACTACAAAGATCCCAATTAGAACATTTTCGCATTTCTTTATTAATGGGATGAATATAAATAATATTCAATTTGATTATGTTTGAAGACATAAGAAAAAATAAATTTGCACTGAAGTATCTTATTATAAGGGAATATAGAATATTTTTTTCTTTTATTTTGGCTAACTTTCAAGTTATTGTTAACAAAATCAATTGAACCTTCCAAGAAAGCGATAATGTATGTTATAAAATATCGCAAAAAATATTATATCATGGGACGCCTTTTTTTAGACATTTAGGTCAATTAAGGCAAATTTACACACACATCGCATAACAAAGACTCGAACCCAAGACCTCTTAGTTGAAAGCGTAAGCTCTCAACCAAAAAGCCAAGGTGAGTTGCATATGGGACGCCTTTTGGTAGAAGGTTACATTAATTTTTTTTTTCTCTCGAGTAGATTTTATTTTGTTTTAGGTTTTCTTTGTTATGCGGATGATAATATGGGCTCCAAAATTCCATCAAAAGCCAGATCTTTTATAGCCTCTATTTGGGTTGTTTTTTTCTAAGATTAGAGCCATTTTATTAACTGTCATATTTTTTATTCTTTTATAGACATATTTAATAAATCTTTGCCTTTTATTTTGTACTAATATTACACAATTTGGATCTCTAAAATAAATTTTTTTTTGTTGAAATAGATGTCATAGAAAATTTTGAAAACTAAATCTTTTGGGGGGAGGGTCTAGGGCTGGATTAAGAAGGGCTCAAGCTTTATTCCTCACACAAGCTCTAAAAAGATCTCATTTATTCACATGGATTACAAGAGACCTTATTCCAATATATTAGAACAGAAATAAGCACTTAGCCGTATTACTGTTTCTTGTAAACAAATGCTACTTGTACACGTGTAATTACACCTCAATAGGTCTATATATACCTATGTATCCACCTGCATAATAAGATAGATTTTACTCTTCTTGTTATATTCTACTTCTTGCAATTCTACATGGTATCAGACGCGGTTCCCTCCTGAGGGCCGACCAATGGCCACCTCCGCTTCGTCCCAAATAGCCGACGAACCAGGTGCTTTCTCCGAAAACCTACTCATCTATCCTTCCCTCAAATTCGTTGTTGCTAATCTCAAAACTCTCGTTCCTCATCAACTCTCTCCGGACAACTACTCAATCTGGAGAAATCAAGTTCTCAAACTTCTCAAAGCGAATGGGTTTGAGCAATTTCTCTACTCCCCGTCTGCTTTGCCTCCTTCGTCATCAGCTACCGAAGTAGACTCCCAAGATTCCCTCACAACTCGCCAAAAATGGCGTATCACCGACCAGAACCTAGCCGCGGCAGTCTGCTCTACAATTTCTGCACCGGTGTTGCCCTATGTTGTCCATCTCGACTCAACTCATGATATCTGGAAGGCTCTTGAAATTCGCTTCCAATCTACAAACCGATCCAAAGTAATCCAGCACAAGAACGAGCTACACAACACATCGATGAAAAATCTGTCAATGGCACAATACCTCACCGAGATCAAGAAACTCGTCGACCAGATTGCTTCCGCTGGCGCGACCTTAGATACAGAGGACATCATCCTCTACATCTTGAACAGTCTACCGCCTCCTTACCAATCGTTCAAGACATCAATACGGACAATGCAATCGGCGATCACTCTTGAAAATCTTTACGCCCTTCTCATCAGCGAAGAAATTCACCTCCAAGACGATGCCTCCAGATATTCCACGACAATGGATGCGCACACAGCACTTTACATGAATCATGGTAGAGGAAGACGCGACAGAGGCAGAAATTCTACATCCAATAATACGAATGCCCGATCCGGACAGTCCTCGGCTTCGTCATGTCAAATCTGCAAGAAACGTGGCCACACGGCAGATATATGCTGGCATCACCTAAATCCTAACTATACTCCGCAAACCTCTCCATCTCGATCAAACACAGCTCTTCTTGCCTCAGCTGACACTGCAGCTACCGATTGGTATCTCGACTCAGGCGCATCTTCGCATATGACAAAATACGCGGACAACCTTACTCAAGCTTCCAATTACACAGGTTCTGACAACGTTCTTGTAGGGGATGGTCGGTCGATCCCAATTGCCCACTCAAGCATGGGTATCCTCCCCACCCCGGCTCGTAAGCTCTATCTTTCCAACTTACTTCACATACCGTCCATTTCTCATAATCTATTGTCCATCTCCAATCTTGTCACTGATAATAATATATCTATTATGTTTAACCCGTCGGGATTTGTCTTTAAGGATTTGATGACCAGACAAACTCTTCTCAAAGGACCGTGTAAGAATGGCTTGTATCCGGTCTCTACACAGGCGTTTACTGCTCCCGTTGAAGCTCTGTCTGCTGTTCGGGTTACTCCGGCAACTTGGCACAACAGGCTTGGCCATCCTCACCATCGTGTTCTTTATCGCATTTCTTTAACCCATCGGGACGCCTTTTTTTGGACATTTAGGCCAATTAAGGCAAACTTACACACACATCGCATAACAAAGACTCGAACCCAAGACCACTTAGTTGAAAGCATAAGCTCTCAACCAAAAAGCCAAGGTGAGTTGCATATGGGACGCCTTTTGGTAGAAGGTTACATTAATTTTTTTTTCTCTCGAGTAGATTTTATTTTGTTTTAGGTTTTCTTTGTTATGCGGATGATAATATGGGCTCCAAAATTCCATCAAAAGCCAGATCTTTTATAGCCTCTATTTGGATTGTTTTTTTCTAAGATTAGAGCCATTTTATTAACTGTCACATTTTTTATTCTTTTATAGACATATTTAATAAATCTTTGCCTTTTATTTTGTACTAATATTACACAATTTGGATCTATAAAATAAATTTTTTTTTGTTGAAATAGATGTCATAGAAAATTTTGAAAACTAAATCTTTTGGGGGGAGGGTCTAGGGCTGGATTAAGAAGGGCTCAAGCTTTATTCCTCACACAAGCTCTAAAAAGATCTCATTTATTCACATGGATTACAAGAGACCTTATTCCAATATATTAGAACAGAAATAAGCACTTAGCCGTATTACTGTTTCTTGTAAACAAATGCTACTTGTACACGTGTAATTACACCTCAATAGGTCTATATATACCTATGTATCCACCTGCATAATAAGATAGATTTTACTCTTCTTGTTATATTCTACTTCTTGCAATTCTACATGATATCAGACGCGGTTCCCTCCTGAGGACCGACCAATGGCCACCTCCGTTTCGTCCCAAATAGCCGACGAACCAGGTGCTTTCTCCGAAAACCTACTCATCTATCCTTCCCTCAAATTCGTTGTTGCTAATCTCAAAACTCTCGTTCCTCATCAACTCTCTCCGGACAACTACTCAATCTGGAGAAATCAAGTTCTCAAACTTCTCAAAGCGAATGGGTTTGAGCAATTTCTCTACTCCCCGTCTGCTTTGCCTTCTTCGTCATCAGCTACCGAAGTAGACTCCCAAGATTCCCTCACAACTCGCCAAAAATGGCGTATCACCGACCAGAACCTAGCCGCGGCAGTCTGCTCTACAATTTCTGCACCGGTGTTGCCCTATGTTGTCCATCTCGACTCAACTCATGATATCTGGAAGGCTCTTGAAATTCGCTTCCAATCTACAAACCGATCCAAAGTAATCCAGCACAAGAACGAGCTACACAACACATCGATGAAAAATCTGTCAATGGCACAATAGCTCACCGAGATCAAGAAACTCGTCGACCAGATTGCTTCCGCCGGCGCGACCTTAGATACAGAGGACATCATCCTCTACATCTTGAACAGCCTACCGCCTCCTTACCAATCGTTCAAGACATCAATACGAACAATGCAATCGGCGATCACTCTTGAAAATCTTTACGCCCTTCTCATCAGCGAAGAAATTCACCTCCAAGACGATGCCTCCAGATATTCCACGACAATGGATGCGCACACAGCACTTTACATGAATCATGGTAGAGGAAGACGCGACAGAGGCAGAAATTCTACATCCAATAATACGAATGCCCGATCCGAACAGTCCTCGGCTTCGTCATGTCAAATCTGCAAGAAACGTGGCCACACAGCAGATATATGCTGGCATCGCCTAAATCCTAACTACACTCCGCAAACCTCTCCATCTCGATCAAACACATCTCTTCTTGCCTCAGCTGACACTGCAGCTACCGATTGGTATCTCGACTCAGGCGCATCTTCGCATATGACAAAATACGCAGACAACCTTACTCAAGCTTCCAATTACACAGGTTCTGACAACGTTCTTGTAGGGGGATGGTCGGTCGATCCCAATTGCCCACTCAGGCACGGGTATCCTCCCCACCCCGGCTCGTAATTTCTATCTTTCCAACTTACTTCACATACCGTCCATTTCTCATAATCTATTGTCCATCTCCAATCTTGTCACTGATAATAATATATCTATTACGTTTAACCCGTCGGGATTTGTCTTTAAGGATTTGATGACCAGACAAACTCTTCTCAAAGGACCGTGTAAGAATGGCTTGTATCCGGTCTCTGCACAGGCGTTTACTGCTCCCGTTGAAGCTCTGTCTGCTGTTCGGGTTACTCCGGCAACTTGGCACAACAGGCTTGGCCATCCTCACCATCGTGTTCTTTACCGCATTTCTTTAAACAATCTTACTATGCATATATCTTCTGCATCTACATTTTGTGCTTCTTGTAAGACTTGTAAAAGTCACAAACTAGCTTTTGAAAAGTCTGTACACAGAAAAACCAATCCCCTAGAGCTCATTCATTTTGATGTATGGGGACCCTCCCCGGTCTCCTCGCATCAAGGATTTAGATACTATGTAATCTTTGTGAATGATTTTTCGCGCTTTACTTGGCTCTTCCCTCTCATGTTTAAATCAGATGTTACCAACACGTTTATTAACTTTGTTACTTTTATTGAGAAACAGACGATTCACAGGGTCAAAGCAATTCACACCGATGGCGACACCGAGTATGTAAATCACCAGTTTAAACATTTTCTGCAAACTATGGGCATTAACCATCAACTTTCTTGCCCATATATGCCCGAACAGAATGGGTTAGCTGAACGCAAGCATCGCCACATCATGGATACCACTCGCACTCTTCTCCGAACTGCATCTATACCTTCATCCTACTGGCCTGATGCGGCTTTAACAGCTGTATATCTCATCAACAGACTACTGTCTGTCACCACAAATCAACTTTCCCCTCTGCAACTAATGTTCAATATCTCTCCCACCTATCTGCATCTTAGGACATTCGGATGCGAATGTTTCCCGCTGCTACCTCCTCACTCATGCAATAAACTCGAATCGAACACTACATCATGTGTATTCATGGGCTACTCTGATACTCAGAAAGGATACAAATGCATGAATGGCACAACCAATCGCATCTTTATCTCTAGACACGTTCAGTTCAATGAATCTAACTTTCCCTTCCAACACACTGAGCATTCCAACACCACCATACCCACTACTCTGCCTTCATCCCTTCTTATACCTGCTTCCACGATTCATAAGTCAGCAGCAGCCCCCACTTCCTATCCTGCACCTCACGACCCTTCTCCAACGATCTATCCCACTCAGTTGCAGCACAATCATCTATTAGACCACATGCATTTCCCTCCTACGGAATCCCCCTCGCCTGCTCTACCTACCCACCGACATCCTATGATAACAAGACTTCAAACTGGATCTCTCAAGCTACCTAACAGACTGAACTTACTCCACCAAATTCAGCCGTCTACTGATCCTACCAGCTTCACTGAGGCAAATAAAATATTTGAATGGCGTCAGGTCATGGCCGCTGAATTCTTTGCGTTACAAAAACAAGGCACGTGGTGCCTTGTTCCTTCTCCACCAAACACTTCAGTTCTTGGATGCAAGTGGACCTTTCACATTAAAGTTAACTCGGATGGCTCGATTGCAAGGCACAAAGCTCGTCTCATTTCCCAAGGTAATCATCAAGAATATGGGCTAGACTATGGTGAAACCTTTAGCCCGGTGGCCAAACTTCCGACAATTCGCATACTCTTCACAATCGCCATCCATCATGGCTGGAAAATCCAACAACTGGACGTCGCCAACGCATTCCTGCACGGGCACCTCAATGAGACTGTCTACATGCGTCAACCCAAGGGCTTCGAGGACTCCACCAATCCCACTCACGTTTGCCTTCTTCGGAAAGCCATATACGGGCTTAAATAAGCTCCACGTCAATGGTACACAACCTATCTGACAAGTATTGTCTTCCAACACAGCAAGGCAGACCCTTCCCTACTCATTTTCAACAAATATCATACTCAACTCTACCTACTAGTGTACGTAGACGATATACTCCTAACTGGCAACGACTCTACAGCAATGACAGATCTTCTTACCAAACTCAAATCCAAGTTCACCATGAAGCACCTTGGCATGGCAAACCACTTTCTCGGAATCAAAATTCAAACTCTACCAGATAAGTACTTTCTTTCTCAAAGCTCTCACACGTCCTCTATCCTCAAACAAGCTAATCTTCTTCATTGTAACTCTATTGCTAATCCCTCATGTACCAAACAGTCAGCTCAATTCACAGATGACTCCCTGCTTTCCGATCAGCATCTGTACCGGAGACTCACGGGATCACTCCAGTACCTCACACTCATGCGTCCCGACATAGCATTTGTTGTCAATGTCCTCTCCCAGCATATGCACAATCCACTGCCGGCTCACAGCTTCCTCCTCAAATGGCTGCTCCGGTACATCAAAGGAACGATTGACTTCGGCTTGCCAATAGTCAAATCCAGTCTTCTTCTACGGATGTTCTCTGACGCTGACTGGGCGGGTAATCCAGTCACTTGCAAATCCACCTCCGGTTATTGCACGTTTCTAGGCGATAATCTCGTATCCTGGATAGTCAAGAAGCAAACAACCGTATCCAGATCTTCCACAGAATCGGAGTACAGGGCACTTGCTGCAGCCACGGCGGACACCATATGGATTCAACGCCTTCTCACCGACTTTGGTATACACCTTACTAAGCCTGCATATCTATTATGTGACAATACATCAGCAATAGCGCTGGCACACAACCCTGTATTCCACGCAAGAACTAAGCATATCGAAATCGATCATCGCTTCATACGTGACCACATTCAAAACGAACACATTTGTCTTCTACCAATCAGCACGACGGACCAGATCGCTGATATTCTTACCAAACCTCTGGCTACTCCTCGCTTCAAGTTACTATGATCCAAACTAACAATCATACAAGATCCGTTAGCTTGCGGGGGGCTATTAGAACAGAAATACGCACTTAGCCGTATTACTATTTCTTGTAAACAAACGGTACTTGTACACGTATAATTACACCTCAATAGGTCTATATATACCTATGTATCCAGGTGCATAATAAGATAGATTTTACTCTTCTTGTTATATTCTACTTCTTGCAATTCTACACAATAGGTTGGAGGAGCTTGTTTCCTTATCCAATCATTATACGAGATAACTTCAGTTTCTATGCCTTGTAGCTTTGATATGGAGTCATACGAGATTATTTAGTTAATCATGCCGATAATGATATTATACAAGTTGATACCTTATAGAAGAATGAGTTAACCTAATTATGTGTTGAAAAGTGATGAATGATTTACTTAGGATGATTTTTGCAGCTTATAACATTTTTGAAGCTATTACAATCATTAGAGCTTGCTCTTAGATAGTACTCATGGATAAATCTCTTGTGGTTAGATCCCCCTTCATCCTTTATAAAAATTACGTTATAGCAATCATATCCATCTTCCATCTAATCGTACAATCATAATCATAGTTCCCTAAAAGGTGGATTGATCACTTTTCCTTCTAATAATATGGTGGTGAGGGTTTTGCTCAATTTTACAAATCCATAGTTAATGTTATAAATCAAGTAATTGATAATATTGTTGTTGATATAGTTAGGGCTATTTTGGAGTGGCTTATTATTATGAAAGTATGCTTGTAAATGAATTGAACATTAAAATCCTGAACTCATTATTTAGGTCCTATTCACTATAACTTACTACAGTTCAATTTTGAATGAACCAAAATGTATATAATTTAAAAAATAGATCCAATAATCTTTAAGTTAAGCAACACATATTAAGAAGAATACAAAATAATCTTTGTCATAATTTATAATTTTGCATGTGGGATAAATAATATTTATGTTGATCTTAAGACTTCATTAATTTAATTTTTTACCAATTCAGATGGAGGCTCTCTAGGGTTTGCTTTTTAATCTTCTCCATTTCTTTGTCACTGATACTTTTCCTTGTCACCATTTATTAGTTGGTGCTTCGCACTCAAGTGCATCGCGTGAATTAGCATGTTGAAAGAGTCGCTAAAGAAGCATTTTCGCCTTCTCCTCCCACGTTGGATCGAAAGAAGTATCAATTTAACTTTACATGATAAAGCACTATGTATTAAATTATTTAGACTAAGACTTCGTTTGAGACGGCTTTTTTATTGCTTCTTAAAATAACTTTCTAGTTTAAAAATTAAAATTTTTATACTAGAAGACTGCTTTAAGAAATAATAAGAAAGCCGTCTCAAACGAAGCTTAAAATTGGGTCAAAATATCTTGAGATTATCTTTTTTCATAATTTTACTGAAGGTTTTTTTTTTTTTTTTTGAAAAATTTTAGTAGTTATTTAACACTTGTATTAATTTGACTTTACTTATTTATTTTGAAGCTTCTGTATTGTTTGTCAAGTAATACAATTTCTAGAAGCGTCATATGACTTCATCATGACATGAGTAGTTTCTATAATTTATAGTTTAATAATATGATGGGTAGTTAAACATTTGTTTTTTGCATTAATAATATCATTAAAAAGGGGGGCTTGCATCATAGTTGTTAAGGTTTTTTGCTTATTGCGTATGGTTAATTTTACTGGCATGTTTTTGGAACTACTTTCTTACTGCTCTTTAAAGTAATTTTTTAGTACAAAAATTTTTTTAAATAAAAATTTTTATGTTAGAAAGCTGATTTATAAAGCAATAAAAACTGTCCCAAACAAAACTTTATTATTATTAATCATCAGCCACCAAACTATGAAGATTCTTTCATAACTTTTTTTTTTGGGAGAATTCATTCATCACCATAACATTATAACTATAACTGCTTAGTTGTCTAGAAGTAATTGGCATACATTGCTAAACTCATCCAATCATCTAATCATCTACTGAGCTAATGAGCATCAATTTAAGTACACAAGGAAACTGAGATGTGCACTATTAGCATATAAGAAAATTTTCTACTCATCCATAGTTAGAATCATCGTTCTTGTAACATTAATAACACAAAAGGATTTGGAAATACAAGATTAAAATTACAATGGCCTTACACATACATAAACACCATATCAGCACTCCAACGGTTGTTTGTGATAGAGCTAATGCTCTTCTAACACTTAGCTATGAGGCGGGTGACTACAACAACATACTTGATTGAGACGACAAAACCCTCACACAAACTCAAAATACACAAAATCATTAAAAGTCTTCATGAATATTGTTGCGGACTCAGATATACGCGGCGATAGAATTTAAATTTCCGTCTCAGCGTTGTACGTATATCCAGCACACAAACAGAATCGAAATAGTAACACCAGGATTTTTACGTGGAAAACCCTGGAAAGGGAAAAAACCACGGGGCCGTGCCCAGTTGAAAGAGTTCCACTAGTGTTGTTTGAAATACAAGGTTGATTCGTCCTTTAAATTCATGACGATCAGATTACAACGAGTATCCGTTATAAGGACAAGTAGAGTTCCGATGTCACTCGGGGTGTCGAGCAGAATTCCGGCGTCACTTGGAGAGAAGTCCGGCGTCGCTTGGAGAGAAGTCCGGCGTCACTCGGGCGTCGGGTAGGATTCCGGCGTCACTTGGAGAGAAGTCCGGCGTCACTCGGGCGTCGGGTAGAATTCCGGCGTCACTTGGAGAGAAGTCCGACGTCACTCGGGCGTCGGGTAGAATTCCGGCGTCGGGCAGAATTCCGATGTTGCTCCTGTGTTGGGCAGAGCTCCGGCGTCCCTCGGGCGCCTGGTGGTGCTTCGGTGGTGTTCCGGCGGTGTTCCGGCGGAGTTCCGGCGGTGTTCCGGCGGTGGTCGAGGAGGAGTTATTCCCTCCTACACTTTTCTTCTCTTCCTCCTCTTCTTCTCTTCTTGGCTTGGGTCCCCTCTTAAGAGAAATGAGGGGCTATTTATAGTTTTTCTGGAGTGGCATAGCCCGTAAATATGTGAGGGATCAAGGGCAAATAAGGAGTGATCCGGATGAACGGTCGATATTGAATCCCTTGATCGTGAGCCGTTTATCAAGAATTTGAAGGTCTTAATGATATCAGAATTCTGCGATCTTGGGCTCGTTGGATTCGTCTCGTCGAGCCGCTCGATTCGAGTATAAGCTCGTCAAAAACGGAGACCGTTTGGTAACTCAAATAGCTGTTTGATGCTTCCAACAGCGCTTCGGGTACTTGATTTGGACTCATTTGGGCTCGGATTGAGTCGAATTTGGTGTCGTTGGATTCGTATTTCCGAGACGCTCAGTTCGACTATAAGCTTGTTGAAATTGGAGTTTAAATGATCTCCGAATTAATTTTTGAAGTTTCCAACTTGAGTTTTTCCTCGAGATTCGTGCCCGATCAAGATGATTTTTTGGCGATATATCAGTTGCCCCCCTATTTTTGGACGTCGAAGCTCCACGAGTCCAAAAATACTTGTTCCGGTATTTTATATTGGCCGAATCGCAAAAAATTGCGTTCCAAAAATTAAATGTTTGCTCGAACTCAATCATAGAGGCCCCGTTGAGCTCCGAAAGTGTCAAAATTGAGTCCGGAACGTCGAAAAACGCTTCCGGGGACCCCAAAAACGTCGAATTTGGACCGTCCAGGCCCGAAATTGGAGCCCGGGAACGCGTAGGCGGCCGAACCGGCCGGCCGGCCGGCCGGCCGCCGCCGGCGGCGGCGCCCGCGCCAGCGGGCGCGTCTGCCCGCTGAACCGCGCGGAACCGCGCGGTTATAACCGCGCGGGGCGCGGTTACATTTAAAAAAAAAATTTTTTTTTTTTTTTTAATTGTGGGTCCCACATGGGATTAAAAATCCGGAAAAATCCCAAAAAATTTCAAAAAATTTTGAAAAATTTCAGGAAATTTAATAGAATTTTGGAATCCTCCCCCCCTTAAAAAAAACTATAAATAGACCCCCCAGGGCCTAGTAGAAACTCGCCCCTTCTTCCTTTCTCCCTCTGGCTTTTGGCATTTTGAGGCTTTCCGCCGTTTTTGAGTAGGTGACTTTCCCTACTTAACTCGGCGCCCCTCCCTTTGCGCAGAAGTTAGAGTATTCCTCTCTTCTCCCCTCCAGTTTCTGGCATTTTGAGGCTTTCCGCCATTTTTGAGTAGGTGACTTTCCCTACTTAACTCGGCGCCCCTCCCTTTGCGCAGAAGTTAGAGTATTCCTCTCTTCTCCCCTCTAGTTTCTGGCATTTTGAGGCCTTCCGCCGTTTTTGAGTAGGAGATTTTCCCTACTTGACTCGGCGCCCCTCCTTTTGCACAGAAGTTAGCGGTTTTCCCTCTTTTTTCTCTCATTCTGGCTTTCTGACAGTTGAGGCATTCCGTTGTTATTCAGTAGGTGATTTTCCCTACTTGAGACAACGCCCCTCCTCTTGTACAGGAGTTAGAAATTTCTTTTCTTTTTCATTCCTTCATGTGGAGGTGAGATGTTAGTCGGAGGGAGTCTGACGGCGGTCAGCGGCCGGGCGGTGGTCCGACGAAGGTCGGGCTGAAGTTCGATGGCGGTCCGCGACCGGGCGGTGGTCCGACGAAGGTCGGGATGAAGTCCGGCGGCGATCAGCGGCCGGGTGGAAGTTCGGCGGCGGGAAGAAGTACGACGTCGGGTAGAACTCCGAAGAAAATCTGTCGGCCAGAAGAAGTCCCACGACGGGTAGAAATTTGTTGTTGGGTAGAAGCCCGACAAACATCTGACGACAGGCAGAAGTCCGACGTCACGTAAAAGTACAGCGTCGGGTAGATATCCGACGGGGATCCGACGACTGGCAGAAGTCCGACGTTGGGTAGCATTTTAGCGTCGAGTTGAAGTCCGACGAGGGTCTGACGACGTGTAGAAGTCCTCCAACGGGAGGAAGCTCAGCATCGAATAGAATTTTGATGTTAGTTTGTTGATGATGGACGATCGGGTGGAAGTCCGTTGGCAGTCAACGACCAAGTTGGGAGCAGAAGGAGAGAGTTCAACGGTGCTGCTATCAGCAGTTGAACGAGAAGCCGATGATGGCTGATATGAAGTAAAGGACCGCCGGCAGATATCCGACGAAGGGTTGATGATGGCGGGTGTCCAGTGATATTGTGTTAAGGCAATATTCATCCATACTGAAGTGTGCCAACATCAGATATTACTGGATCAAGGGGCCGAAGGAGAGTGATATGCCAACATTTTGGCAATACACTAACACCGAGTGGAGATCCGATGATGATCCAGTTATGTCCTTTCTTTGAAGGAGCAGTTGTAGGAGATGCTTGCGTGCAGTAAGGGAGAAGTCACTTAAATCCACCAAGGATATTTGACTGTGTTAAAGTTGCTTATTGCTTGATGATACTAGTTTGTACGGATGACGCCAATGTACTTTTCAATTTCAACTTCTAGTGAGAATAAATGTACACCTGAATCTGGATTTATGTAACTCCAATGATATTGTATATGAAATGAGGATTTTTCCCCTTGAGGGACCTGAATTGTTATTGCATCTGTAAGACATGCTTTGTGCTTTTGATGTATTATTAGTTTGAACGAATGTGAGAGACATCCTTTTAGGATGTTTGACATATCTGAGACTGCAAGTCAAAGCCCTTGCCTGATGACGTTAAGGGAAGATGTGAGATTAAATCTCCACAAGAATGATCTTCCAATGATTGGGATACAAGACATCATCCAATGACATTTGACCTATATGAGGTTGTATGTCGGAGCCTTTGCTCGACGACGTTAACCTGTATGGAAGAGGTTGAGAGAATCCACCAAGGATGTGAGACCTATCCGAGGTTGTATATCGGAGCCTTTGCTCGACGATGTTAACCTGTGTGGAAGAGGTCAGATCGAATCCCCCTGGGATTGATCATCCAGTGATTGAGACACAATAAAGATTGTGTATTTCTCGAATTAAGGATAAAGAGACTATATTTGTCAGTAGTTTTTCATTGTCATTTATATTCTTTTTTAAAGAAAGAGACAATATCAAAACTGGACGAACAACACATTATATTACTGTAAGACAATAATTCCCTTGTACAACAGAAGAGATACATATAGGGACATCATTCGACTTGGTAGAAATACTAAGGACATTAGAATGACATCCTACTGATCATAAAAGAGATACATGGTGACACATGACAAGTAGTATTACTAACACAAAGGTTCAAGTTGCAACATTACTCAATCTCACCAACCATTTGAATATTATTCAATGGTTGTCTTTGTTGTTGTTGATTTTTCCCCCCAGTGGGGCGAGCTTCTTCTCGGGTAGGTGGGTTCCCAATAAACTGTCGAAGATAGCCCTGGCGGATAAGTCTTTCAATCTCATCCTTAAGTTGCCAACACGCTTCAGTAGCGTGGCCACGACTACGATGAAAGTGACAGTACTGATCTTGATTTCCTGTATTTGGCTTCGAAGGATGCGGCCATTTCACTTTGTCTTGATCTTGAATCGCCATTAACACATTTGCTCGAGATGTATTGAGCGGAGTGTACTCTTTCTCCTGCTGAGGTTCTCGTTGTGGTAATGGGGGCCTAGGAGGTAGATTGCTATTCCCTTGCTTTTTCTGTTGTAAGGAAGAATTATCCATCCCAGGAGCACCTTTGCGCTTCCCATTTGTCTGCTCGAACTGCTTTCTGTGAGCATTTATGGCTTCATCTGCGGAGATTTGTGCCTCCACACGATGAATCAGGTCGGCGTATGAATGAACCGTATCTCGCATAAGAGCTGAATAAAAGGGGCCAGGACGGAGGCCTCCAAGGAAGACCCCTCGGAGCAGTTCTGGGTCCACTCCCGGAATCTGTCGAGCCTCGGTGGAAAATCGTTGAAAATATTCTTTTAATGTTTCTCCCTCGTTCTGACGGATCCCAGAGAGATGAGAAGAATCCTTAGTAATTCTTCGGTTGGCTACGAACTGTTCGACAAATACTTTGGCCAATTTGACGAATGTGGGGATCGTTCCGGCTGGAAGTGAATAGAACCATGTTCGAGCCTGTCCTTTGAGTGTAGCAGGAAAAACCTGACATAGGAGGGTATCTGAAGCTCGCTGGATATGCATGATGGTTCTGTAATGATCGATGTGCTCGTACGGGTCGGATGTCCCATCGTAGGAATCAATGCTCGGTAGTTTAAATCCTACCGGAATAGCGTGTTGAAGAATAGCTTCTGTTAAGGGTGACGACTCCTGCAAGTCCCACTGACGAAGGGGTTGCCTTACGCCTCCTGTAGGGAACTCCTCTCGAACCAATCGTCGCAGTTCGTAGCGTAGGGTATTGCGAGGGAGCTCAGCAATGTGATGTTGGGTTAACTCTTCGGGGAGGTCCAAAGGAATACGAGGTTGCCGACCTGTGTGCGGAGGATGGGTAGAACTTGCTGTATCAGCCAGTTCGTTATCTTGATGTGACTGCGAACGCCTCTTGGGTGGAGGAAGGGGAATCTCAGCTTGAAGATGTTCGATTTGAACAGCTTCTACCCGTGGTGGATCTCGAGGGAGAAGAACCTCCTCCTGTGGTGCTAGTTCCGGTTGTCGAGTCCCTCGTAGGAGTTGTAGGATCTCGTTCTGAGATTCTTCCATTTTTCGGATTCGCTCCTCCAAAGAAGGCCCTGAGGTTCCTTCTCCAGCAATGTGTTGCCCCCCAGGATGAAAGGAGGCAGAAACTTGATGTCTATGATTTATAGACTGGTTTCTGGATTGATGAGAGTGAGAGCGGGAGGCTCCTATGAGGCGATTGCTACGCCTATTGGCCATCGTAGCAATACTTGAAGTTGTGGGATAGTTTCCCACAGACGGCGCCAAACTGTTGCGGACTCAGATATACGCGGCGATAGAATTTAAATTTCCGTCTCAGCGTTGTACGTATATCCAGCACACAAACAGAATCGAAATAGTAACACCAGGATTTTTACGTGGAAAACCCTGGAAAGGGAAAAAACCACGGGGCCGTGCCCAGTTGAAAGAGTTCCACTAGTGTTGTTTGAAATACAAGGTTGATTCGTCCTTTAAATTCAGGACGATCAGATTACAACGAGTATCCGTTATAAGGACAAGTAGAGTTCCGATGTCACTCGGGGTGTCGAGCAGAATTCCGGCGTCACTTGGAGAGAAGTCTGGCGTCGCTTGGAGAGAAGTCCGGCGTCACTCGGGCGTCGGGTAGGATTCCGGCGTCACTTGGAGAGAAGTCCGGCGTCACTCGGGCGTCGGGTAGAATTCCGGCGTCACTTGGAGAGAAGTCCGACGTCACTCGGGCGTCGGGTAGAATTCCGGCGTCGGGCAGAATTCCGATGTTGCTCCTGTGTTGGGCAGAGCTCCGGCGTCCCTCGGGCGCCTGGTGGTGCTTCGGTGGTGTTCCGGCGGTGTTCCGGCGGAGTTCCGGCGGTGTTCCGGCGGTGGTCGAGGAGGAGTTATTCCCTCCTACACTTTTCTTCTCTTCCTCCTCTTCTTCTCTTCTTGGCTTGGGTCCCCTCTTAAGAGAAATGAGGGGCTATTTATAGTTTTTCTGGAGTGGCATAGCCCGTAAATATGTGAGGGATCAAGGGCAAATAAGGAGTGATCCGGATGAACGGTCGATATTGAATCCCTTGATCGTGAGCCGTTTATCAAGAATTTGAAGGTCTTAATGATATCAGAATTCTGCGATCTTGGGCTCGTTGGATTCGTCTCGTCGAGCCGCTCGATTCGAGTATAAGCTCGTCAAAATCGGAGACCGTTTGGTAACTCAAATAGCTGTTTGATGCTTCCAACAGCGCTTCGGGTACTTGATTTGGACTCATTTGGGCTCGGATTGAGTCGAATTTGGTGTCGTTGGATTCGTATTTCCGAGACGCTCAGTTCGACTATAAGCTTGTTGAAATTGGAGTTTAAATGATCTCCGAATTAATTTTTGAAGTTTCCAACTTGAGTTTTTCCTCGAGATTCGTGCCCGATCAAGATGATTTTTTGGCGATATATCAAATATTATATAATACATGAAGCTTTGAAGTGAGTAAATTAACAACATAACAATGGTTTTAATTAAGCCTCCCATGTCTCAAAAGCACCATTGACAAAATCATAGTACCCTCCATACAGACCCAATGTCTTCTTGTCCAAGCCTTCCTTAACATAAGGGGTAAGTCTTCAGATTCTCAAGAGAAACTTTCACAGCTTCCTACAAATATTTAAAGGCAAGTGAAATTGAGAATTAGGAAAAGAAGTTATGCATTATCAAAATAATCAAAAAATTATGTCATATAATACCGTTTGATTTATAGTTATTAGAAGTAGAATCATTTAACTCCCAATATTGAATTTACTTTAATGCATAAGAGTATGAATTTACTTAAATGCCACTTGTATAGCTAATAATGCCCTAATCTATTAAATTTTACAAAGATATCACCCTATTGAATAATGAATTTTTTTATATCAGGATAAGGGTACAACTAGATGACAAAAATAGATTTAATAATTACCTTCTCCAACTTTGAGCATTGTTCTTCAAAAGAGAGATCACTGTGAGCTTGATTCACTACTTCTTTTGCCGGAGTGCAGATTTTGACCCAATCCTTTATAAAGTCGCTGTACATGAAAATTATTTATCAAATTAATATATGACATATTTATACCATTTGAATTTTGCTTAAAGATATTATTTGAAGCAAATATACAACTGAGTAGTTGATTAAAAAAAATTTCTTGCGAGTTATGTTGGTAAGAAAAATCTCTAATATTTTTCTTAGAAGAGGTTTGATGTAGTTTGGGATAGAGGGACAGCTTTTTGATTGCTTTGTTTTTCAAAAAATAATTATTTTTATTTGACTATTACTTTTTGCTATTTTCTCACTCTTTTTCAAAAATTTCTAAGGTTGAAAGCTATTTTCTGCAACCTAGTAGCAAAGTTGTTTTCTCCATACAAACTTTACAACCAACTTTATAAAATACTATAGCCATCCCAAATAGATCTTAAGTTTTACTCTCTTATATTTAACATCTAATGAGGAGTAATATAAAGCTCATGTGGCATAAATTGTATTCTTCTTAAAAAGTTATGATTCGTATTGCTTAAGTGAATAAGCTAAAACATAAATGTGGCCTTATCGCCATATCTCCAAGAAAATAAAACTTCAAAACTTCTACAAGCAACGGGGCTAAATGATGCTTAATTCTATGTATAAATGTCAAAAGAACTACTAGAACTAAATACTAAATATAAAAATAAAATTATAGCTATGTGGCAATATATGTAAAACTTACATGCCGAGAGAAGCATTGTCTTTAATAGAGAGGAGTGCTTTGATCCCTCCACAACGACTGTGTCCAATAACAATAATATTCTCTACCTATCACACATGAAATTTAACATATCATTTATACTAAAAAATATTTTTAAAAACAATAAAAAAATGATCACAAATAAAATCTTAACCAATTTTACTAGACACTTTATAAGTTTGAGATAAGTTGATGACAAGTTCTAACAAATACAATATCATATAATTGCCTATAGATAACCTCATCCACTCATTAAAAAAAAAGGAATATTTGCAAGTGATAATATTTAGATGACTATTAGTATTTAATTAGACAATGTCAAACACAAAACATCATGCATTACGGCTAATTGTGATAAGCTCATTGGATATATATATATATATATATATATATATATATATATATATATATATATATATATAGAGAGAGAGAGAGAGAGAGAGAGAAATACCTTGAGGTGAACAACGGGGTACTCAACCGCAGCACCAATACCAGAATATTTTGTCTGGTGGTAAAAAAATTAATAATAATAAGTACACTGAAGTGTTATAAATCACAAATAATCTAAGGGAAATGCTATGCTTATAAATCCAGAAATTAGAAAAAAAAATAATTTGTTGTGATTATAGAGAGGACTTCATGATGATGTAGAAGGAAGGATGAAATGGTAAGTATACCTTGTCATAGGGTGGGACCATATTAGCAATGTTGCGGATGGTAAAAGTTTGCCCAGGTTGAAAGTTGAACAATACAGATGGACAAACCCGTGAATCCGAACACTCAAATACTAGAAACTGCACAAAGAAGGAATATATATAGCAAGGAGGACGTTTGTAGAAACATAAAGTTGCTTAGTTTAAAAGAAAAAAATGGAAATGTTATATAATTGATGAGTTTGAAAGTTGTTGAAGGGAAAACCTGGAATTCCATAACGGAATTTTGTTTATTACTACTTTTGTCTATGGAGAGAATTATATTATTGAAATTGGAAAGCTTTACCTTTGGACTCTGGCCCTCGGCAAGCTGGTTAAACACCTCGGGCTTCTTCCTGCCATAAAAATTAAACCAAACAAATCTCTTACGTGTAAGAAAATAATATTGCTTAGCAAAAACCAAAGTAATTCACAATTTCTTTAGCACTGCCAATAGATAAGATTCAAAGGTTAATTCTGTTAGTTCTCTTTAACTGTACTATTCCCAGAAGTAAAAAAGAGACAGAAAAAAAAAGATAATAGAGATCTAAGAAATAAATGAATCACATCATTCTTTTTTTCTTTTTGGTTCCTTATAAATCATTAAAGCCAGAAAATAAAATTGAGAGAGGGAATTTATGAACGCACTCGTAAACGCACTCGTAAACTTCCTTCTTAAACTGCTCGAAACCGGATTTCAATCATTCAACGGACGTCATTTCCTGCAATTATTAATGATATCACAAAAATCCAAAGCGAAATAGAGCATACAAACTTAATCAGAGGATGAAATGCAAAGCTCAGAAATATTGCACTGATAGAGATAACAGAGATACTTAGAAGATCTATGTATTCAATCTTTACAATTGATTCTATGTGTATTTATAAAGTGGAAAGCAGCAGTTTTTGAATTGAATAGTGGAGATGCAACAACCATAGAGAACAAGTAGTGGGCTTCAGTTGCTGAAACTGTTGTAGGCGGTTTGCTGCTGTAGTTTCGGTTGGCTTAGAACAGGTAACTAACACTCCGGAGAAGATTGAAAAAAGGGGAGACTGAGGACTTTTAATTCGTGGCACGCGTGAATTACATTACTGCGTTGTTATATAACGAGATGGGAGGACGCGTCGACTGTGAAGTGGCCCGCCCAAGCGTGGCCCAGTCTCGCACTACTCCAGTTGGAAATGAATCCGAATAAAATTGGGAAGATTTGAAGGATGATTGGGGGAGGATAAGTTATTAAATGGATATAGATTATTTTCGGATTCTATGATATAAAGCATATTATTATAGGCTTCATCCCAAATTTCAAAAATTATATGATTACTCTCCTCAGAAAGTTGCAAGGATTAAAGTGATGAGATTTAGGTTTCATTTGAGATGGCTTTTTGAATGTTTTTCAAAGTAATTTTTTTGTAAAAAAAAAAAATTTGTACTAAAAAGATGCTTTAGAAAGTAGTCAAAAAATTGGTCCCAAATGAAACCTAGGTTTTATTTGGGACAATTTTCTTACTCTTTTCCTAGAATAGTTATTTTGTTGCTTTAGAAAGCACTAAGAAAACAATACCAAACGAAGTTTTTGGGTAGCTTTCTTATTATTTTTTAAAGCAATTTTTTCGGTATAACAATTATCAAATTCAAAAAAAATTTATACTGAAAAATTACTTTAGAAAGTGATAAGAAAACGGACCCAAATGAAATCTTAAATTAGTATATTGAGTTGGCCAAAAGCGAACAATACCTCATCAAGTGGTTGTCTTGAAATTTAGAAAGTTCTACCTATTGTTTATTTTGCTTTCTAAATAATTAGAGGTGCAAACAGAATATTCGTTCTCTTTTAGAGGCAACTTGCAAGTTCACTCGAACCAAGCAAACTTAACTTTCTTTTTTTTTTTTTTTCCAAAAGTAATAGTTTACAGGTGTAATGATCATATAAATAACACTTTTGTGTAAATAAAAAAAATAAAAAAATATATTTACATAAAGAGGACAGCCCAACGGGATTAATAAGTTAGTGGGTGGAAGACAATGACTTTCGAAAAAAAATCAAGGAGGCCAATTGGAGGAGGAGAAATGGTTGAAGGCAATAAGCTGTGTGGAGAGGTAAGGTTGCTAATTAAGCTACTTGTGGTTCTCCGGCAATGAAGCATGCAAAAACATATATTTACAAAATTAAAAAAAAAAAAATGAAAGTGATCCCAAACAAACCCTAAAGAAACAAAAATATATGAGTTTTTCATATCTGTTATGGATTTAGCACATTGTATTTGTGGACACTTAACAGACTACTTTTTATAGAGAAAAATTGTTCATATACATATCATAACATTTTTTTGGGACATTTTGATCAATTAAGATAAATTCACATACATCACATATATAAGACTTGAACACAGAATCTTTAAGTTGGTAGCCAACATTTACAACCAACAAGCCAAATGAGCTACGTATATTATGACATTGCATGCATTGCAAAAGAAATGATACGTAAATACATCAAATCAACACCTAATAGAAAAGATATTAAATTTGCACACCATATCCTCAAATAAAATCCACCTCTTTTATATAACTTGTAAATTATCATTTTAATTTGTTTTAAGTCAAAAATAAACATATCATTAATTTATGGGCCGTAAAAGATAATATGGCACCAATCAAGCATGCCTTTACAACAAGAGAGTGATTGTTAAATTTTAAACAACAACGGAGAATAGAAATAGCAGTCATAACTTATAAAGCCCAGAGTGTAGGATTCCAAAAGCAAAGCTTCGAATCATTAATTTATGTCTTGATGTTAGGATATTCAATGAGAGGAAGAAGCACTTTCTTCTTGAGCTTCTTGGAAGAGGAGGAGAGAGAGAGAGAGGGAAGGGGAGAGGGAGACAGCTGAACTCATATCTTATTGCTTAACCATATCCTATTATAGCCTATAGCCTCTAATTATAGGCAACAAATAGCTACACCAATGACAATACAAGTCATTCAAGAAACTAAGGAATGAAGTACAATCCTAAATCCTGGATCAATATCCAACAATCTCCACCTTGGCCCTAGATTTACACAACAAAAAAGGATATCTGTTGTCCACAAAGGACAGCCCCGCCGATCTTCCCCGCCAATTGCGTCCATCGAACGATTAACAACTGTTCAAGAACTACACCACCATCTTTTTGAGTTTCCTGCTTACACGCTCTTAGTTCCACTTCTCGACAGATCTGCTCTTGTCGTACTACGTCCCACACAGCCAATTCCCGCTTTGACTAGCTAGACCTCGCACCCAGCTTGCATAAACCCCACATCCTATGCGGCCAACACCACGCACCCCGCGCGTCTCATTTTAATGCCCTATGCGTCCACCCGCACCCTGCGCCTCGTGCCCGCGCCTTGCGTTTCAAGCCCCGTGCCCACGCCTTGCACTCATGTGGTCTGACTCCAACCACACCCTGCTCGTATCCACCTAGGCACCGAGCCGTGTGCAACGCCCACGCCTTTCTCAACTCAATGTGCCTTGCGCATCCACTCGAGCCTGCCAACCTACTCGCTTCCACTCCAAGCTCTGCTCCTAAAAAACAGGCCCACTCCAACTCAAAAGATCTTGATCGATTTTTATTCTTCATGTCGTAAGGGAACCACTGAGCGACCTTCTCATCTAACCGGACCAAGGACCTTGCCTCCGGCTTTCGACAGAAGAAAGAAACCCCGTTCATAAGCAAGTCTTCCATCCTTCACAACTACAAACACGACCCAATCAGCCCTCTAGTGACTCGATCTACTGTGCCTTGTCTCCAACTTCTTGCGCATAGCCAGCGGACCCTTTTGCCTCTCGTGCTTTGACTTGCTCGTCCGACTCACGCAAACAAGAACATAAGCCGCATCTTTTGCATAGATAAGAAGGAACTCCAGTCCATTCCAGCTTTCACGACTGAATCACATGCTCGCCTGCCTCCCACCAAGCTCTTGTTCATTTGCCCTTTGTCATCGTCCGGATCTAGCTGTCTCTGTCTGAGTGCTCGACCTCCGTCCACTCCTGCTTCCAGAAGCTCCACCTTATGCAGGCCCCGAGGAAGGGTCCCTGTCTTCTTGCAGGTGTCGCTGCTGCTGCCGACCTAGAATCGGCCAAACAGCACCTCCGTTTGCACTCGGCTACTACAACCATGCCCGAGCCAATCTCCCATTCGATTCCCCATCTTCAATTCGTGTGATTTCGGCTCCCATATACGCACGGATAATCGTGAAAACTATGACCTCAGCACCTCCTGTTTGACCTGATTGAAGCCCTTGTCCGTCCGTCCCATACGCAAATAGCCCAACTTCACCTAGCACCGGCGACTCTGTTTGAACTCTCTCACGAGATCAAGTCGTGATACCCACACGCCTATGATCTCCCGCAAGCACATTCGGCCTCCCCACCTGCCGGCGGTCTCCCTCAAACAAGCAAATTCGAATTCAAGCGACCCCGCCAAGATCGCGTGCCCCGCTCGGCCTTCCGCCCGCTTGCATTTCCATTTCTGACTTTCGGCCTGCTTTATCTCACGCAAATGAGATCTCCCTTTTTCGTCTTTGAATCGTTTTCTTTATATAAGTAAACTCCTCCTCCACCTAGCTCGGTTTCCTCCAACTATCTCTGATACCATATGTTAGGATGTTCAGTGAGAGGAAGAAGCACTTCCTTCTTGAGCTTCTTGGGAGAGGTGGAGGGAGAGAGGGAAGGGGAGAGGGAGAGAGCTGAACTCAAATCTTATTGCTTAACCATATCCTATTATGGTCTATAGCCTCTAATTATAGGCAACAAATAGCTACACCAATAACAATATAAATCATTCAAGAAACTAAAGAAAGTACAATCCTAATTCTTCGCACCTTCCGGTCAAGAAACATGTTGGGGAATTTGGCATCTGCTCAGTTAGTACTGGAGACGTCCTTTCGTAAAGGACATAATTTAATCGCATATAAAGTCCCTCTATTATGCCTACCTTCTTAAACATAATCTTCTCCTTTGCCTTCTTAAAGTCTGCTTGAGTCACCTTCATTATGCGTTCCCTCAGAGCAAGCAATCCAACTTCAGTGCAGATGGCCTTAATATATTAGCTCCAGAAAACTCATCCTTTGTCATCACAAATTCTTCCAAATTAACATCATCAGCTAGAGTCATCCTAGAAATATGTATCTGAAAAATTCGTCGCCGTGTATTAATATCAGGAAGGGGAAATTCAATCTTCCTATCAATGCGTCCAGGTCGAAGCAAGGCTGGATCCAGACTTTCAATTTTGTTTGTGGCAAGAATAACCTTAACATCGCCCCTTGAGTCAAAACCATCTAACTGATTCAGCAATTCCAACATGGTTCTCTGTATCTCACGTTCTGCCCCTGAATGAGCAACATATCTTTTAGTGCCAACTGCATCTATCTCATCAATAAACACTATTGAAGGAGAAAGATCATTAGCTACTCTAAAGAGTTCCCTAACTAATTTCGGGCCATCACCTAAGTATTTCTGAATCAATTCGCTTCCAACAACACGAAGAAATATTGCAGAGGTTGAGTTGGTCACAGCTTTGGCAAGTAAGGTTCTCCCAGTTCCAGGCTCTCCATAGAGTATGAATCCCTTGGGTGGTTTAATACTAATGTCTTCATATAGCTCATGGTGGGTTAGATGAAGTTCAACATCTTCTTTAATTTCCTGAATTTGAGCATCCAGACCACCAATATCAGCATAAGATTCTAACGGAGCTTTCTCCACTTTCGTCACTGAAACCATAGGATCAACTTCATCTTGCAGTAGTCCAACAACAAAAAGGACCTTATTGTGCATAAAGATCGCACACCCAGGTTCCAGCTGGTCCTTGTCCACAATGGATAGAATGCTCACGTAGTACTCGGGTCCAACAGAGGAGGATACTATCGCATGATTCTCGTCAATGAGCTCCTTGAGGTTTCCCACGCTCATGGGGGATCCACGGAGATCATCAACCTTGGACCGGTCCTCCTCGTTCTTGTCCTCATGGGGCTTGACTCTTGAGGCGCTCCTGGTTGGCGTCGAACTCCTCCTCCATTAAGAGATAGTCCTTTATTCGCTCGAGCTTAAGGAGGCGAAGTTTACATTTAGTCAGCGGCGCCACCGTCGGTAGTTGCGCCGCGGCCTCAGGCCCTTTCTGCTTGCGTTGCTTCCGTCCGACTTGGGAAGGAGGTGCTTGATGCAGCGGATCGACCGGGAACAGACTTGCTTGAATGTTTTCCCAATTCAGGGAGTAAACACACAATCACAAAGCTTTTCAAGCTTTAAAAGATAATTTTCATTGATTCATTGGTTCCTCTCTTTCCTACTACATCATCCTCCATATATAAGCTAAAATGAGAACCTTCTAGAAACAAGTAGATATACTAATCCTAAGGAAGACTATAACTAAAAATGCTCCGCATCATTCTCCCCTTGCGTTAAAAGAGCTCAACTCGGTTGAGGCTCGGTATTGAAAGGGAGGTAGGTGTAGAAAACGGATTCCTGGATCAAAGACTTTGAATGCAAACTTCAAAATTATCACATGAAGAGGCTTTCCCCAATCCAAGTGAGGAGGTTCAGCTTTGGAATCATTGAATTGAACTAGCATTTCAATTTGCCAATTGATTGGTGAATATGATTTCTTGGCAAAGAACCATTCATTCGTGAAGTCGACGGCAAAAACAAGATCATTGTCAGGATATAATTTAGAATATCTTTCCCACCGTAATCTAAACGTAACCAAGCCACCTGGGTCGAACAACTTTTTCATATGATGGTGATCCACTGCCATCTTATCCTTAAGATTTGAATCAATTATTATTTTCCATTTTTGTGAAACATCAGCCCACCTATTATCTGCAGCATAGACATTTGACATGGAGACCAAATTTCCTGCATTTTGTGTGTCCACCTCACTAAACCTTAATATCTCGGCAAGCTCTGTATTGCATTGCATCCTGAATGCTAACAAACACCCCATACACCAGCATGAGACTCCATGGACATAGATTTCACAAATTCGTATGCCTTTATCAATCCTGCTTGTCCAAGAAGATCTACCATACATGCATAATAATCAGGAAATGGATCGATACTGTAAACATCCTTCATCAACTTAAAATTTTTACTACCCTCTTCAATGAGGCTAGCTTGTCTGCATGGCGTGAGTCTTGTGAATGCAACATCATATGGGATGATTTCTTCTTTAAGCATTTTATCAAATAGTTCAGCTGCCTTAGCTCCAGAACCAAGTATTGAATATCCTGGCATCAACGAACAATACGAAAACAGGTTCCTTATCTGCAAATCAAACAAAATGGCAGCTCTTTCCATATTTCCACAATTTACATTCATATCCAATTGTGCCCATGCTGACATCATTTCCACAATAACAACTTGATCAGGTTTGATTTTTCTATTATACATCTCAACAAAAAGCTTAAAGGTCTCATTGGGCTGACAATTCTGTGCATACCCATATATTTTTGAAGTAAATGAAATATCATTCCTCTTCGGCGTCTCATCAAAAACCTTATTTTCTGCTGCTGGAGACTGTTGCGTCTGTTGTTCTATAAATAATTTGGAGTAATTGTTTTTTCTCCAATCTACAGCCTCCGACACATTCTTCATGTTGCTATAACAGAAATCCATAGCATATTCTACGTTGTTGCGGTCGGCATTTGCGCTTGCCTTGAAGATGCTGAGACTATGTGCCTTCTCTGCAGGATCCTTGTAGACACCAACCAATCCTGCGATGACAAAGAGTTCTACACCAGTGCGAGCACTGGAAGTAGCACAATGTTGAAAACCATGGAGGGCACGAAGGAACTTGAGGATGACGACTTCAGTGCTCTCATAAAGCTTGTAGAGTAAGCCATTCACCCTTGGAATGCTTCTAGTGAACTGGTTCGTGAGCAACATGGAGAGATAGGTGGCGCCGATGCTTGTGACATAACCATTGTTGAGCTTAAGAATCCGAATATGGGGTTGTTTCCACATCTCGATTGGCACATAACCAGAAATCCTATTATTATAGATCCACACACTATTGAGATTGCGGTAATAGCCAAGGCCCAATGGCAGAGTTCTAGTGAAGTCATTTTCTACAAGAAGCAACTCCTTCATAGGTTTTCCCTTTGACAAATTCTTCTTCTTTTCCAGAACTTCCCCCTCAATAGTGGGAGGAACACAAGCGCAGGTCGCAGGTAAGTACGAGGTCGGAGAAAACATTCGTGGGAGCAAATAATAGATATGGATCGGATTGCAGAGAGAAATCGCAAGATTCAGGAAGTGAGTTGGCAGCGGGCGAGGTCGGTGCTAGTGATGTGGATGCAGAAAAAGGAGGCGAGGGAGGCCCAACGACTCGATCTCCTTCGACAATGTTAATATCAGAGGCGAAAGGATCGCGTTGGAGCGGGGTCGGTTGCGCAGGCTTGTTGGGGTGGCAACGGGACAACGCCGGAATGGCCAGATTGAAAGTGAGCGACAATGGCAGAGTGGCAGCGGTGGTTGCTTCGTTGTGTATGGGAATCCTAAAGGAATCGGAGGCGGAATCACAGAATTGGACTGGCAGCGAGAGCGAAAGTGGAAGCATGGGTTCTGAAGGCGGACTAATGGGTTCTGGAGGCCATTGTGAGTGTGGTCGGTAAATCTCATACTGGAGCGGAGGTGGATTGCATATCAGGAGAGGGAATGGATGTCGTCGGCGCCTGTGGGTGTCCGCATTGTGTTCGAAGCCTTCATGGACTTCGTCTTCGTCGGACTCCAAGAAGTCTGTTCGCCGGTAAAAGTGGGTGTCGTCTTCTGAATCTGAGACTTCCTGATCGAGCTGGGGTTTCGACGCCAATACCGGTCAAGGCCCATGCCTCGCCAAACCTCACGACGAAGCTGATGGGATGCGGTCCTTGTGCGGTTGAGATTGAACTCACGGCACATTTCGAAAAGACATTGCACATTTCGAAAAGACATTGCACATCAGCAGACAACGCCTCAATTCTTTGAATGGTGTTCGCCTGGTTTGCCCACAGCGCTTCACGGCTCCGAATGTCTTTGTCCATCATCCCGCCGCTTTGGCTCTGATACCAAACTGATGCAGCGGATCGACCAAGAAACGGACTTGCTTGAATGTTTTCCCAATCCAGGGAGTAAACACACAATCACAAAGCTTTTCAAGCTTTAAAAGATAATTTTCATTGATTCATTGGTTCCTCTCTTTCCTACTACATCATCCTTCATATATAAGCTAAAATGAGAACCTTTTAGAAACAAGTAGATATACTAATCCTAAGGAAGACTATAACTAAAAATGCTCCGCATCAGTGCTGCAAGCTCGAACTTTTTGGCCTTGCCTGCTCAAGCCACCGGGGGTTCCCTGGCCCATGACTCTTGCCTAGGGTTGAAAAAGCATATCCTTGTCGTGAGAATGGTAGATTACCACGACTGTAGTGAGGGTGGAAGGGGTAGCGAGAACTGAAGCTTTGCGGATGAGTCAAGGGCTCGAAGAAACCGATGGGAGAGGAGAAGAGTTCGAAGAGATGGGATTACGATAAGAGCGAGAGGAGGAGGAGGCTAATACAGAAGTGTGAGGGTTGGAGCTGGTCGTGAGGGGTGAGAGGCAGTATAAACCATTGAAAACGGACATAGACATTGTGCGAGGGGCCGAATACTTCGCTCCTATATTATACTATTTCTTTATATCAACTGGCCCCTCCGCTCGAAATTAAGAAAATTTCGCTGGACCCAATCAAAAGCAAAGTTGTAGGAAAGCCGAAAGCAATGGAGAGTAATAAAGACAAGCTTAAGGATCACAAAGAGTATTTTAGGTCTTAATTAATCCGTGCAATTAGGATAATTCCATCTTAGTTCGTTATTTTTCAACATATTTCATTGTGAACCCTATAATTTGAAATGGAGGGGCCGTCTGTCAAGGCCATGCAAATATACATATAATTCTTTTTCGTGTTTATGTAAACTAATGTTATTCAAGCACTAATGTATAGACAACAAAGGATGAGGTTGATTCGCCCAACCTAGGGGTGTCAATATTTGACACGACTTGAAATCTGATCCGTTTGGGTTTGGGTCGACCCAATAAAAAATGGGTCGGATTCAGGTCCTATTTTTGAACCCGTTTATAGTTCGGGTTAGGTTCGGGTCAACTCGGCAATTCGAGTTTGCCCCTCACTCACGCTCGACCTCGACTACTATGACGACACTCGCACTCGACGGCTAGCTCGAACCATCGGACGGGCCATACTGCACTCGCTCTCGATCTCGACAGCTAGGGCTAGATGCACCCCGCACTCGCTAACTCCCACACTAGCCGACTCGCGCTGGATGTTGATGGAATCGCAAGCCAAGCGGCTGGACACAACCTAAACCCTATTCTGAGTTCACGAGTCATGTCGGTTCAACCCGTAACCCTGTATGGGTCAGGTCCATATTGAAAATCTTGACCCATTTATAAAATCAGATCGGGTTCAAGTCAACCCGTTTACGTGCATGTTAACTCGGGTTGCACATGAACCTGACCCATTGACCCGAATTGACACGCCTACCCCAACCAACAACAAGATTGGTCTGAGAATGAAAATGGTCTCTCAAAGCGCACACAAATTTTTACATATGATATTTATTGATTTAGAAAAAGCATATGATAAAGTTCCAAGAGAAGTGCTATGGAGAGTTCTTGAAAAGAAAGAAGTTAATAACGCTTATATTCAAATCATTAAAGATATGTATGCAGGAGCTATTACTTGTGTTCAAACACAAGGTGGTTTGACCAAGTATTTTCCTATTTCGATTGGATTACACCAAGGATCAGCCTTAAGCCCATATCTTTTTGCTTTAGTCATCGATGTTCTCACTAGACATTTGCAAGAGGATGTACCTTGGTGTATGCTTTTTGCTGATGATATTCTTCTTGTTGATAAGACTAGAGAGGGAGTTGAAGGTAAACTAGAATTGTGGAGGTCAACCTTAGAGTCTAAAGGTTTTCGCTTGAGTAGATCTAAAACGGAATATATGGAGTGTAATTTTAGTAATAATAGACCTAGTGAGGGCATTGTGACTTTGGCCGATCAAGTCATTAATAAGAGTACACGTTTTAGATATCTTGGATCTATTGTTCAGAGTGATGGTGATATAGATGGGGATATTATCAGCAGAATCCAAGTTGGATGGTTGAAGTGGAGGAATGCATCGGGCTTATTGTGTGATAGAAAAGTACCCCTCAAACTTAAGGGAAAATTCTATAAGATGGTGGTGAGACCTGCAATGCTTTATGGTGCTGAATGTTGGCCATTAAAAGAGAAGCATAATTCTAAGTTAAGTGTTGCAGAGATGAGGATGCTCAGGTGGATGAGTGGCTTTACCCTTAGAGATAGGATACGAAATGAGCATATTCATGAAAAGGTTGGAGTAGCTCCAGTGGAAGATAAGATTAGAGAGAGTCGCCTTAGATGGTTTGGTCACGTAAAACGGCGGCCTCCCGATGACCCGGTTAGGAAAGTAGAGGTCTTAGATTTGACTTATGTTAAGAAAGGTAGAGGTAGACCTAAAAAGACTTGGTTAGAAAATATTAGAAATGATCTTTCTTTATTAGATTTAAACGAGAATTTGACTTTTAATAGGACACAATGGAGAAAAAGGATTCATGTAGCCGACCCCACGTAGTGGGATAAAGGCTTGATGTTGTTGTTGTTGTTGTTGTTGTTAATAATTTACGATATAGCTATATATTATAAGAACAAAATATTTAGTACCAATACGTATGTGACACAACTCATATCGAACACGTGCTAGAAATAGAGTTGACATTATCAATAAGTTTGATTAAATATAAAATAATTAATTAAATGAATATTAGATAAATATGTTTACATTAAATGAAATAATGATTATGAAAATAATGATTTTATGGAAGAGCAAAATATTAAAATTTTGTTTGGAATAATTTTCAACTACTTTTGTGATAAAAATAACATGAAGTTAGTAAAAAATTATTGGTTTGGAAGACATTATTTTACTGCAATTTAAACTTTTTTTATTATAAAAAATTATTTTTGTAAAATCATTTTTGAAAATGTATTTGAAAAAGGAGCTTTAAAAAGCAAAAACGTAAATGCTTAACTTATCAAAAACAAAACTAAAGCTTTATTGGAATTTTTTTTCGAGTGCTTTTGTTGTAAGACAAACAATTAATAAAAAATAAGGTGTATTTGAAGGATAACTTTTTCACCATTATTTTAAACTTTTGATTTTAAAAAGCTTTTTAGGGAAAAGCTATTTTTTAAACCTCTAACTGAAAACGCAGATATAAAATCAAAATAAAAAAAGTTTAAGCTGCCCTAAGCAAAATCTAATAAGAGGATTTTAATTTCGAAAGAGATAAAATTATTATAATATTTTTTCTCTATAACACATATCTGTTTAAAGGAATAAATTTTTAATTATATAAATTGAATTGCAAATGTAAACAATTACTATATATCTATTTACGGGCCACTGAAAGGATGTGGATTAATATCATCGAATTTCTTTTAAATTCCTTTTAATAGGCCCGCACATAAATAAGGTGATACATAATAAATAATTGCAAATAACTACACAAGCATATGCGTGTGCTATTGTGATAAAATATATGTATTACAATAATGTCATTAATATATATATATATATATATATATATATATATATATATATATATATATATATATATATATAATGACACCTGTTTATGATCAAATAAAATATCTTGTAATTAATTATATCCACGTGCATAAGAGAATAATACGTGTCTATCTCTTCCATAATCGAAGAGAAAAGAACTAGCAAACCAGAAGATTTCCTCAACAGTTGTAGAGATCTTCTTTGGGAAAGGTCTAGAATCATCTAGAACGATTGACTTGTGGGCATTTAATAGACTTTTGGCCATGGCTTGGCTGAGATTATCTAGATATTTTAGGAGATTGGGTGATGGTTAATTTACCCATTTGCTTTATTCATTCAAATAAAGAAATCTTTGATTTACCCTTGTTGCATCCTAGGATATTCCTATGGTAGAGAAATATGAATTTTAGCGTCCTAATTTTGTACAAAGATCTATCACACAAACAGATAAAAGATAGGAGTGTCGTGTTCATAAGAGACACTAAAGTTTTATGTAGAAATCCTAAAAAGAGAAAAAAAAACATGAGGCCTTGCCCAGTTTAAATGAATCTACTAATGTTTTCTGTTGATTACAAATGAGACCTTTCTTTAGGGGGAAGGCATTGGCTCAATGTAGCAAATATAAATCATATAAAGTGCATTACATGGTGGAAGTTGGAAAAATCAATGGTGACATGTTCGTTTGGTCGGTAGGACCATAGTCGATGAGCGATATAGGTCAGAAGGACCGTAGTCGGATGACGGTGGTCGGAACGACAGTAGGCGGGCGATGATTGTTGGAAGGACCATAGTCGGGCAACGGTGGTTCGAAAGACCATAGTCGGCGAGCGACGAAGGTCGGAAGGACTGTGTCGTTGGCTGAGCGACGGAGGTTGGAAAGACTGTAGTCGAATGACGGTGGTCGAAAGGATGTAGTCGGAGGGAGATAGAGGTCGGAAAGACCATAGTCGGGTGATGGTGGTTAGAAGGATTGTAGTCGGTGGGCGACGAAGGTCAGAAAGATAGTAGTCGAGTGTCAGTGGTCGGAAGGATCGTAATCGGTGGGCGACGGAGGTTAGAAAGATTGTAGTCGAGTGACGGTGGTCGGAAGGACTGTAGTCATGCTAAAGAGGTCGGAAAGATTCTAGTCGGTGAGCGATGGAGGTCAAAAAGACCTTATTTGGGAGTGCATGGTCAGTAAAAATGGAGAAGATCAAGGGCATGTTTGGAATGTTTTGAATGGACAGCTGATATCGACTCCCTTGGTCATGGACCGTTTATCGAGTATTTGAATGTCTTAATGATATTTGAATTTGGTGATCTTGGGCTCGTTGGATTCTTCTCGTCGAGCCGCCCGATTCAACTATATACATGATACATTTGTAAATCATTTGGCCTTTCAATTTATGATTTGAACCTTCCAAATACATTTAAGGTCCTTGATTTGTACCCATTTGGGCTTGAATTGGGTCGAATAAGGTGTCGTTGAATTCATCTTTTCGAGATGTTCAGTTCGATTATAAGTTTGCTGCAATCGGAGTTCAGATGGTCCTGAATCTAATTTCAAAAATTTTCCACTAAAATTTTCCTCGAGATTCGTGCCCGATCAGAATAATTTTTTTATGATATATCAACACTTAAATTGAATTGGTTTAACTTTTCTAAAAAAAAGATTAGTCTAACAGATAGAAGATTCAACGCTTCCTACCCATCTTTTGGGCTTATGTAAACAATTGCTAATAACTAGCCAATTTTGAATGAATTTTGCCTGACGTAAATTCAAAATTGTAAGTTGATACAAAATTGTATTCAATTTAGCTATACTTGAAATCACTTAATTTTGTACAAACTCAAAATTAAATTTGAATTAATTTTAACTAAAAAAAGCACAAATATTTTATGATTTGAAGTATTCGTAAATTTCAATTATTATTAAATTGGATAAAATAAAGCATGAACTACATAGGTAGAAACATATGGAAGAAATGTAATTGCCGCAACACATCGAAAAATTGTTCTGTGCGGATATGGACGCCATTCGAAGGAGAATCAGAACACGCCACGTCACTTTTTTGTCATGTACCGGATGATGTGACGTGTTCGAAATTTCCTCGAGACGAACCGTTGTCCGCAGAGAATAATTTCTCCAACACATCTCGTCTCATATTGAGGATACTATTACATCTAATTTTAATAAATACAAGCAGCTGAAAGCAGGAAGAAAATTTAACATCTCTATTTCAAAAGTCAAAGATCTACAGCTCATTTATTCTTGAAAATTTTATAATTATTTCTTCCAACTTCATCATATCAGCACATATAAAACTTAGGTTTTTTTTCTAATTTTTATTTTACAAAGGGTTGGCACTATATAATACTTGGGGTCTATTTGCTACAACTTCCTTATGGTTTGCTTTTTAGACCACAAACAAGGTTTCTAATTGGCTGATACTTTTTTGGTGCTCTTAAAATTTTTTTATGTTAGGAAGTAATTTTTTACAACAGTTTTTAAAATATTTTTTTTATTTCTCTATAATAGTTTTACAATCAACTTTACAAAAAACTACAACCGTCCCACAACCTCTCAGTCGAAACAGAAAGTTAAGACCCACGACAATGATTCTTTTTTTTTTTTCTGCCAACTTTTCCAGAGAAACCCTTAGCATTCACCTGAACCACATTTAAATTACAATCATCAATCAAACAATTAGATAAATCATGAGTTTCTTCATAGCCCCAGTCTTCGTCATAATGCGAACAAATCCAATCCACATGGACAACAGGAATGTCAACCAAACATTCCCCACCACACAAAGCAGTAGCATCAACATTAGAACTAGGAGAAGAAGGTAAACCAATTAAACGAGCTTTATCAGAAACCACTAATCCAACATGATCAGCCAAATTCTCATTCACAGAAGCAGAATGAGAGACACTCTCAACAGGGAAAAATTATTAGGTGCGGACACCGGACGTAGCTCTACGTCCGGACTCCAGTAGAATGGCGCCACGTAGCGACCCGAAGACCCGGCGACCCGTTTCGCCGAGAAGTTCAAATGATGTACATGCGGTATTACTGAAGAATTACTCCGGTATTACTCGGTATTACCAAAGAATTACTCGGTATTACCTATGAATTACCTAGGTATTACTCGGTATTACCTAGGAATTACTAGGTATTACCGAAGAATTACTCGGTATTCCCTAGGTATTACTCGGTATTACCTAGGAATTACTCGGTATTACCAAAGAATTACTCGGTATTACCGAAGAAATACTCGGTAATACCTAGGAATTAGTCAAAAAAGGGCAGGTTTTTTTAATTTTTTGCGTCCAATCCGGGTTGGTTCGTCTGGCCAAGCGGAAGTTGTCATAACACTTGCTAAAAATCCACAATTCAACAGAACGGGATATCGCATCGACGAATGCTACGTGGCGCCATACTAGTGGAGTCCGGACGTAGAGCTACGTCCGGTGTCCGCACCTAATAATTTTTCCTCAACAGGGCTCATATCCACCATGAGGTCATCCAAAGCATCATGCTGACGCCGAGAAGCCAACTTTTCCAATTGGGGCGTGATAGCTAAATGATTGCTGGGATGGCAAGAGAAATCGTTAACAGCCATAGGAATGATTTCACCCACACGAACAGGGGTGGTAGCCGCTAAAGTAGAATTCAAAGAATTTACAAACTCATTATTCACGTTATCCATGACATTAGCATTATTAATACAAGCCTCCTTATTAGCCACCAAGTCACTAACCTGCAAAAAAAGAAACCGGCGAAACAACATCCACAACAAAAACAACATCATTCCCCACCTCACCAAGTTCCACATTGTCAAGCACAGTATCACCAAAAGTCCCAACCAAAGCATTTTTCATAGAATTGTCCCCATTAACCACTAAATCAGTAATCGACGTGCGAGGGTTCAAAGTAGGGGTGGGAATTTTAGAATTTTCCACAATAACATTCCCATTCCCATCAAAGCTAATAGGGTGATTAACATTAGCAAAAATAGTAACCGGAAGAGAGGATGGAGGAGGCCCATAGTCACCCTTCAAGTGACCAATAGATTTACATTGAACACAGAATGGAGGAAAAGCCTCCAACTCTACATATTGAATATACCCACAATTTTTCGTACCAAGCCAAACTTTCTCAGGGTAATTTTTCGTGATGTCAAGCTCAACTAAAATGCACGCCACAGAAGGACAGGATCCCACAGAAGTCGCATTATCAACTTTTAGTGGTCTTCCAAACATCGAACCCAAACCATGCATTATACATGATGAAAACAAGTGAGGTCGCAAATTAGAAAAAGAGATCCAAATAGGGATAACAGGAGATTCCACACCAATATCAAATAGAGGAGACCATTCTGTCAATTTCATGTAACAATTGTTAACAAAGTAGGATCTATGAGAGAAAACTCTAGTATAGTCTAGGTCATTAACCAACTTAATGAGAACATGTGAAGTATCCAAAAGAGTCACCGAGAAGTCGCCGTTGAATTTGATGTGAAAGAAAAAACTTACGAATAACATCAAGATTAGGAAGACGAATCGAAAATTTACCAACCAACGGGTATTGAAAAGGAGCCGCAAGCGCTAGGATTTCCTCCTCCGATATCCAAAAGGAAGGAAAACCACAAAAAGTAGAAGATTTAAGGTCAGGTAACCTTGCATCAGCGGAGATAAAAGAGAGGGCGGTAAGAAACGAATGAGAATTGGTTGATCCATCTAAAAAACCTAGATCAACCAAACGATTCACCACCATTCCGGCCAAGAATGGCCGGAGGTGGACGAACCAAGACATCAAAGCAAAAAAATCCAAAGAAAAGAGGCAACTTCCCTATGCGCGTCGGAGACAGGGCAGCTAGAACCACCGAAAGGGGGCTAGGGAAAATCCTAGCGAAGCTGGAGGCGGGAGAAATAAGTCTGACCTATGTTACTTTTAGCAATTAAATTCTCAGGACCCTTTTTTTTCAAAGTGATACATTAAAAAGTAAGAACAATGCACCACAAGACCAATTAATAGCCACAAAGAGAAAATTATAGAAAAAAATGCAATAAATGACCGGGCCAAGCAGTCTAATTGAAATCAAATTAAAAAACCCCCAAGCCAATTGGACTCAGACAGCCCCTAGTTGCCAAGCTTGGGACCATCCAAGGAGGGAAAAAGATAACAGCCAAGAGACCAAAGAACCACCTAGGTTGCCAACCAAGCCATGGCCGTCCAAGGGGCCTGCAGGAACTCTGCTTCATCATTGTCCTAATCCAGAAAAGGTGCCGCAATAGAACCAAATTCAAGATTAACCAGCAATCCAAACCAAAAGAACTCTGTGGACCTCCGAAAGGAACACACAAACACCATCGCCCCGCGAGGGGAGATAATATCTGGCCAATGGGAGGGCAGATTCGATCACACATATGATTAACCATTGAGGATAGCGGCTCTCACCAGCACACCCCGATGGGTAATAATATATATGATCTGATCGTCACAACGGGTTTCCCCCACCCGATACATTAGCTCGAATGGGGTTTATTTGAGAGTGTGATTCAGTTTCCCACGGGCGCAAGCCCCCGTGGTTAATTACATCTCAAGCTGGGGCCTGAGAATACTCTCGATTAAGGATTCTACATTATTCTTTCTAAATTGGGATTGACACATAGGGCGGAGACTAGGAAATCCTACTCAAAGAAAAAGAAGGGCTCAAATTGGCTTAGTCAACATGCACGGCTCACATCAGCATCCGGAGGGACTAAGGTAGTGAGAAGAAAGTGGAGAAACTAAAAGTCATGCACTCATAGCATGCATGAGAGAAGGATGGAGGTGGCGTCATCAGTGTGACGCGGATATGTAGGGCTTATGGTCTCTGGAAGACAGAAGACCTACCTACTGATGAGGCGTACTACGAAACAATAGTAACCTTGAACCCTAAATCTAGTGGGCTTAGTGTTCTACACAACACTAACACCCGTGTCCTAGCTAATGCATTCTGGGCTTATATCCTGCCTGAAAAGGAAAGCCAGCTAACCACCTAATCGTATAAAATCCATGCTGTCCAAGTCTTTATGAAAGATGGGTAGGTAGTTTGGTTATTGGAAGTAGGGCCGACGTCTAGAGAGTCTCCTAAAATGGCACTGGACTTATGTAGGGTGTATGCTCCTAAGACTAATGCAATTAAAATTTTAATTTAATTAGTTTCTAATGCAATGCATGCTGGTTAACGATCTCAAATCAAATATGCATAGAATTTTTAAAAAGGCTTATAAAATAGTTTTTTTTAGAAAAGACTAGACTTCCCCAGATCCAGCACCTCATCCTCATAGGTCGGATTATCTGGACTCTGCCCGCAGGCGGGGAAGTGTCTTATAACAAGGAGGGAGAGAATGCATCACTATGCATGCGACCCCGGACGGTTCCGGCTATTCCCTAGTTCTTTAGATTTCTATATTATTTATTTCTTAAAATTTTAAGTATTAATTACGAGTAGAAAAATTTTATTCCTAAAGAGCCTAGCGAAATCAGGCCAAGCACATGCAAGAAAAAAACCTAAGAAAAGCAAGCAATTTCTACCGCGCACACAAAATAAACACATCAATATAAATCCACAGAGCAGAGTAAAGAAAAGTCCACAGTCCACGGCAAGTGCCGTATAAGTACAACCCAGGGTCTGTAGAAAAGTAATGGTGGCCAGGCCCCACCGACAACATCCTGGATTCTAATCCTACTAAATGACGCAAGTCTTAAATGCGAGGCATTTCGTCTTCAAATATTCATCTTCGAGTGGATCGTCTCCCCTCAGATCTTCTTCCTTTAGATCGCCCTCCTTCGGATCGTTCTCTGGAAGGGGTACCCAAATGAATAAGAAATTCCCTATGAAAGGCTTTTCTTTTTCTCTTTGGGTACCGAGTATTTGAAATGCCTTGCCTTTAAAGACTTTCACAACTCGATATGAATTACATCAAATTACATTATGAAAAAGAAAATCTAGACCTGGACTGAACCTGCAAGGTTATCCTAATGAAACATCCCAGGCAGTTTATATGTCACATCTTAAGCAGTTATATCTATGCAAAAAAATAAACACACTTGGCCACGCTCTTATTTATTTGGGGGCTAAGCATTCTGGAGCACATGTAGCAAGCATCTATAATTTATGATTCATCATATTAGCCCCCATTTATTTTAGCGCTGCGTGAGCATGGCCACCTGCATAAGACTGAGTCAGTATAAAACGTCCCTAGCCTAGGGGTAGATCTAACGCACAAGCAATCATATCACAGATAAAGTACATTACAGTAATAAAATAAACAAACACTCCAAGTCAACACAAACAGCACACGTGCCACATGCAAGAGCGATCACAACATAGAAAACAGAAAAAGTAAAACACCGGCCTAACCTAGAACTAGAAGTGGTGCCCTAGCAAACAAGTCTATGTGAGTGTAAAGGCTGTGTGGCTGAGGTAGATCCTAAGTTGGTATTTAGTTGAAGTTATAAAAAAAAATCCAGTTTGTTGAAGATCTGAAAAGAAAATTTTATTTGAAGTTCAAATATTAGTGAATTAGGATCCATTTTTTTTAGTTAGTTTAGTTTGTGAATCTATTTTAATAGTTATAGTAGTAATCTTTAAAGTTTAAGTTATATTAGCGAGTTTTAGAAGGTCCGGGGTCCACCTATATACTAGGCTAAAAGGGGTCCGAAAGGGGATTATTAGAAACAGGTTGGGTCTAAGGGAGTTAGTATTTTTATTAAATACTAGATCTTACTATGAGTAATTAGACTGTTAGTTTGTTAGATTTGGAGTTTTCTAGGCAAAATTATGATTTTAGGAGTTTTGGGCCCTAGTTATTGAACTACGGTTGACCGGAGAGTTGACTTTTCAAATTAGATTGATTTTTAGAAAGTTAATATTTTTATTGAATAGTAGACTTTAGTTAGAGTTGAGTGCTTTTTAATTTACTTGATTTGGATTTTTCTGTAATTAGTTATAAATTTTTAAAGTTTGGTTATTATAAGGTCTTTTAATTTTGAGTTAGGTTCGTTTTTCCAATTTGATAACTCCTAGGATTTGAGTTTGTTTTAATGATTTTTATTTAGTTAATATTTAATTAAAGGATGATGAATAAGTTAGCGAGATTTAATTCAAATTCATGTTCAAGTCTTACCTCCTAGTGATTTCGTATGCTGGTTATAGTTTGATTCAGAGTCAAGGATTTGAATCTTTTAATTCAAATTATAATTAGTTTTATTGCTTAATTATTAATGAATTAAAGCAAACTAATCTTAGGATAATATGTCGCTAAGTTTTTATGTTTTATGTCTCTATCCTAAAGGAGCATGCATCCTAAGTCTAAGTTCTCTAAGACCCAGTCCTTAATTTTTTGTCCTTATGTGTTACTAGTATTATAGGGAATGAAAAGAGGTTTCTAACCCTTTAGACATTCGCACATGTGTGATTGGGTTTAAGGATCTATACAAATAGGACAGAAAGATAACCTAATAATTGAAGTTTCTAAAGGGCCCTAAAGGTAGGGGAACGTACACACAACAAGGCTCTCTAAAGGCTGTCTAAGTCTTAAGAAAAACTCACTACACCGGGGGCTATGACCCGGTGGTATCGCCCGTAGCACCCCCACCAGAATGAATGGGGGCGACTGATGCTCGGATCCGACTGTCCAAGCTCCTTCGTCTAGTGCTCCAGTTGCTCCTTGCTTTTGCCTTCCCAAGAGTACCTCGCAAAGAACAAAGAAAAGAACAAGTATTGGATGAGAGCAGAATCATGTTCAATATGAAAATAATCAAAACAAAATGCTATTAAATGAAAACATACCTTTTCTTTTGTCTGGATGTTAACTTGGTTGTTTGCTCTCCGAGACTGCCTGAGTTTGTAGGAACTCTCCTATATTGCTCCAAAAACGTTCTTTATTTATTATTTTTATGGAATGTTAGCATCTCATTGATAGGCATGCTCTATCAAAGTCCAAACATGTCTTTGCCCCACCCTTATTCCCATTCAGCATTTAAGCCAAATGCAAATAAGAGGCGGGAGAATTTGGATGCTATTTGATGTTCCCACGTTTTTAAAAAAAGCACTCGAAAGACTTGACACAATCACCCAAATCACTTTCATATAAAACTCAAAGCAATAAAGAAGAAAACCCAATCTTGAAACCAAAGCACAAACAAGTCTCCAACCCACACTCTCTTTTAAAGCCCATTTTTGAATCAAGTGCAAATAGAAGAAAGAAAACTATCCGTGAAAAGATGACTGAAAGAACTACCTAACATCAAATGTCTCTAATGCAAAACCCCTCACAAAACCCCAAATCTCCAAAACAACTCAAAGCACCTTTCAAACAAAGCAACATATAAAATCTTCCTACAAGAGACCCACTATGACTTCTTCCGATGCAAAACAAACAAATCTCTTTTACGTGGGGTGAACTCTATGAAAATCTTCTAACAAGAAGGTTCCATAAAGCTTTCCATTATAAAACATTCACAAAATATGTTATAGAATTTCTCAACGCAAAATAAGACACTGACTTTCTCAATATAAAATAAATGATAGATCTTCTCCACAAAGGGTTACATGTGTTCATGACAAAATTCTACAAAAAGCTCTCAAATCACCTTAAGAAAGAAGACTCTATAAAACATAAAGCATCGAGAATGTTTTCCAACACCACTCAAAGACTCCACATTTTTACCCTTAACACTCACAACAACAAATCACCCTTCAAAACATACCCCTTTCACATTTCCGTGTCATAAGAAGAAAATACATATGAAATAAAGCAAGGTACCATTTGTATGTATATAAATCCTTATCTATCATGCTCCATCAAAAGCTCATATACACTTGCTTTCCAATATATATATATATACTTCATACAAGTATAACACCATGCCCACCCTTATTTGACTTGAGATTGAAGAATTTTATTTCAAAATGGCATCAGCAACAATAATAGAATAAATCTGAGAACAAACATTTATCAAATCATGAAGAAAGTCTCCCCAAACTTGCAAACCTGTAACAATTCCACTAATACAACCTTCCAACATAAGCACTCTTATAGCAAAGCCTTCCAATACCAAAACAGCCATCTCACTTCATCCTTTATGCTAAATGCAAAATGAGAGAAATAAAATTCTTAATGTAGGGATTTGATATAATTATTTCACAAACCTTGCATATCACATAAAGAATCAATCTCGACGCAAACATTCGATATTCAAAATATGTGATCTTCCATACAACACCACAAGTAAGGCATCCTAATAAGGTGAAAGCAAGAGTAGAAGGTAACAGGTACATAAAAGAAATATCAAGTGGCATTGGAATCTCTCCAACAAAACAATTCATGCTCATGAAAATCTCTAATTTGAAAGCATAAAACCTTTGTGTACACATGGACTTTATGAGATACTATCAATATAAAACTTCAACTAAACATGCTTCCAACATGTGTCACTTTAACAAAAAAAAAAAAATCAGCCCTATGTTATCCATACAAATGTAATACTAGAGATCAAAACTTTCCAAGCTCCAAAAGCTTCTAAAAGAGAGAAAAGAAAGCTCCAACAACACAATCACACAAAACTTTTTCAAACTCAACACTTAGTCTCACAAGCATAATGTAGAAATGAAAGCTTGAAAAGCTCCTCTAAGAATTAACCATTACCTTGCTCATTTCTGCTTCACAAAAGCATGAAATCAACTAATACCAATATCTTTTGATTAACAAAACAAAAATGCATATAAAGTAAGGGAAATTAACATAGAGGTGATCACAAGCTTTTCAAAAATGACAAACCCAGCGAATATATCATATAGTATTTGGGTTTTAAGAAACCTCGGTTTCATGCTCTCATAGTAGATGAATCACTTTTGCCTTATGAAAAACTCAAGAAAATCTCAAGGGAAAAGGACCACGGTCCAACTCAAGAAAGGAGATCTTGGATTAAGACTTATAAGATCATATTGCCTGATAGTTTTCCTCTAATAGTAATGAGAGGTAAGCATGTATTCCCCTTTTAACAGCCACATACCTTCTTTCAAGTGCAATACACCTATTTCAAGCACATTCTCTTTTATTGATTCAAGCAAAACAAAAAGAAACCATCCTATCCAAAAGTTTCTAAAAGAAATCTGACTTGGGAGATTCCTACAAGAAAATCAATATCCAAACATTCCACACAACCCAAGCCTACGAATTTCTTAAAGATGTGGAGATGATGGGATAAAAACATGCCCTTTACTCATAACAATAAAGTTTATCCCATGAGGATTAACATTCCTCTCTAAAGCCATTACCTTTTCCCATGAGAAGAAACATGACAAAGATTTGCATATGACTCTTTGGTTAAATCAAAACAAACTCATCATAGTGATTTGCCTATGAGTTTTGAAAGCAACGAAAGGCTCTAGTTTATTGTCTCTATTTGCTTTAGAAAGGAAGAGAATTAGACATTCTCAAGATTTTAAAGAAAGGGGGATTTAGCCACCTCTGGATGGTAGGCAACAATATTATTTCACAATTGAACTCACAAAGAGGCCTCCAATAAAACATTAATGGGTATGGTCATTATATTCATTTCATCACAAACAACAGTAAGGGAAGCGGAATAACTTCCATTCAATAAACCTCAACATAAAATCTCATGGCCCTTATTCAACCTAAGAGTCCTTGGAAACCCATTTGTAATGAAAAGTTAACAATCATAATATACTTGAATGCATGAAGAAAAGGCTCTATTTTACCCTTCTTTTACTAACAAGAACTCACAGGATTTCTAACACCAATAAAATGATGACCTTGCTTGATCCCAACTTGGGTTGCTTCTTAACAAGCATTAACACAAATACTTGGCATGCAATGTTTACAAGCTTGCACAAAACAAGCCAACATGAGAGTTTGATATACACTCCTATTTCAGTGAAATCTTCTAGACAATCTGCATAAGACTTTTCATGATTCATGTACCAATCATCTCACACCTAGTTAACAATTATATCACCAACATATCAATCATGAATTAGGAGGAGAAAAGGAAAGCAATAAAGGAAGAAGAAGAAGATAATGGAGAAGGAAGAGGGGAAAGAAAAAGAAGAAGAAGAAGAAGAAGAAGAAAGAAGAAGAAGGAGATAGAGGGAGGAAGAGGATTAGGGAGATGGTTACCTGCAGCAAGCAAAATCTGCTCGGGTCGGCTAGAGCTTGTCGTGAACCGAAGAGAGCAAGAGGGAGGAGGAGTCGGCCTTATCCAGGTTCTGCGAATAAGGGGGCGACGGAGGCGGAACTCCTTCGTCGGCTGGGTGTGCGAATCAGGGAGACCGAGAGCAGGAGAATCGGGGGCTTGCGAATAGGGAGGTCCGCTTGGGACTCGCGAACGGGAAGCTGAGCGGGGTTGGTCAGCTCGCCTATTGAATGCGATGGATCGGTCCCAAACCGAGAGGGAGGCGGCGGCGTTGCTAATCACCAGGAGGCGGAGAGATATCCCTTCAATGACCGTTAATGCCCAACACCAAAAAAAAAGGAAATCAAATCCCGTGATTAAGGATATTGAAACGGCTAGATCAAATCTTTGACGAAATCTTGACCGTTAGATCTGATTTTGATTTGGGAACAATTCAAATTATTTAGAAAATTTAAATAAGTTTTAATTGAAATTAAATTAGATCTATTGAGTCAAAATCAGGCTTGATGAAATTTTATTAACGAAATCAAACCAGAATCAATGCAAATTCTAATCAAATCGAGTTCGACGAGGCTCGAGCATATCAATTAAGGCTAATCAAATCTCGTCGGGTCTAATTTGACTTGATTCGAGTTGTCCCGAGCTCAAATTAGACTCGACGATGTCCAATTAAGTTGATCAAATGTGCTCGAGGGTGCTCGTATGAAAACTGAGGTCAACAAATGGACCCCCAACAGGTACGGCGAACAACCAGTGAACCGTACGTGTTGGCGTTGACCTCCCTATCTCTAGGAAGATGCAACCCTACAATCCACTAATGAAAATCGAGAAGCATACAATCACACCACAATCATACAGTCATGCAGCAATCATACAATCATGCAAGCATGGTGGGACAAAAGGAAGAGAGGGATCTAGAATTTGCCTGATCGACTCGACACAGCGAATGAGGGAGGCTCAATGCTCACCAAACCAGCTCAGAATAGTGAGGAAGAGTCAATAAAAGAGAATCAACTGTCTGCCTAACCAGGTCAAAATGGCAGAGTAGGAGACGAAGAAAGGGATCTCATGCTCACATGAGCAAAAGTGAAATGAAATTATAAAGGACTAAAGAAAACTCAGTGATCATCTAGAACATATCTAAAATGATGTGAGGAGAAAGGAGATCCAATAATCACTCGATCAAATCGAAATAGTAACAGATAACAATCAAAGTAAAGCAAAGAGTACCACCAGAGAAAGGGGATAGATCATCTATATGCCTTACCCTATAGTAAGGGCAGAATAGGGAAGAAAGTAAAGGTAAAGGGTCTCACATCCACTTGATCATATCAAAACAGTGAATGTGGAAAACTCGATGTTCACATGATCATATCTAAACAGTGAAGCAAAGAGTGAAAGGTAAAGTAGACCAACTATCCGCCTGACCATATCGAAACAGCAAGACAGAAGGTAAAATGAGTGGTGAGGTATGCCTCACAGGGACTCTGTCGGGCTCACTCAACCAAGTAAAGAGTAAAGCCTGATGTCTACCCGGCGCATATGCCTGCAGTAGGACAATCAGGGGAAAAGAGTGGTGAGGAATGCCCTCCCAAAGACTCTGTCGGGGCTCACTCAACCAAGTAAAAAGTAAAGTCTGATGTCTACCCGGCGCATATGCCTGCAGTAGGACAATCAGGGGAAAAGAGTGGTGAGGAATGCCCTCCCAGGGACTCTGTCGGGGCTCTCTCAACCAAGTAAAAAGTAAAGTCTGATGTCTACCCGGCGCATATGCCTACAGTAGGACAATCAGGGGAAAAGAGTGGTGAGGAATGCCCTCCCAGGGACTCTGTCGGGGCTCTCTCAACCAAGTAAAAAGTAAAGTCTGATGTCTACCCGGCGCATATGCCTGCAGTAGGACAATCAGGGGAAAAGAGTGGTGAGGAATGCCCTCCCAGGGACTCTGTCGGGGCTCTCTCAACCAAGTAAAAAGTAAAGTCTGATGTCTACCCGGCGCATAAGCCTGCAGTAGGACAATCAGGGGAAAAAAGGTGGTGAGGAATGCCTCCCAGGGACTCTGTCGGGCTCTCTCAACCAAGTAAAGAGTAAAGACTGATGTTTACCCGACGCATATGCCTGCAGTAGGACAATCAGGGAAAAAGGAGTGGTGAGGTATGCCCCCAGGGACTCTGTCGGGCTCACTCAACTAAGTAAAGAGTAAAGACTGATGTCTACACGGCGCATATACCTGCAGTAAGACAATCAGGGAAAAAAAGGAGTGGTGAGGTATGCCCTCCCAGGGACTCTGTCAGGGCTCTCTCAACCAAGTAAAGTCTGATGTCTACCCGACGCATATGCCTGCAGTAAGACAATTAGGGAAAAAGGAGTGGTGAGGAATGCCTCCCAGGGACTCTGTCGGGCTCTCTCAACCAAGTAAAGAGTAAAGACTGATGTCTACCCGGCGCATATGCCTGCAGTAAGACAATCAGGGAAAAAGAGTGGTGAGGAATGCCTCCCAGGGACTCTGTCGGGCTCTCTCAACCAAGTAAAGAGTAAAGTCTGATGTCTACCCGGCGCATATGCCTGCAGTAAGAAAATCAGGGAAAAAGAGTGGTGAGGAATGCCCTCCCAGGGACTCTGTCGGGGCTCTCTCAACCAAGTAAAGTCTGGTGTCTACCCGGCGCATATGCCTGCAGTAAGTCAATCAGGGAAAAAGGGTGGTGAGGAATGCCCTCCCAGGGACTTTGTCGGGCTCACTCAACTAAGTAAAGAGTAAAGACTGATGTCTACACGGCGCATATGCCTGCAGTAAGACAATCAGGGAAAAAAAGGAGTGGTGAGGTATGCCCTCCCAGGGACTCTGTCAGGGCTCTCTCAACCAAGTAAAGTCTGATGTCTACCCGACGCATATGCCTGCAGTAAGACAATTAGGGAAAAGGAGTGGTGAGGAATGCCTCCCAGGGACTCTGTCGGGCTCTCTCAACCAAGTAAAGAGTAAAGACTGATGTCTACCCGGCGCATATGCCTGCAGTAAGACAATCAGGGAAAAAGAGTGGTGAGGAATGCCTCCCAGGGACTCTGTCGGGCTCTCTCAACCAAGTAAAGAGTAAAGTCTGATGTCTACCCGGCGCATATGCCTGCAGTAAGAAAATCAGGGAAAAAGAGTGGTGAGGAATGCCCTCCCAGGGACTCTGTCGGGGCTCTCTCAACCAAGTAAAGTATGATGTCTACCCGGCGCATATGCCTGCAGTAAGTCAATCAGGGAAAAAGGGTGGTGAGGAATGCCCTCCCAGGGACTTTGTCGGGGCTCTCTCAACCAAGTAAAGAGTAAAGACTGATGTCTACCCGGCGCATATGCCTGCAGCAGGGCAATCAGGGAAAAAGAGTGGTGAGGAATGCCCTCCCAGGGACTCTGTCGGGGCTCTCTCAACCAAGTAAAGAGTAAAGACTGATGTCTACCCGGCGCATATGCCTGCAGTAGGACAATCAGGGAAAAAGAGTGGTGAGGAATGCCCTCCCAGGGACTCTGTCGGGGCTCTCTCAACCAAGTAAAGAGTAAAGACTGATGTCTACCCGGCGCATATGCCTGCAGTAAGACAATCAGGGAAAACTCCACCCCCGCTCGGTGTATGTGCCTGCAGCAGGGTTCCTACCCGGCGCATATGCCTGCAGCAGGATAAAGAAAAACTCAACAATCACCCGGCGCATATGCCTGCAGTGATAAGAAGAGAGAAAGTCACCTCTGCCCGGTGTATGTGCCTGCAGCAGGGTTCCTACCCGGCGCATATGCCTGCAGTAGGATAAAGAAAGAACACTCTACACGATCACCCGGCGCATATGCCTGTAGTGATGTGAAGAGGAAAGAGTCACCTCTGCCCGGTGTATGTGCCTGCAGCAGAGTCCCTACCCGGCGCATATGCCTGCAGTAGGATAAAGAAAGAACACTCTACACAATCACCCGGCGCATATGCCTGCAGTGATGTGAAGAGGAAAGAGTCACCTCTGCCCGGTGTATGTGCCTGCAGCAGAGTCCCTACCCGGCGCATATGCCTGCAGTAGGATAAAGAAAGAACACTCTACACAATCACCCGACGCATATGTCTGCAGTGATGTGGAGAGAAAAGAGTCACCTCAACACCAACCTAACACAGATCTGTGTAGGGATGTGAGGGAGAAAGGAAAGGTAAGTAGAAGAACTCCAAGAGAGAAGTTGTCTAAGGAATCTCGAGCTAGCGCTTTTGTTACCACGTGGTAGAGGACAAATCGTCGTGGCCACGAGTATCCGAAATGCCGACGGAATTTCTTAGGCAACACTAATATCATATGAAAAGGAGGGAAACATCAGAATAATACCTCATATAATAACAGGAAGGGGTACGCCCTCAGCAGTGCGCAAGAGGGGATATCCCATCCCAGGTGGGCAATAATTAGAGCAGCAGGGGGGACACCCGCTACAAAACATAAAATGATATCAAGAAGAAGTAATCATCAAGGAACTACAGTGGTGGACCCATACCAGCTGATGGGGACCCTGTAAGAAGTGAAAATAACATTAACTGCTCCATGGGACCTCTCTGGCAGCCAAGAGTCAGGTCCTGATAGGGAAGTATATAGCACAGGAGACCGGAGAGCTGATCTTCTGCTAGAAAATTAAAGCTCGAAAAGAGGTGACAGTAACATCTGAGGCACGATGTACTATATCACAAATGGGGAGAAGAACTGAGGTGGCAGGGAAACACACTTGCCACCCAGGATAACAACTAAGAGTATGATTAATAATCATCAGAAGATCACAGCGGTAGCACCCACACAAACTAGTGGGACCCTGTAGAAAGTGAGAGTGACCTCAACTCATCCATAGAACTACTCTGTTATTTAAGAGTAGGGCATAAATGAAGAATTATGTCGGTAAAGAAACCAAGGAGCTGATCTTCTGCCAGAAAATCAAAGCTCCTGAGGAAGTGATGCTAACATCTGAGACAAGATGTACTACATCATAACTAGGGAAACAACCCAAGGTAGCGAGGGGACACACTCACCACTGAGGATAACAACTATGAATAAGGATAATAATCATCAACAATTCACAGCGGTAACACCCACACTAACTGGTGGGACCCTGTGAGAGATGAAAGCAACATCGCTATATCCATAAGACCGCTCTAGAAGCTGAGAGCAAGATATGAATGGGAAAGCGAGTTACTGATTGAGAGTAGAAGAGGAGGCTGATCTTTCTTTAGAAAAAATCAAAGCCTAAAAGGAAATGATGTTAACATCCAGAACAAGATGTACCACATCACTAATGAAGATTACTATAATCATAAAGAATCATAACAATGCAAGTGTAGGGTCATCCTTGAAGCAACCGTCGAGACGCTTCGAAGGAGGGGAAAGAAAAGCTTGGGAAATTTGAGCTCTTAGAGAGTTTTACCGGGTTCCACCTGTGACAAGGGCAACCGGTTTTGCTGAACCGAGAGCTTCTCTCTCTTTTTTTTTATCATTTTTTTTGTTTTTCTCTCTCTTTTTTTTTGTCATCATATTTTTTTATTTTTTTTTGTTTTAGTGCATGAACGAAAGGGAGTGTGCTCAGTATGCACTACTGTGAATAAAGGAGAAGAAACAGGTAAAAGAGCTGAAGTGACAACTGTCGACTTGGCCTATCAAGGCCTCCTCTCAACTATCTCTGAACTCTGAACTACATGTCTGGTCATATCCCTTGTCTTGCGAGAGAGTGCGAGCTACCACTCCCCCCAGAACTAAGGGGTGTTCTGCTAACTGCTATCAATCATCACACTGACTGGGGCTTGCATTCATTTGCACATCATGAGCCACTTTGCCTTGAGGTTGCACTAAATCACTATTTTGCAGGTGAATCTTTCCACTAGCCATAAGGCTCTCCACCTTATCCTTGAATACAAAACAATCTTCAAGGACATGCCCAATGTGCCGGTGAAAGGGGCAATATAACGGGTGCTCTATCAGTCCTTCTTCATTTTTCTTCTTATTAAATGGAAATATTATGATATTATTTTTAACAAGGGATTTAAATATCTTTTGCACACTTTCCCTCTTAAAGGGATATTCCTTGTCGAGCCTCTTCTGTAAGGACAACTGACCCTCTGAAGTCCTATGGGAGGATCTAGCCTGTACTGCTGACTGCCCAGGTGTGTGCGACGACTGCTGTGGTACTGAGCTGGCTAAAGGCTTCTTGCCCTTATCTGATGGTCTATAGGTATTGTGTACCTCCCCTCTCCTAGGCGGAGGTGCCCCTGAAGACTCCTGTCGTTGAGGTCTACGCGAGGGTTGACTCTCAACCTTAGGAGGGACTGCATCGGGTATGCTGTCCTGCAAACTGACCACCTTTGTTAACAACTTTTGAAAGGTTCTAATGTTAAAACCCTTCAAATAAGGTGCTATAGGACCATCTATATTCTTCAACAAGATTTCTACTGCATGCTGCTCCTGTAATTGGGGCTCACACTGCAAACTAAGATTCCTCCATCTGACTATATAATTCGGTAGAGTCTCACGGGGCCACTGTCTGGCCACAACTAACTCTCCAACTGTAACCCGGTGCTCTGCACTAATAAATCTCTGAACAAAAAGCTGCTCTAACTCTGCAAATGTGCGAACTGAGTCGTTGGGGAGATCGGCGTACCAGGAAAATGCCACTCCAACTAAACTGCTGACAAATAATCTCAACATCAAAGCATCGTTCCCTCCTATGTTGCAACATATAGCCCGGTACTGAGCTACATGCTGCCTTGGGTTTCCAAATCCATCAAAAACTCTAAACCTAGGAGGGACAAAACCAGGGGGGTAAGGCTCCTGCTCGTACTCAACTGGGTAAGGTCTCCCCCTGCTAACTACCTCTTCAGACTTCTTGGAGGAAATGGCCTGCTCGACCTTCTGGGCAATCAAATCCTGAATCTGTCCTGCTGACAACTGGGCTGACTGACTCTGAACTGGGGTAGTGAAAGTAACTGCCATAGGTGACACTGGAACTGCTCTCTGGACCCTGTCCACTCCTATAGGGTCTGGTGTTACTACAGGTGGTACTACTGGTTCATCCCTAGACGTAGTACGAGTGCTTACGCCCGCAACTTGGGGCATGACCCCCAAGGCTGTCAACTGAGCGGTCATCGCTGCCATGGCTCTAGTCATCTCTGCCATCTGAGCCTGAAGGTTTAAAATTGTAGCTTCTGTATCAACTGACCTGGGAGATCCACCCCCTTCGGGCTCTCCCTGCTCATCATCATCATCATCTGCCTCTCTCTGCTCATCCGAGAGACCTCGTCTAGTAATCACACACACTCGGTGCACTGGTATATCTTCATCTAACTCTTCGAGTATGTCCTCATCGGAGAAGGTCTAACAAAGCGCTTCCATACATGGACCCATAGGGGAAGAAATCCTACGGGGGCTAGGAGCTGAAACTACCTCCCCCCGGGTTGGTGAACCATCGGGAGGGACTATAACATCAACATCTGCCACTGTATCGTAGACCATCGGAACTGCCTCTGATCCGGAAGGAACAACTATCTCCAACTGCCCAACTGTCTCAACTGACTGCACTGCCTCGACAGGAGAGTCTGCCTGTCGTCGTCTCCATACCCGTCCGCTACGACGGGACCCAGTGGGAATAACTAACTGCTGAGTGGCTACCATAACTGAACTAAACTGAGGTCTAGTAAGCTCTAGCTGCTGTCTTCGTCCATGACGACGTGGGTGTCGTCCAACAGCGGGAGCAACCGTCTGCGGTTCAACTGAAGGGACTGAACTAACTGGCTGTCGTGGCGGCTGTCCTCTCCGCCACTGGTACCTCTGCCTCAATAAGTAAACAGACGCCTGAGAAATCTGGCGGAGTAACCTCTCCCGACTGACAGGGCTTTGACTCCGCGCTAAGCGGATAATGCTTCGAATCCTTTGAGAGAGGGTTCGAGCGGCATCATCCCTGGGGACCCTAGCGCGTGGTAAAGTAGTGGTAACAGGAGGGGCCGACGCAATGCGAGCAACGTCCTCCTCATCACCACTATGTGTCAGTGGAGAGAAGCGTCCTCCATGAACTGCTTTTATCTCAGATGCTACTACAACCTCTGGGGTGGGCGAAACTGAAACTAGTCGTGGTGCCTGCTGCTCGGGGACCACTCTCCTCTGAACCGGCTCCTGACGAGCCAAAGAATCTGCCATCCGTTGTCTATCTACCTCGGATGCAGCTAACCGGAGTCTACGGTTTCTATTCCTCCTGGCCCTTCTCCCAAGGCCGGAGGCGGAAGACGAAGCAACATCTGAACCCACTGCCTGAGTGACAGGGGAAGCAGGGACTACAGGAAGCATCGGGGTCTGCTCGAGGGTCTCTGGGTGAGACAATCGAGCAAAAGCTGAAACCCGATGGGAGGAAGGCGAAGGGGCCTCGGTCTGGGCACCCCTATTCCTGGAGGAAGGAGGGGGAACCCGAACACGAGCTGCCTCTGCCTGAACAACAGGAGTAACTACTGCCTGCCGACGCTGAGGGGTCAGGGCAGTCTGAACAACAGGTAGAACAGGAGTAGGACGAGCATGTGCCTGGGCTGTCCGCCGAGCAACTGGACGTCCAAAAGGTCGCATGGCTGCGCGAGCTCTCCTCTGGGGAGGAGAAAAGGCAGCAGCCTCAGCCAGGGTTGGCCAGCCAAGAGTGGCAAAGGCCGAGTCGGTGAAGGAACCAAAAGTGATTCCTTCAGCAGGAGGACTGGCCAGCAGGGACTCAGGGAGTGTCACCTGGGCGTCAGTACTAAAGCGGAAGGTAACAAAAGGCACGAAAGAAGCCATGGTACTGTCTGCTAAGAAGAACAAAAGAAATTTCAAATTATTAGTAAAAATAATGAGAAGAGGAATGATAGATAGGGAAGGAAATGACCTAGAAGGTCAGAAGGAAAGAAATCTGGCTAGGGGGAAACCCTAACTAAGAAGGAGGAACGATCCTAACTAAGGAAGGACCCTAACTAAGAGTAGAACGGACCTAATCTAAGGAGTACCAATCCCGGAGAACATACAAGAAAGAATAATATAGAATCCAAAGATGGAGAGAGAAACCTGTCCCACCGTGGTCGCCAGAAACCTGTGGACCTCCGAAAGGAACAACAGACACCATCGCCCCGCGAGGGGAGATAATATCTGGCCAATGGGAGGGCAGATTCGATCATACATATGATTAACCATTGAGGATAGCGGCTCTCACCAGCACACCCCGATGGGTAATAATATATATGATCTGATCGTCACAACGGGTTTCCCCCACCCGATACATTAGCTCGAATGGGGTTTATTTGAGAGTGAGATTCAGTTTCCCACGGGCGCAAGCCCCCGTGGTTAATTACATCTCAAGCCGGGGCCTGAGAATACTCTCGATTAAGGATTCTACATTATTCTTTCTAAATTGGGATTGGCACATAGGGCGGAGACTAGGAAATCCTACTCAAAGAAAAAGAAGGGCTCAAATTGGCTTAGTCAACATGCACGGCTCACATCAGCATCCGGAGGGACTAAGGTAGTGAGAAGAAAGTGGAGAAACTAAAAGTCATGCACTCATAGCATGCATGAGAGAAGGATGGAGGTGGCGTCATCAGTGTGACGCGGATATGTAGGGCTTATGGTCTCTGGAAGACAGAAGACCTACCTACTGATGAGGCGTACTACGAAACAATAGTAACCTTGAACCCTAAATCTAGTGGGCTTAGTGTTCTACACAACACTAACACCCGTGTCCTAGCTAATGCATTCTGGGCTTATATCCTGCCTGAAAAGGAAAGCCAGCTAACCACCTAATCGTATAAAATCCATGCTGTCCAAGTCTTTATGAAAGATGGGTAGGTAGTTTGGTTATTGGAAGTAGGGCCGACGTCTAGAGAGTCTCCTAAAATGGCACTGGACTTATGTAGGGTGTATGCTCCTAAGACTAATGCAATTAAAATTTTAATTTAATTAGTTTCTAATGCAATGCATGCTGGTTAACGATCTCAAATCAAATATGCATAGAATTTTTAAAAAGGCTTATAAAATAGTTTTTTTTAGAAAAGACTAGACTTCCCCAGATCCAGCACCTCATCCTCATAGGTCGGATTATCTGGACTCTGCCCGCAGGCGGGGAAGTGTCTTATAACAAGGAGGGAGAGAATGCATCACTATGCATGCGACCCCGGACGGTTCCGGCTATTCCCTAGTTTGTTAGATTTCTATATTATTTATTTCTTAAAATTTTAAGTATTAATTACGAGTAGAAAAATTTTATTCCTAAAGAGCCTAGCGAAATCAGGCCAAGCACATGCAAGAAAGAAACCTAAGAAAAGCAAGCAATTTCTACCGCGCACACAAAATAAACACATCAATATAAATCCACAGAGTAGAGTAAAGAAAAGTCCACAGTCCACGGCAAGTGCCGTATAAGTACAACCCAGGGTCTGTAGAAAAGTAATGGTGGCCAGGCCCCACCGACAACATCCTGGATTCTAATCCTACTAAATGACGCAAGTCTTAAATGCGAGGCATTTCGTCTTCAAATATTCATCTTCGAGTGGATCGTCTCCCCTCAGATCTTCTTCCTTTAGATCGCCCTCCTTCGGATCGTTCTCTGGAAGGGGTACCCAAATGAATAAGAAATTCCCTATGAAAGGCTTTTCTTTTTCTCTTTGGGTACCGAGTATTTGAAATGCCTTGCCTTTAAAGACTTTCACAACTCGATATGAATTACATCAAATTACATTATGAAAAAGAAAATCTAGACCTGGACTGAACCTGCAAGGTTATCCTAATGAAACATCCCAGGCAGTTTATATGTCACATCTTAAGCAGTTATATCTATGCAAAAAAATAAACACACTTGGCCACGCTCTTATTTATTTGGGGGCTAAGCATTCTGGAGCACATGTAGCAAGCATCTATAATTTATGATTCATCATATTAGCCCCCATTTATTTTAGCGCTGCGTGAGCATGGCCACCTGCATAAGACTGAGTCAGTATAAAACGTCCCTAGCCTAGGGGTAGATCTAACGCACAAGCAATCATATCACAGATAAAGTACATTACAGTAATAAAATAAACAAACACTCCAAGTCAACACAAACAGCACACGTGCCACATGCAAGAGCGATCACAACATAGAAAACAGAAAAAGTAAAACACCGGCCTAACCTAGAACTAGAAGTGGTGCCCTAGCAAACAAGTCTATGTGAGTGTAAAGGCTGTGTGGCTGAGGTAGATCCTAAGTTGGTATTTAGTTGAAGTTATAAAAAAAAATCCAGTTTGTTGAAGATCTGAAAAGAAAATTTTATTTGAAGTTCAAATATTAGTGAATTAGGATCCATTTTTTTTAGTTAGTTTAGTTTGTGAATCTATTTTAATAGTTATAGTAGTAATCTTTAAAGTTTAAGTTATATTAGCGAGTTTTAGAAGGTCCGGGGTCCACCTATATACTAGGCTAAAAGGGGTCCGAAAGGGGATTATTAGAAACAGGTTGGGTCTAAGGGAGTTAGTATTTTTATTAAATACTAGATCTTACTATGAGTAATTAGACTGTTAGTTTGTTAGATTTGGAGTTTTCTAGGCAAAATTATGATTTTAGGAGTTTTGGGCCCTAGTTATTGAACTACGGTTGACCGGAGAGTTGACTTTTCAAATTAGATTGATTTTTAGAAAGTTAATATTTTTATTGAATAGTAGACTTTAGTTAGAGTTGAGTGCTTTTTAATTTACTTGATTTGGATTTTTCTGTAATTAGTTATAAATTTTTAAAGTTTGGTTATTATAAGGTCTTTTAATTTTGAGTTAGGTTCGTTTTTCCAATTTGATAACTCCTAGGATTTGAGTTTGTTTTAATGATTTTTATTTAGTTAATATTTAATTAAAGGATGATGAATAAGTTAGCGAGATTTAATTCAAATTCATGTTCAAGTCTTACCTCCTAGTGATTTCGTATGCTGGTTATAGTTTGATTCAGAGTCAAGGATTTGAATCTTTTAATTCAAATTATAATTAGTTTTATTGCTTAATTATTAATGAATTAAAGCAAACTAATCTTAGGATAATATGTCGCTAAGTTTTTATGTTTTATGTCTCTATCCTAAAGGAGCATGCATCCTAAGTCTAAGTTCTCTAAGACCCAGTCCTTAATTTTTTGTCCTTATGTGTTACTAGTATTATAGGGAATGAAAAGAGGTTTCTAACCCTTTAGACATTCGCACATGTGTGATTGGGTTTAAGGATCTATACAAATAGGACAGAAAGATAACCTAATAATTGAAGTTTCTAAAGGGCCCTAAAGGTAGGGGAACGTACACACAACAAGGCTCTCTAAAGGCTGTCTAAGTCTTAAGAAAAACTCACTACACCGGGGGCTATGACCCGGTGGTATCGCCCGTAGCACCCCCACCAGAATGAATGGGGGCGACTGATGCTCGGATCCGACTGTCCAAGCTCCTTCGTCTAGTGCTCCAGTTGCTCCTTGCTTTTGCCTTCCCAAGAGTACCTCGCAAAGAACAAAGAAAAGAACAAGTATTGGATGAGAGCAGAATCATGTTCAATATGAAAATAATCAAAACAAAATGCTATTAAATGAAAACATACCTTTTCTTTTGTCTGGATGTTAACTTGGTTGTTTGCTCTCCGAGACTGCCTGAGTTTGTAGGAACTCTCCTATATTGCTCCAAAAACGTTCTTTATTTATTATTTTTATGGAATGTTAGCATCTCATTGATAGGCATGCTCTATCAAAGTCCAAACATGTCTTTGCCCCACCCTTATTCCCATTCAGCATTTAAGCCAAATGCAAATAAGAGGCGGGAGAATTTGGATGCTATTTGATGTTCCCACGTTTTTAAAAAAAGCACTCGAAAGACTTGACACAATCACCCAAATCACTTTCATATAAAACTCAAAGCAATAAAGAAGAAAACCCAATCTTGAAACCAAAGCACAAACAAGTCTCCAACCCACACTCTCTTTTAAAGCCCATTTTTGAATCAAGTGCAAATAGAAGAAAGAAAACTATCCGTGAAAAGATGACTGAAAGAACTACCTAACATCAAATGTCTCTAATGCAAAACCCCTCACAAAACCCCAAATCTCCAAAACAACTCAAAGCACCTTTCAAACAAAGCAACATATAAAATCTTCCTACAAGAGACCCACTATGACTTCTTCCGATGCAAAACAAACAAATCTCTTTTACGTGGGGTGAACTCTATGAAAATCTTCTAACAAGAAGGTTCCATAAAGCTTTCCATTATAAAACATTCACAAAATATGTTATAGAATTTCTCAACGCAAAATAAGACACTGACTTTCTCAATATAAAATAAATGATAGATCTTCTCCACAAAGGGTTACATGTGTTCATGACAAAATTCTACAAAAAGCTCTCAAATCACCTTAAGAAAGAAGACTCTATAAAACATAAAGCATCGAGAATGTTTTCCAACACCACTCAAAGACTCCACATTTTTACCCTTAACACTCACAACAACAAATCACCCTTCAAAACATACCCCTTTCACATTTCCGTGTCATAAGAAGAAAATACATATGAAATAAAGCAAGGTACCATTTGTATGTATATAAATCCTTATCTATCATGCTCCATCAAAAGCTCATATACACTTGCTTTCCAATATATATATATATACTTCATACAAGTATAACACCATGCCCACCCTTATTTGACTTGAGATTGAAGAATTTTATTTCAAAATGGCATCAGCAACAATAATAGAATAAATCTGAGAACAAACATTTATCAAATCATGAAGAAAGTCTCCCCAAACTTGCAAACCTGTAACAATTCCACTAATACAACCTTCCAACATAAGCACTCTTATAGCAAAGCCTTCCAATACCAAAACAGCCATCTCACTTCATCCTTTATGCTAAATGCAAAATGAGAGAAATAAAATTCTTAATGTAGGGATTTGATATAATTATTTCACAAACCTTGCATATCACATAAAGAATCAATCTCGACGCAAACATTCGATATTCAAAATATGTGATCTTCCATACAACACCACAAGTAAGGCATCCTAATAAGGTGAAAGCAAGAGTAGAAGGTAACAGGTACATAAAAGAAATATCAAGTGGCATTGGAATCTCTCCAACAAAACAATTCATGCTCATGAAAATCTCTAATTTGAAAGCATAAAACCTTTGTGTACACATGGACTTTATGAGATACTATCAATATAAAACTTCAACTAAACATGCTTCCAACATGTGTCACTTTAACAAAAAAAAAAAAATCAGCCCTATGTTATCCATACAAATGTAATACTAGAGATCAAAACTTTCCAAGCTCCAAAAGCTTCTAAAAGAGAGAAAAGAAAGCTCCAACAACACAATCACACAAAACTTTTTCAAACTCAACACTTAGTCTCACAAGCATAATGTAGAAATGAAAGCTTGAAAAGCTCCTCTAAGAATTAACCATTACCTTGCTCATTTCTGCTTCACAAAAGCATGAAATCAACTAATACCAATATCTTTTGATTAACAAAACAAAAATGCATATAAAGTAAGGGAAATTAACATAGAGGTGATCACAAGCTTTTCAAAAATGACAAACCCAGCGAATATATCATATAGTATTTGGGTTTTAAGAAACCTCGGTTTCATGCTCTCATAGTAGATGAATCACTTTTGCCTTATGAAAAACTCAAGAAAATCTCAAGGGAAAAGGACCACGGTCCAACTCAAGAAAGGAGATCTTGGATTAAGACTTATAAGATCATATTGCCTGATAGTTTTCCTCTAATAGTAATGAGAGGTAAGCATGTATTCCCCTTTTAACAGCCACATACCTTCTTTCAAGTGCAATACACCTATTTCAAGCACATTCTCTTTTATTGATTCAAGCAAAACAAAAAGAAACCATCCTATCCAAAAGTTTCTAAAAGAAATCTGACTTGGGAGATTCCTACAAGAAAATCAATATCCAAACATTCCACACAACCCAAGCCTACGAATTTCTTAAAGATGTGGAGATGATGGGATAAAAACATGCCCTTTACTCATAACAATAAAGTTTATCCCATGAGGATTAACATTCCTCTCTAAAGCCATCACCTTTTCCCATGAGAAGAAACATGACAAAGATTTGCATATGACTCTTTGGTTAAATCAAAACAAACTCATCATAGTGATTTGCCTATGAGTTTTGAAAGCAACGAAAGGCTCTAGTTTATTGTCTCTATTTGCTTTAGAAAGGAAGAGAATTAGACATTCTCAAGATTTTAAAGAAAGGGGGATTTAGCCACCTCTGGATGGTAGGCAACAATATTATTTCACAATTGAACTCACAAAGAGGCCTCCAATAAAACATTAATGGGTATGGTCATTATATTCATTTCATCACAAACAACAGTAAGGGAAGCGGAATAACTTCCATTCAATAAACCTCAACATAAAATCTCATGGCCCTTATTCAACCTAAGAGTCCTTGGAAACCCATTTGTAATGAAAAGTTAACAATCATAATATACTTGAATGCATGAAGAAAAGGCTCTATTTTACCCTTCTTTTACTAACAAGAACTCACAGGATTTCTAACACCAATAAAATGATGACCTTGCTTGATCCCAACTTGGGTTGCTTCTTAACAAGCATTAACACAAATACTTGGCATGCAATGTTTACAAGCTTGCACAAAACAAGCCAACATGAGAGTTTGATATACACTCCTATTTCAGTGAAATCTTCTAGACAATCTGCATAAGACTTTTCATGATTCATGTACCAATCATCTCACACCTAGTTAACAATTATATCACCAACATATCAATCATGAATTAGGAGGAGAAAAGGAAAGCAATAAAGGAAGAAGAAGAAGATAATGGAGAAGGAAGAGGGGAAAGAAAAAGAAGAAGAAGAAGAAGAAGAAGAAAGAAGAAGAAGGAGATAGAGGGAGGAAGAGGATTAGGGAGATGGTTACCTGCAGCAAGCAAAATCTGCTCGGGTCGGCTAGAGCTTGTCGTGAACCGAAGAGAGCAAGAGGGAGGAGGAGTCGGCCTTATCCAGGTTCTGCGAATAAGGGGGCGACGGAGGCGGAACTCCTTCGTCGGCTGGGTGTGCGAATCAGGGAGACCGAGAGCAGGAGAATCGGGGGCTTGCGAATAGGGAGGTCCGCTTGGGACTCGCGAACGGGAAGCCGAGCGGGGTTGGTCAGCTCGCCTATTGAATGCGATGGATCGGTCCCAAACCGAGAGGGAGGCGGCGGCGTTGCTAATCACCAGGAGGCGGAGAGATATCCCTTCAATGACCGTTAATGCTCAACACCAAAAAAAAAGGAAATCAAATCCCGTGATTAAGGATATTGAAACGGCTAGATCAAATCTTTGACGAAATCTTGACCGTTAGATCTGATTTTGATTTGGGAACAATTCAAATTATTTAGAAAATTTAAATAAGTTTTAATTGAAATTAAATTAGATCTATTGAGTCAAAATCAGGCTTGATGAAATTTAATTAACGAAATCAAACCAGAATCAATGCAAATTCTAATCAAATCGAGTTCGACGAGGCTCGAGCATATCAATTAAGGCTAATCAAATCTCGTCGGGTCTAATTTGACTTGATTCGAGTTGTCCCGAGCTCAAATTAGACTCGACGATGTCCAATTAAGTTGATCAAATGTGCTCGAGGGTGCTCGTATGAAAACTGAGGTCAACAAACTCCAAAAAGAGAACTCATTTCTTTTTGGATTTGCGTTTACTACGATTAACATTATTTTTGAAAAAACCATCATCCACAACTTGGAGAAGACTTAAATCAAAGTTATCCTCAGCATCCAATTCTAATCCTTAATTTCTTCCCCATATGCTAAAGAAATATCATCCTCTAACCAATCGCATTGCCACTGAACATTATCCTTCACTAGGTGGGCTAACATACCAGCATTGGAAATCACAGAAATTGGTACATCAACTAGAGGCGCCCTACAAGCAATGGGAGAATTCTGGAGCTCAGATGACACTACAAACCCCTGACCATCCGAACCTCCAGCCCCCTCAGAACCTAAGGAAACCTAATCATCACCCAACACCTCCTCATCCTTATCACAAGAAGGACTACAAATAAGGATAGTGCAATAATTATTAGCATTCAAAGATCCATAATCAATAACAAAAGGCTCCACTTCTTCCCCAACCAAAATGGAAAAATTCTCGTTAGAGCAACCCACAGGTATCGGAACCCCATCATGAGCAGGCGATGGAGTATCCAAACCATCCAGAGAAGCCGCCAGAGCCATAGGAGCATCACCCAGATCAGGTGCCACCACACATCCCATCTCAGAAATAGGCCGATGAGCCTCAACCTCAGCACAAGACAATTTTGAAGCATTAGGCAACTCAGAATTAATAAAAATTGCTTCAGCACAGTATTAGAAACAATAGTGTCAATGCCAGTAACATTCCCATCACCACCAATAGTGGAACACAAAACTAAAGCCACTGCATTGGCATCAAAAGAAATAGGATGTTTTTGTTTTTCGTTTTGGTTTCATTTTGGCATCCTCCGGCTTCCTTTGCCGGAATGGCGGGGAAACGTTTGAGCGATCCTGATTTTTTGGATGGTTCGTTCAAAGCTCGTTCTTTTCTCGATGCTCTTGCTGATAGCTCCTATGATGGTAGATTTTCTGATCTTAAACCTTCTTCTTTTCGTGGTTTGCCGTCGCTGTGCATTTCGGAGGAAGAAATCAATGCCCTTGTGATTCATTTTCAATTTTCCTTAATTGGTATTTTCCCTTGTAAGCGGCCTTCTTTGGAATCGATTCGAAGGTTTTTTTTTCATCCTTAAGCTAACTGGTGATGTTTCTGTTACATTGCTTGATCAGTCGCATATCGCATATTTTTATCAAATTGAGTAATGACCTTAATTATTGTAGGATTTTTTGTCATCGCTCTTACTTAGTTCATAATTGCTATATGAAGCTGACTAAATGATTTCCTCTTGTTGATGTTGGTGTTGAGTCTTCTGTAATCCCTATTTGGGTTTCTTTCCCCAATCTCCGCCCTCATTTGTACTCCCCCCGTATCATGTTTGGATTGGGTTTAATTTTTGGTAGGCCTTTGAAGGTTGATATTGTTACTTCCGTGGATTCTAGATTGTCTGTAGCCCGTGTACTGGTTGAGCTTGACATCAGAAAATCCTACCACGATAAAGTATGGTTAGGTACAAAAAATGTAGGCTATATTCAACATGCTTCGATGGAAGCTTTCCCAGCCTTTTGTGCTTCATATAAATGTATTGGGCATTTGAGTGGTGATTGTCAGACTCTTCAATCACCTACCCCACCTATTTCTGTTCCTGTTGTCTCTAAATCGTTGACTGTTAAAGTTAGCTGTGAGGATGATATGGTGGAATATCAAATTTCTCAGGACCCTTAGTTTAATATGTTTTCTCAATTAGGGTATATTAGGATCATGGGTGAAATCAGACAATTGCCACCCAAAATTTTTTTTTTCTTAGAAAAATAGACAATTGCCACCCCAAAATCTTTTTTTTTCTTAGAAAAATAAACATTTTAACTATTTTGACCATCTTCAATAAATGCAATTGCCTAGATTCTAAGAAAAAAAATTATTTTCTATTTCATATATAAGATTATGCGTTTTACAATCCTATTTTGTCCACCCTCAAACGTGAGGCTGAATCCACCCCTGGTTGGGATCACTTTCTCATAACTTTGCTTTTTATACTGCAACTATAGTTTCGTTTAGCTATTGTTTACTCATTGCTTTTTCGCTTCTATCATAGTGGGAAGTTGTTACAACCAGAGTTGCTAATATGTGATAGCTTAAAAAAAAAAGCTCAAAAATTTTAAAAAAACATATTTATAATATTCACAGTAGCTTTAAAAAATTAATTTTTCTACAGTAACTACACAATCATCTTTACAAAACACTGTAGCCTTCCAAAACAGACCCAAAGAGTCCAGCTTTTCAAACTTTCTTTCAATTTCCAACAATTCAGATATGGTAGTCGCGTTTAATTAAGTTGACAAACAAACCATACATGAAGAGCAAATGTGAGTTCTACAGTAAATTAGTTATTTAAATTCGGGTCAATAGTCCCTATCCAACTACTTATTTTCCGAATCAACGCATGCGCCATCTTACTAATATTCTCGTCTTTCACATGAGATTCATCCTCAGTTCATAGCTATAATTAAGTAATAACTAAAAGATTAGTGAAATATTTAATCTTTTCAATCGAAATAAATATAGTTGTTGTGCATGGGCGGATCCACCCTTGGTTTAGGGTGGGCAAATGCCACCCTCAAAAAAAAAAAAATTAAGGCATAAGATAGAGAGTTTTGGGATTCTGCCCCCCCTCAAAAATATTTTTTTGCCCCAATATGCCCCCATCTTGCCCGCATTTGCCCAAAAATAAAGACAAATACTAAAGAAAATCCAAAAATATTATTACAACAAAAATTTGTTCCGGGGGCGTTGCCCCCAAAAACCCCTACAGGGGCGCTGCCCCCTTGGACCCCCGACATATCTGTAAAGCATACAATTTTTTGCCCCCCCTGAAAATTAAGGCTGGCTCCGCCACTGTTGTTGTGTTGCGTAGAGATAAGTAAATAACAAAAATGTCCTTATCTTTCTTACAGATCATGAAAGTGGCTGTGTGCCTTATTAACTAATATCCATATCAATCTAACGTATAATTGTATAAATGCTTTATAGGTTCACCAAAATAAGTAAATTCGTTAATAATCTATTTTTTTCAATTTGTTAGTGTGAGTGATCATTTGCATCCAGCGAGAAGTCAAATTTAATATAAAACTAAAAAATTTATTTAGGGTTGTAATACAAATTTTTTATTCACAACAGTAGCACTTAAATATTTATATTTGATATCAACTCTCAGATTATTAAAAGTATGAAAAAACTACCCAATCTTGAGAGTGATAGATTTCTTGTAAAATGCTTTGGCCATTTTGGATGTATGACATGTTAATAATACATAGTCGGGGGGCTCATTTGAAAAAATTAAGATTTAGCTTCACAAATAAAAAAAATGATTTTGATATTGTTACCTCCTAAAATATTTCGTGGGCGGTAGGATATATTTTTTATAGCTTAGTTTTGTACAACATAGAAAAAAAAGTAAAGAGAGAGAAAATATTTTACATAGAAAACTTAAGATTGATAAAAACTATGGAGCCCGATTCAGATGAATAAATCTTTACATAATAAATTATATAAAAATCATCTCTTTCTTGCAATTGAAGAAGATGGGTTATACACAGTTAAGAATGTTTGTCTGACCTCTATTATAGGAATTACATAAATTGAGTGTCCACAAACAAACATGTAAAGTCCGATAGCAGGGTTAGTTGCTAATAATCAAGTGAATATAGTCGAATGATGAAAGTTTGGCCATGGTGGTCATCGGCGGAGTTGATGGTGGGCATTGACACTAGTCACGAGAAAATAATTTAGAGTTTTTTAGCTCTCTCAGCTCTTAAAACCCCCAACTAGGAAATAACACTCTATTTATATATTTTATTGAGAGGGGTGTTTTAATAAATTTAACCAAAATCCAATACACTCAATCGGCTGATTTATATGGATCCCTTTGATCACAAACCATTTAACAAGTATTTAAGCATCTTCATGATGTCACAATAAAATGATCTTTGGCTCATTGGATTCGCCTTGTTAGTCGTTAGATTTGATAATAAGAAAGCAAAACATCGAGATTGTTTCGTTTTTTAATTAATATGAGAAATTGCCTTTACCAACCTCTCTCTCTCTCTCTCTCTCTCTCTCTCTCTCTCTCTCTCTCTCTCTCTCTCCCTCCCTCTCCCTCTCTCATTATTTCTAATTCTCCATCATTCTCTCAATTGCTCTATCTCCCTCTTTCTCTCACCCTCTCTCTTCCTTATCTCCTTGCCTCTCAATCTATCCTCTCTTTTACCCTCTCTTTATCACACTCACATTATCGCTCTCTACCAACCTCTCTCTCCCTCCCTCTCCCTCCCTCCCTCCCTCCCTCTCTCATTATTTCTAATTATTCATCATTCTCCCTCTTGCTCTATCTCCTTCTTTCTCTCTTCCTCTCTCTTCTCTATCTCCCTACCTCTCTATCTATACTCTGTCTTACCCTCTCTTTCTCTCACTCACCTTATCGCTCTCTACCAACCTCTCTCTCCACTAATAGAGGGAGATAGAGGGAGAAGGAGAGAGAGCGGGAGATAGGGAAGAGAGAGGGGGAGTGAAAGAGGGAGATAGGGCTAGAGGGAGAAGGATGGAGAATTAGAAATAATGAGAGAGAGTAAGAGAGAGAGATAGAAGTTGGTAGAGTGATAAGGTGGGTTAGAGAAAGAGAGGGTAAGACAGAAGATAGACAGAGAGGCGGGGAGATAGGGAAGAGAGAGCGGGAGAGAAAGAGGGAAATAGAGCAAGTGGGAGATTGATGGAGAATTAGAAATAATGAGAGAGGGTGAGGGAGAGATAGAGAGAGGTTGGTAGAGAGCAATAAGGTGAGTGAGAGAAAGAGAGGGTAAGATAGAGGATAGAAAGAGAGGCAAGGTGATAGGGAAGAGAGAGGAAGATGAAAGAGGGAGATAGAGCAAGAGGGAGAGTGATGGAGAATTAGAAATAATGAGAGAGAGAGAGAGAGAGAGAGAGAGAGAGAGAGAGAGAGAGGTTGGTAGAGAGCGATAAGGTGAGTGAGAGAAAGAGAGGGTAAGACAGAGTATAGATAGAGAGGCAGGGAGATAGAGAAGAGAGAAAGAAGGAGATAGAGCAAGAGGGAGAATGATGGAGAATTAGAAATAATGAGAGAGGGAGGGAGGGAGGGAGGGAAGGGGAGAGGGAGAGAGAGGGGGGGGGGGGGGAGAGAGGGGGGGGGAGAGAGAGATTGGTAGAGAGCGATAGGCAACTAGCCTGCTCGCGCTTGCCAACGGTTGCTCGCATGCCCGAGGCTGCCTGCGCACTTGCTCGCTCGCGTCCGGGCCCGCCCGCAGCCCTCCGCCAGCCGCCCCGCCGCCACCGAAAGCTCAACCATGTCGGGTCGGGTCCAGGTCCTAATTTCTGACCCGTTTACATACCCGGGTCGGGTTAGGGTCGACCCATTTGAATATGGGTCAGTTCGAGTTCGACCCGAACCGGACCCGAAATCCGATTTTGACACCCCTACAGTACATGTATTAGTTTAAAATATTTTGCTAATTAACACCTGAACTATTAATCTCAAAGGAATTAAAATATAAATTCATGCTGTAAGTAATTTATAAGCCAATAATATGAATAAATGACCTTTGATATTAGAATATTACCACAAATCGCAATTACTCGCATTGATGGAAAACCCGCAAGAGTTAGGCGAAGGTAGGTGTGATCTATCAATGGTAGTTACTTCTTAATTGGAGCATACTATTTATGTGATAGTGATTTTTTTTATTAATGTAATAGCCTAATAAGATAATGCTTTAATTCAATAGTGCCATAAATATCCTACTTGCAAAACCTAACTTGAAAGTTATTGAAAATGATGGTGCTCTTTTTCAAAGTACTTAGACAAGTCTATCATTTTAAGGTGGGATTTTTCTCCCTTATGGAGAATGCCATTTTCCCCTCCACAAATTTCATTTACTCTATCAATTGATAGAGAATTAGATTTCAAGTTCACATCATTCAAATATGATTTTTGACATAAGATTTATTTATATATTATTTTATATTAAGTTTTAATAATTTAATTTTTTATCATGCAAAAAAAAAAAACAGCACTCACAAAATATTAATTTTAATTATATATATATATATATATATATATATATATATATATGAAAAGATGAGTTTATTTCATCAAATAAAGGAGGATACAACTAAGTATAAAAAAGAACAAAGTAGGATTACACTGCCAAAATTAGTAATGAAGAAAAAGCAAATAGTGACAAAGGCGAAGAAGCCAGTCGAGCTCAGTAATTGGCACAAAACTCCCTACAACTACCCAGATGCCAGGCTCAAACAATCCAGAGGAGGAAACAAGCAACAATCCACATAGAAGAAAGACAAGCTGAAGCACCACCATTGGTTGCCAACAAGCCACGGCTATCCATGTGATGAATCTAAATCTAGGGTATGACACTAGTATTGACAAAGATTGAAGGTTGTTGGAGAGGAAAAAGGTTGCGGTCTTGGGGAGACACTTAAGCTCAATCAAGGGGTGAATGCTTTGTCAAGCATAGGTTGCAATCTTGATGAGATGTCAAATCACGATGTAGGATGTTGCAGTCTCAGCGAGGTGGGGGCCATAAATCAAGGTGGTTCTAGCTAGGGGTGTAAGTGAGCCGAGTCGGCTCGTGAGAGTTTGGATGTGATCCTGATAGTTGTCAGTGTAACCAGAGAAAAGAAAGTTGGGAAGATCGCCGAGAAATGTAAGCTTGGATCATTATGGTAGATAGTTTCACAAAACACACTCACAGAGAATGTTGAAATTCCCCCAATTTACAACCACATATTTTTTAGTCATTGTTCATGTGTTAATTTAAGGAGCAATTAGATTTGTTTGGAGTCCGTAAAGCATCTTATGATAATAGAACTTGAAAGTAACATCTTAACTTGCACGAAGATCACACATGTAAATAGATAAAAGAGAGAAGAATTTAAATGAATTCAATCAAAATGTATATATATATATATTTTACGTTGACAATTGATTGCAGGGCTTTGTCTAGCTTGAATAAATTAATTAATCTTAATTTGAGGTCACCAAGGTTTGCTTTTCTCTTCAATTGAAGAAGGTGAGAATAAACTGTAAAAGACTGGCTAGAGACAGTCACTTGATATATTAGTGGGAGATGAAGTAGTAAATAAAAGAAATATGTTAGCTGATGATGTTGAGAAGGGGCTACAACTTACCTCCAGTTTTGGATACTAATAGACATTATTCAAATATTAAGTTGCACAATAATAGTTGACATACATTATATGTCAGTGATGTGGTAATAACTAATGTTGGGAATCGTACATAAAAATACTTCGACCAATTGGTGGCACCAAACAATGTCAACAATGATCGACATCAAGTGTCGAGTACTAGATCGACATATAGCATTAGCTAATATCAAATATTGTGAACATTGAGCATTAGAATGTGGTTGACTTGGTTGTGCTTCATTGATTATATTTGAGGAGAAAAATCCCCATTCATCACCAAATAGATTTTGTAAACTTCAAATCATCAATTCTCTTTTACCAACATTAAAAGCAGTGTTATGCATTATTCACATAATTTTAAACATTATTTATATATAAATCATATACATTAAAATTTTAACAATAAATAGCTCTAATTGTATGAAACATAATTATAACTTCAAAATATATAGATTTTCAAATAACTTTCACACAAATACATAAATTATTGATAACACATTACATATATTATAATATTTCATCTGGTGAAATACATAAATGAATAAAAATAATCTTTAAAAGAGCTTTTTATATGTCATCCCATTAAATATTTATATTTTTGCTTGCTCAATGTGTAATTTAACTATCATAAAATTAATGAAATTTGGTCCACATTTTACTTTAAATGATTTACATTGAGATTTAGGGTCTGTTTAGAATAATTTTTTCTTTGTTTTGTTTTTCAGAAATTAATTATAATTTTTTTGGGTTACTATTTTCTCATTATTTTTAAAAAAAAATTATAAAAAATTACTTTTTAATTATAATAATTTTACAATCAACTTTATAAAATACTATAATATGCTAAATAGCCTTTATTGCAATGAGATAAAATAGAGGCTGAAATGGCGTCGTTGATGCCTTCATCGAGAAAGGAAAGACTCTGTCCGCCATCTAGAAATTGTACACGCTTCGACTACTCAATTAGTGCGCCACAGTTGTACAAAGAGTTAGGCAAAATTTAAACCGATTGAATAGATACTACGAATGAATTGAGGAGGTCATGAGCGTGTGGCTAAGAAACTAATATTCTATAATCTTTGCCGGCCTTGAAGGAAATTGACATGCGTATGAGAAACCACACATTGAGTTGCAGATGTTCTCTTTCTTATTTTTCGTGTAGGCGTGGAAATGTGGGCAAGAAATTAGGTGGCCGACCGACCATGACAACACAAGCGGAAGTGGAAAGAGCACCCAAGCAAGTAAAATGTTAGGATCGAAAGCAAGATGAAATTATGGAGAATTTATTACGAGTCTGGATGTATACAGGCTTCAATGAGATTACATCACGTCGCTTGTGCATAATAGTATGTAGAATTTATATATAGTCTACAAGTTGTACATACTATTGTGTACAAGCGATATGACGCAATCTCATTGAAGTCTGAACGCGAATTACGTACATAATAATTTCTCGGAACCATGAGGCTCTTGCGGGAATTAGTATGAATAAATAGATGTAGTATTTATTTAACTATAATAATATGGTTTCCACTTAATCTTTTATTTTATTTATATTTTAAGATATCTTATGAGCCATATTTAAGCTTGGTTGATACCTTCTTTTGAAAGCATGGCTGAGGGCTAGGGGTGTAATTGAGTTGAAACAAATTGGCTAGAGACTTGGCTTGATTAATGGCTCATGAATTGAGATTAATAAGCTTACAAGTCTAAGTTCCAGCAAGAATCAGCACGACTCTTTAGCCAGTGAGATGACTCGATACACCATCAGAAATTAAATTAATCAAGTGTGAATCTCGATGCATAGTTGAATTTAAATTTTCCAATTCAAGTTCAGAACCATTCAAACTTTGGTTTTAGTAAACTTATATTTGAATCGAACGTTTTGACAAGATGAACTCTTAGACACCAAAAGTGATTTAATCCAACTTCAAATGTACCCAAATAAACTATTTAAAGCATAATTAAAAATTTTGGGACATTATTGTGCAATGAAATGACCTCCAAATATTGCATACTTACAGTCAAATCGAGCATCTCGATTAGACAAATCGTCAAGCCCAATATCACTTAATTTCAACATTATTAAGGCATTTTAATGTGAAAATAGTGGTCTATAATCAAGGGAATCAGTATGAACAGTTTGAATGTTCCTGATCTTGCTATATTTTTGGGTATGTCATTTAAAAAAAAATTATAAATAGGCCCTCACTCTCTACATGAAAGGGAGCTTGCATGTAAGACCTTGGCTTAGGAATCAAGAAAACACATAGGCTCTAAGAATCTCACAGTTCCCTCAATTCGAGCACCACTATCGGGTCATTGCCCAACCATTGCCATCAGACCAATACTACAAGACCATTGCTCAATTGTCGCCATAGACCACCGCCGATTATCACCATTGGACCATTGCTCAACCAGTACCATCGGAACACCACTCGATCGCCATTGTCGAATCACCACCCAATTACGATCTTCCGATCGTCATCACCCAATTATGATCTCCTAGCCACTATTGCCTAACTACGATCTCCCAACTACCATCGCTCGATTACGGTCCTCTAACCATTGTCACCCTCCAACCATCGTCGCCCCACTAAGACCTTTTAATCACCCTCACTTGAGACACTCCTCCAACCACCATCATCGCTCAACTATGATTCTCCAACTATTGTCTAGATTTTCATGCAATCTATGCAATCAATGGATATATGATAAATTATGGTATGAAATATTGGGTAGTAGTTATGTGGATTTACATATACTTGTGTGGCCTTAGTGATACTTTTTTACTATTTGGAATGATAAAGATGTGTGCTTATGTTGATTCTAATTTTGCTAGAGAACTTGATAAAAGAAGATATCTGATAGGGTATGTTAATTCCATTGGTGGTTATACTATCACTTGGTGAGCTAATTTGCCTGTTACAATTTTATTGCCTACTACTAAGGTCAAGTACATGGCTTATACAAACCAAGAGCAGCAAAACAAGACACCAATCTTCCTAATATAAATAGAAAAAATATACCTATATTTTCAGCATACAGCTTAATATTACAAAGGAACAAGTTTTTACGGCACAAACACTGCTTCCAACCAACAATCAAGTATGATTGTCTTTCTCAGAAAATAAGAACAAGCTAGAGATGAATAAGAAATGTTCATATTCTTCACACACATAGAAACCCATCATTTCAACTCCTCATTTCTTCTCTCTCACACAATAAATCCAGCACCATCAAGCCCTAACCCTTTCTTGCAAACCCTTGCTCTCACAACCGAACACAAGCATCGAAGTCCCATTCTTTTCAGCCCCTCCACTCCACTTAGGATAAAAATAGAACGAGAGTTAGGAAGCTAATAGTATTTAAATAATATGCAATAATTAGGATATGACGAGATATGCCCAAATTTTTGAAATAAAAGAATAGTAATAAATCTTTAAAAGAAATATTTTAATTAAAATTAATTAATTAAATAATTAATTTCAATTAAAATATATTTTAATTTTAAATCACTTGGATTCAAAAACTTGTGATGCGACATATACGATTCGATATATATATAGTACAATTTAATTGGGAGATATGTGGTGGTAGTGAACGGCTTGGGCAAATAAATCTTTTATATTTGACTTAATTAATTCTTCTCCTTAATCTATGATTTTTTTACACATTTAGGATTTTTCTCATAAATTTGTGCATATTTTTTATTTTTATTTTCTGGCCTATTTTGAACATAATTATTTCAAATTTGATGCCTTAATTTTATGACTTCATCTTCATATATTCACAATGAAACCACATTTTGCTTTTATAAAATTATTATTATTAATTATTTAATAAGAGACTCTTCTACAAGAGAGTGACATTTTATTATTATTATATATTTTTTGAAATTAGGTGGGAAGAAAAATCTTGATGACACACACAAGTGATACATTTCTATATACATAATATTTTTTGTCCACCCAGAAGATTTTTTTATAAGAACACAAATCAATTGTATATACTTTATTTATAACAAATTGAGTATAAGCTCAATTATAAACTGATTTAATGCAATGAGTTTAAAAAAATAGCATCCGTTATAAACACCAACTGCATTCAAAGCCGTAGAGGCTTCGTTTGAGATAATTTTTTTATTGCTTCTTAAAATAATTTTTAAATACAAATTTTAATTTTTATATTAAAAAATTATTTTAAAAACAGTAAATGAGCAGTCTCAAACGAAACCAAAATATATCTTAAAAAATCATAGAACACAGCCAGCTCACTGGTCTCTAACTAAAAGAGATAACAGCAACAAAACATCAAATTTCGTCATTATATTCTAATTTGAATAAAGACAGGAGAGATATAATTTCTTCTAAGTGGTTCCCACATATAATTCTAATATTTGTTTGCGGGGTTGGGGGAAAGAGAGATTTTCAAAGTTTCAATAGAAAAAATTTCAGTGAGAAGGGAATCAAGTTACCTCTTTCAAAGGAGAGATTATTGCGTACGATCATCGAATATATCCAGAGACCAATAAAAAAATACATCATTACCGAACTCGGTACCAAGCGCGATACTGCTCGGTACCGACAGCAGTACCGCTCGGTACCGAGCGATACCACTGTCCGGACAGAATAATTTTTCCTCTCAAAGTGATGGAAGAATACTAAGCCTATCAGTAATGGAATGTGTCAGAAATTTATCACATTAAACTCAATAAAATCTTTTATAATTTTCAACCGCTATTTTTGACACATTTCTTCCCTGCACTTAAATTTATATACAATTTGGTTGGACCTTATAAGAATTAGAGTAAAATAAAATTAAAAAAGTGTGGAAAATATCAAATCAATTATTATTCATTATTAATCAAATCATGAATTAAGAGTTTTTTTTTTAGTTTCCTTCGCTTTGTCCAATCCAGGCATAACCTTAACCTTAGAAGAAAAACCTACAGCCCGTTAAAAATTGCATATTTACTTTGCTGTAAATATATGATTTTTATCTGTTATAACGAAAGAACAGCAACAAAGTTCAAAATCCAACAACAAATATTTACAGAGAATTAAAAAAAAAAACTCAATTAGCCTAATTACAAAATAAATAGAACTTATATGCTCCACGAGCTACAGATAACCTAGGATTAGAAACGGTTTAAGGCAAACAATAAAAAAGAAAAAAATAATAAAGAAAAGAAAAGGCCCTAAAATGGATGGTGCGCCCGGCTGATCCCATTCACTCTGGCGAAGAATCCCACGATTTCAGGCTTATACGGCAAATACGACTTCCGGCCAGTGGCGTGGCCGCCGCTTCTCGCCGTCGATCTGTTACCGCTCTGGCCGTAGAAAATCCGATGAGCAGTTAACAAATCCAATTCCGTGGCCTTCTTCTCCTTTCCCTTCCTCTTCCCTTCGTCCGCTGTCATTTCCTTCTCTATCGATCTCTTCCCCTCCGCCGCAAGAAACATAAACTTCTCCTTCCCATCGCTATGGCTCCGACCGACGACAAAATCCCTTATCCGACGTCGCCGAGATGATCCCGTCGACGAGCTTTTCGGTACCGTACCAGGCGAATGCGCCGACCCTGGCTTCCAAACGCAATAACTAGCAGTCGGGATTCCTTCCAGATCGTGCCCTAAAGACGAAGAAGCATGTGAAATCGATGCGTCGCGATCCTCGATTAGGAGCTGGAGAAGGGGCTGCCGACATGATTTCTCCACATCGTCGGCGAGGAGTAGATCGCGGTTGAAGACGGGATAGATGGGGCGGATTCGGCCTTCGGAGAAAATTTCGTCGGCGGTTATTGACGGGTGGGTTTCTGGGTTCCCTACCATGAAGGCGAACTCGAAATCATCGTCGTCGTCTTCGTCAACGTTCTCGCGGGACGCTGAGGCCGCGGCAGGCGGCGCAGCTGAGATCTGCTGGGGGGAGTCGGCGGAGGCCAAATCTTCGTCCTCCGGTGGTGTCGCCGGCAATTCATTTCTTCTCTCACCGCTCATTGTTCACTTCAGTTTTCCGATCTCGATGGATCTCTGGAATGCGTTTTGGGAAGACGGCGTTAATAAAGGAGAAAGGGAAGAGTGGGTGACGTCAGCATTGACGTGTCTGCTCAGGTTGCTTGTGAGGGGGGTCACATGCTTAAACTCAAGGGCGGTTCGTGATGGTGGGTGGACGCAACACCGTGGGAGTCGTTGAGAGTGCAAAAAGGCTGAGGCTACATGTAGCCGACTGCCAATGACGGCGCGTTTCACGTTTTACCGTAATATATTTTGCAATTTTGAAATTAATATTTTTATTAGTATATCAAAATATATATTTATGAAAATATTATTTAATGTTTTTAAAATTATTGAATATTATTATTGATACGTCATCAAAAAATTATCTTGATCGGACACGAATCTCGAGGAAAAACTCAAGTTGGAAACTTCAAAAATTATTTCGGAGACCATTTAAACTCCGATTTCAGCAAACTTATAGTCGAACTGAGCGTCTCGGAAATACGAATCCAACGACACCAAATTCGGCTCAATCCGAGCCCAAGTGAGTCCAAATCAAGTACCCGAAGCGCTGTTGGAAGCATCAAACAGCTATTTGAGTTACCAAACGGTCTCCGATTTTGACGAGCTTATAGTCGAATCGAGCGTCTCGACGAGACTAATCCAACGAGCCCAAGATCGTAGAATTCTGATATCATTAAGACCTTTAAATGCTTGATAAAATGTTCACGATCAAGGGATTCAATATCGGCCGTTCATCCGGATCACTCCTTATTTGCCCTTGATCCCTCATCTATTTACGGGCTATGCCACTCCAGAAAAACTATAAATAGCCCCTCATTTCTCTTAAGAGGGGACCCAAGCCAAGAAGCCAAGAAGAGAAGAAGAAGAGAAGAGAAGTCTAGGAGGGAACAGCTCCTCCTCGACCACCGCCGGAACACCGCCGGAACTCCGCCGGAACACCACCGGAGCACCACCTGGTGCCGGAGGGACGCCGGAATTCTGCCCGACGCTAGAATTCTACCCGACGTCCGAGTGACGCCGGACTTCTTTCCAAGTGACTCCGGAATTCTGTCTGACGCCCGAGTGACGTCGGAACTCTGCTTGGCCTTGTAATTGATACTCATTGTAATCTGATCGTCCTGAAGTTAAAGGACGAGTCAGCCTCGTGTATTTCAAACAACACTAGTGGAACTTTTTCAACTGGGCGTGGCCCCGTGGTTTTTCCCTTTTTCAGGGCTTTCCACGTAAAAATCCTGGTGTTTCTTTCACTCTTTTGTTTGTGTGCTGGATATACGTACAACGCTGAGACGGAAATATTAAACTCTATCGCCGCGTATATTTGAGTCCGCAACAGTTTGGCGCCGTCTGTGGGAACCTTATCCCACAACTTCAAGTATTGCTACGATGGTCAACAGGCGTAGCAGTCGCCTCATAGGAGCCTCCCGCTCTCACTCTCATCAATTCAGGAATCAGTCTATGAATCATAGACGCCCGATATCTGCCTCTTTATACCCCGGGGGGCAAAACGCACCTGGAGAAGGGACCTCGGGACCCTCCCTAGAAGAGAGAATTTAAAAGATGGAAGAATCTCAAAACGAGATCCTACAACTCTTGCGAGAGACTCGACAACCGACCCTAGCACCTCAGGAGGAGGTTCTTCTCCCTCGAGATCCACCACGAGTTGAAGCTGTTCAAATCGAACATCTTCAAGACGAGATTCTTCTTCCTCCACTCAGGAGGCGTTCGCAGTCGCATCAAGATAATGAACTGGCTGATACAGCAAGTTCTACCCATCCTTCGCACACAGGTCGGAAACCTCGTATTCCTTTGGACCTCCCCGAAGAGTTAGCCCGACCACACATTGTTGAGCTCCTTCGCAATGCCCTTCGCCACGAACTGCGACGATTGGTCCGAGAAGAGTTCCCTACAGGAGACATAAGGCAACCCCTTCGTCAGTGAGACTTGCAGGAGTCGTCACCCTTGATAGAAGCTATTCTTCAACACGCTATTCCGGCAGGATTTAAACTACCAAGCATCGATTCCTACGACGGGACATCCGACCCGTACGAGCACATCGATCATTACAGCATCATGCATATCCAGCGAGCTTCGGATGCCCTCCTATGTCAGGTTTTTCCTACTACACTCAAAGGACAGGCGCGAACATGGTTCTATTCTCTTCCATCTAGAACGATCCCTTCATTCGTCAAATTGGCCAAAGCCTTCGTTGAACAGTTTGTAGCCAATCGAAGAATTGCTAAAGATTCTTCCCACCTCTCCGGGATTCGTCAAAACGAGGGAGAATCGTTAAAAGAGTACTTTCAGCGATTTTCCACCGAGGCACGACAGATTCCAGGACTAAACCCAGAATTGCTCCGAGGGGTCTTCCTTGGAGGCCTTCGTCCTGGTCCTTTCTATTCGGCACTTATGCGCGACACTGTTCATTCATATGTAGATCTGATCCATCGTGTGGAGGCGCAGATATCTGCAGATGAGGCAATAAATGCTCATAGAAAACAGTTCGAGCAAACCACTGGGAAGAGACAGGGAGCACCTGAGGTGGAAATTCCCTCATCACAATGGAAAAAGCAAGGGAATAGCAATCTACCTTCTAGGCCCCCATTACCACAACGAGAACCTCAGCAGGAGAAAGAGTACACTCCGCTCAACACATCTCGAGCAAATGTGTTAATGGCGATTCAAGATCAGGACAAAGTGAAATGGCCGCATCCTTCGAAGCCAAATACAGGAAATCAAGATCAGTACTGTCACTTTCATTGTAGTCGTGGCCACACTACTGAAGCGTGTTGGCAACTTAAGGATGAGATTGAAAGACTTATCCGCCAGGGCTATCTTTGACAATTTATTGGGAACTCACCTACCCGAGAAGAAGCTCGCCCCACTGGGGGGTAAAATCAACAACAACAAAGACAACTATTGAATAATATTCAAATGGTTGGTGAGATTGAGTAATGCTGCAACTTGAACCTTTGTGTTAGTAATACTACTTGTCATGTGTCACCATGTATCTCTTCTATGATCAGTAGGATGTCACTCTAATGTCCTTAGTATTTCTATCAAGTCAAATGATGTGGTTGTCCCTATATGTATCTCTTCTGTTGTACAAGGGAATTATTGTCTTACAGTAATATAATGTGTTGTTCGTCCAGTTTTGATATTGTCTCTTTCTTTAAAAAGAATATAAATGACAGTGAAAAACTACTGACAAATATAGTCTCTTTATCCTTAATTCGAGAAATACGCAATCTTTATTGTGTCTCCATCACTGGATGATCAATCCCAGGGGGATTCAATCCGACCTCTTCCATACAGGTTAACGTCATCGAGCAAAGGCTCTGACATACAACCTTGGATAGGTCTCACATCCTTGGTGGATTCTCTCGACCTCTTCCATACAGGTTAACGTCGTCGAGCAAAGGCTCCGACATACAACCTCGGATAGGTCTCACATCCTTGGTGGATTCCCTCGACCTCTTCCATACAGGTTAACGTCGTCGAGCAAAGGCTCCGACATACAACCTTGGATAGGTCTCACATCCTTGGTGGATTCTCTTGACATCTTCCGTACAGGTTAGCGTCATCGAGCAAGGCTCTGACATACAACCTCGGATAGGTCTCACATCCTTGGTGGATTCTCTCAACCTTTTCCATACAAGTTAGCGTCGTCGAGCAAAGGCTCCGACATACTATCCCGGATAGGTCATATATTCTTGATGGATTCTCTGGACATCTCCTACAGAGATTCTTGGCGGGCAAAAAATCTTCGAAAAAGCATGTTACACAATATATTAACTCATGTTTCAAAGATGCAAAAGTGAGTTTTCAACTTCATATAAATATTATTGAAGTCATATTACGAAAGATTGTACATCTAGGTCACCTTTGCAAGAATGTAAAAGTAAAAGGTACACTGGTGATATTCATACAAGCTAGTATCATCAAGCAACAAACAACTTTAACACAGTCAAATGTCCTTGGTGGATTTAAGTGACTTCTCCCTTACTGCACGCAAGCATCTCCTACAACTGCTCCTTTAAGGAAAGGACATAACTGGATCATCATCAGACCTCCACTCAGTTGACAGTGTTAGTGTATTGCTAGAATGTTGGCATGTCACACTACTTTGGCCCCTTTATTCAGTAATATCTGATGTTGGCACACTTTAGTATGGATGAATATTGCCTTAACACAATGTTACTGGACGCCCGCCATCATCTGCCCGTCGCGGGACATTCGTCGGACTCCTGCCCGACACTGAGCTTCCTCCCGTTGAAGGACTTCTGCCCGTCGCGGGACATTCGTCGGACTCCTGCCTGACGCTGAGCTTTCTCCCGTTGAAGGACTTCTGCCCGCCGCCGGACCCTCGTCGGACTCCTGCCCGACGCCGAGCTTCCTCCCGTTGAAGGACTTCTGCCCGTCGCGGGACATTCGTCGGACTCCTACCCGACGCCGAGCTTCCTCCCGTTGAAGGACTTCTGCCCATCGTGGGTCATTCGTCGAACTTCTGCCTGACACCAGACTTCTGCCCGCCGCCGGACCCTCGTCGGACTTTTACCCGACGCCGGACTTCTGCCTTTCGCCGGGCCCTCGTCAAAGTTCTACCCAACATTGAACTTCTACCCGACGCCAGACTTCTGCCCGTCGTCAGAGTTCTACCCGACGATGTACTTCTACTTGTCGTCGGACCTCTGCCCGTCATCAGACTCTTGTCGGACTTCTACACGACGCCAATTTTTCACCCGTCACCAGACTTCTTCCGTCTGTTACAGGGCTTCCACCGACTAACGTCGGACTTCCACGAGATCCCTCAGAAAAGGAGGAAACTCCTACTCAGTGAGGGGCCCTAAACCTGGACAGCGGATACCGTCTGAACAGGACCAGGGGAATGCCTCAACATGAGAGAAAGATGAATGTGAGGGAGGATTTTCCCTTCTTGCAAAGAGGGGCCCTGGACCCGGACAGGGGATGCCGCCTGTGCCGGGCCAGGGGATGGCCTCAATTGAAAGAAAGGAGGAGAAGACTCCTACTCAGTGAGGGGGGAGAGGAGAAGAGAGGTGCAAGAAACTCATAGGCCATAGGGGACTATTTATAGCAAAAGGGGGAAGTTGGGGAAGTTGCTGAAAAAAAAAAAGAAAAAAAAAAATTTTCGGCCTTAACCGCCAGCGGTTAGCTGGCGGTTAACTGGCGGTTACCCAACCGCCAGCGGTTGGCTGAACCGCCAGCCGCGGCTAAACCGCCAGCCGCTAGAGCCGCGGCTCAGGAGAGCCACGCAGGAGCCAGGGCAGCGCGGGCAGCGCCCGCTTGCGTGCGGGCAGGCGCGCCGGGCAGGGACGGGCGCGCGGCAGCTGCGGCGGCGGCGCGCGGGCGGATCCGGCAACGGCAGCGGCGGCCGCCGGCGGCGGCTGAGCTGCCCCAACTCATTTCCAGGCCCAATTTCGGGCCCGGAAAGGTCAAATTGGACGTTTTTGGGGTCCCCGGAACCGTTTTCGACGTTCCGGACTCAATTTTGGCACTTTTAAGGCCATTCGAGACCTCCACACCCAAATTTGATTTTTTGCAAATATCAAATTGCACGAAAAAATTTTCCCAAAGATTGAAACGCATATTTTCGGACTTCTGGAGCTTCGATGTCCGAAAATAGGGGGGCAACTGATACGTCATCAAAAAATTATCTTGATCGGACACGAATCTCGAGGAAAAACTCAAGTTGGAAACTTCAAAAATTATTTCGGAGACCATTTAAACTCCGATTTCAGCAAACTTATAGTCGAACTGAGCGTCTCGGAAATACGAATCCAACGACACCAAATTCGGCTCAATCCGAGCCCAAGTGAGTCCAAATCAAGTACCCGAAGCGCTGTTGGAAGCATCAAACAGCTATTTGAGTTACCAAACGGTCTCCGATTTTGACGAGCTTATAGTCGAATCGAGCGTCTCGACGAGACGAATCCAACGAGCCCAAGATCGTAGAATTCTGATATCATTAAGACCTTTAAATGCTTGATAAAAAGTTCACGATCAAGGGATTCAATATCGGTCGTTCATCCGGATCACTCCTTATTTGCCCTTGATCCCTCATCTATTTACGGGCTATGCCACTCCAGAAAAACTATAAATAGCCCCTCATTTCTCTTAAGAGGGGACCCAAGCCAAGAAGCCAAGAAGAGAAGAAGAAGAGAAGAGAAGTCTAGGAGGGAACAGCTCCTCCTCGACCACCGCCGGAACACCGCCGGAACACCACCGGAGCACCACCTGGTGCCGGAGGGACGCCGGAATTCTGCCCGACGCTAGAATTCTACCCGACGTCCGAGTGACGCCGGACTTCTTTCCAAGTGACGCCGGAATTCTGTCTGACGCCCGAGTGACGTCGGAACTCTGCTTGGCCTTGTAATTGATACTCATTGTAATCTGATCGTCCTGAAGTTAAAGGACGAGTCAGCCTCGTGTATTTCAAACAACACTAGTGGAACTTTTTCAACTGGGCGTGGCCCCGTGGTTTTTCCCTTTTTCAGGGCTTTCCACGTAAAAATCCTGGTGTTTCTTTCACTCTTCTGTTTGTGTGCTGGATATACGTACAACGCTGAGACGGAAATATTAAACTCTATCGCCACGTATATTTGAGTCCGCAACAGTTATAATATATTAAATTTTACTAAGAAAAATTTTTATTTTATTGATGTTAATCTAAGAAAATCATCAACCAATAAAAATATGTTATTTAATAATTTTATAATAAATTAAATAAGTATGTGAAAATTATAAATTCTCATTTTCTTAGATAAAAATTAAAATTATTTTAATAGAGGGAACAAAATGCAGATGAGAACTCTGTTCGGAAAGAATCGCATAACACCCATTTATTAAAATTATTATAATAATAATTATTATTTAAGATTATTGGAGTGGATTAAAAGGCAGATTCTTCATTCAAACTCTTTCATAATAGCCACGAAGTATTTAAATTGTATTAAATTAACAAGGTATTATAACTGTATTTTAGCACTATATTTGATTATCCTCGGCTTAAGTTAAAAAAATTAAATAATGATATTTTCACTCAAATTTGACTAAGGTAAATTTTATAATTATTAAATTTGACATGATACGTGTAAAATATACTTTTAATTGATAAGTTGTATATAACTTTTACCTAAAAATAAATTTAAATTTTATAAATATATTTTTATCAAGCTTAAGCTAGGTTATTTTGACTCATTTTTTTTCTATTTAAATAGTCAATTATTTTTATTTTAATATCTTAATTTGAAAGAGATCCTAAAATAAATTTTAAAATGTGAAGCTCTAAACTGCAATTTTTTTTTTCTGCGATGTTTGCTCTACTAGGGTTTCATCGTGCCAGACCTGCTCTGCTCTTCCTTACCTTCCTTAAGGCCTCCGGCGTTTACTTCGACATCAGGGGAGTTTTCTTAGCCCTCTTCTGTGCTGGTTGAGTTTTTTCTTCGCTGGCTTCTCTTCATTTTGCAGTGAAATGCCAGCTAATCGTTTGAAGGATCCTGGGTTTTCGAATGGAAATTGCACTACTCTTTCATTTAAAGATGCTTTATCTGGTGTTTCTCATTCTTCGGCTTCTTTCCTAGCCTCAAAATTTCTTCCTACCGTGAGTTGCCATCCTTATGGATTTTGGAAGAAGAAATTCTTGCGTTTATTGTCCCCTTTGAGTTCGTGTTGGTTGGCGAATTTTCGGTTCGTAGACCCTCCCTTGATGCAATTAGGAAGTTTTTTTTCAATCTTAAACTGATCGGTGACTTCTCGGTTACTATTTTCAATCTGAAGCATGTGTTGATTAAGCTTCTTAATGTTATGGACTATTATAGAGTGTTTGCTCATCATTCTTACTTTGTGAACAACCGTTTTATAAAATTGCTCAAATGGACTCCAACTTTTGATATTGAAGATGAGTCACCAATCATTCTGATTTGGGTTTTATTTCCCAACCTTAAGCCTTAACTATTCTCTCCTCGATTCCTCCATGGTCATGGTTCCCTTTTCGGCAAGCCTCTTAGAATCGATAATGCTACTTCAACTGGCTCTCGGCCATCAGTCGCTCGTGTTTTGGTTGAGTTAGATGTTGCCAAACACTTTCCTGATCATGTGTGGGTTGATCCCGAAAACTTGGATTACGTTCAGTCAGTAATTATTGAGGATTTTCCTTCATATTTGTGTTCACTATAATCGTTAGGCCATTCGAATGTGAAATGCTGCATTTTACACCCCCATCTTGATAGTTCTCCCAATATTAATGTAGGTGTTAAGCCCTCTATTGGCATGCAACAAAATTTGCAAGATAAAGTTTGGATAGTCTCAAATTAACTTCTAAATGCCTTTGACTCATCTTCCAGAAGAAAATCCTAATAATTAATATTTTCTCTTTTATTCATCTATCTTCATCTTTCTTTTATTATTCATTGAATAACACTAAAAAAAATAATTTGATGCTTTGCATTTCTCTCGTGACATTTGAAAAATTGAAGTTACAAACACTATCTTTCATAAAATATTGAAAACCATCATGCAATTTAAAAATTGTCAATGACAAATATTTTTGACTTTTTTTATACGTTTGCTCTGCAACCACCATGAGCATTCGATCACGGCTACTTTCACGTTCAAGTATTTTCTTAATATTAGAACAACTCACTTGCTGATCCTATCCTCTATCAGATAATTAAGATTATCGTTTGCTCTTAGTGATTTAATTAAATAATTAAGCCCATCAAGTTTATCATTTGTATCTATCTATGCACTCACAGAGTTTCATTCTTTACAAATCTCAGCTACATCACGTTTAAAAAAAATTAATTAACCAAATTATAATTTTATTTTTTATACAAATTAATGCATATAAAAATGCATACCAACATTAGATGGGGACGCAAGCTGCTTCTTGTAAAGATGATTACAAAATTATTGTGAATTTGTACTATCATCATTTTGGTCACAAAACCCTTCAAGTTAATCATGAAAAACAAGAAAGGAAACTGTCCAGCTTGACTCGTAGTACCGCAACACCGGGATTTGGAGCCCATGGCGCTCGGCCACCCATTATCTTCAGCTCGATTCACAGCGTTGTAGCGTTATAGTTTATCACGCTCAATGCTCGAGTATACAAATAAGTAGTGCAAGAATATCCAGTAGCGCAATATTGTACGACTGCATGGTTAAAAAATTCAAGGGCTAGGGAGGCCCTGCTTCAAGCCTTTGACAAGCTGATCAACCAATAAAATTATGGTCAAAATTAACAGTACAACCTGATTGATTAACATAATCAGATTCCACACAGAACTAACATAAACCCTCACATAGCTAATTCAAGCAATATGCTTATTGGTTCTCATTTACATAATCAAATATAATTAATACTGTCAATAAAATTAATTAAATATTAAAAAATCTTAATAATCCTTCTACTACTTTTGATAATCTCGTCGAGATTTTTATAAGTTGGCTCTGTGAACGGAGATTCCTTTAAACTATTCAGGAATTCTCTAAGCTTAACAACTCTTTACCTAACAAACCAATTATCACCTTTAACGTTTGACACGTTGCAAATTATTTTTCCTAGCTTGACCTTTGGAAACTTAATTAGAATTAGGATAAAGTTTAAACTATTAAAAATTCATGATTATTTTATTTAACAGCTTTAACAGACTAATGAGCGTTTGAGTCTTACTAACCTATAAAATTGAAGTAGTTCCAACCATGCCAGCATTTTATAGTATAAAATAATTTTAGTATAGTACTAATTTTTCAAGAAAAAAACATATTGAATTGGTATTGGAGAAGGGTGTAATAAATTTTGTTTCATTATCAGAAGAAAACTCTTATTGAAGGCAATGTGCTTGGTCAATCATGATATCCTATTTTATTATTTTTGCGAAGAATATATATATTGATACATCCTAAAAAAATTGTCTTGATCGGGCACAAATCTCGAGGCAAAACCAAATCAGAAGCTTCCGAAATTAAATTTGGGATGATCCGAACTCTGATTTCAACAAACTTATAGTCGAACTGAGCGTCTCAGAAATACGAACCCAACGACACCAAATTCAATCCGATCCGAGCCTACATGGGTCCAAATCAAGGGTCTGAAGCATTGTTGGAAGGTTCAAACCATAATTTGGATTACCAAACGGTCTCCAAATGTGACATGCTTATAGTCGAATCGAGCGTCTCGACGATACGAATCCAACGAGCCTAAGATCGCCAAAATCCGATATCTTTATAACCTTCAAATGCCTAGCCAACAGTTCATGATCAAGGGATTCAATATCGGACATCCATTCAAACCACTCCTAACTACCCTTGATCTTCCACCTATTTACGGGCCATGCCACTCACAAAAATCTATAAATAGAGCCCCCTCTTCTCTTGAAAAAGGGACCTAATCCTAAGAGAGAAAGAGAGAGCTCTTGCCTCCTTGCTCCTCCTCGACCACAGCCGGAGTTCCACCGGACCACCCCTTGACGCTGTTGCTCCGCCAGACCACCACCTGAGGCCCTACACTTTGCCGGACCACCATCTGAGGTCCTGCTCTTTGCCGGACCACCACCACCCGAGGCCCTGCACTTCGTTAGACCACCATCTGAGGCCCTGCTCTTCGCCGGACTACCACCTGAGGCCCTGCACTCGACCGGACCACCACCTGAGGCCATACACTTCGCCGGACCACCACCTGAGGTCCTGCTCTTCGCCGGACCACCACCTGAGGCCCTGCTCTTCGCCGGACCACCACCTGAGGCCCTGCTCTTCCCCGGACCACCACCTGAGGCCCTGCTCTTCGCCGGACCACCACTTGAGGCCCTGCACTTCGCAGGACCACCATCTGAGGCCCTAATCTTCGCCACACCACCACGTGAGGCCCTGCTCTTCGCCGGAACACCACCTGAGGCTCTGCTCTTTGCTGAACCATCACATGAGGCCCTGCTCTTCACCGGACTACCACGTGAGGCCCTGCTCTTCGCCGGACAACCACCTGAGGCCCTACTCTTCGCCGGACCACCACCTGAGGCCCAGCACTTTGCCAAACCACCATTTGAGGTCATGGTCTTCGCCAGACCACCACCACCCGAGGCCCTGCACTTTGCCAGACCATCACCTGACGTCCTCAAACTTTCTCCGGACCATCACCTGACGCACTGAGCTCTGCCGGATCATCACCTGACGTCCTCAACTCCGCCGGTCCACTATCTAAGGCCTGAAGTTCTACCATACCATCACCAAGGGCCCGAAAGTTCTGCCAGACCACCGGGAGACCCTGAAGTTCTACCAGCGCGACCTTAAGCCTTCAAAAGCCTATAACTTCCACCCTACGGGTGATACTTGTAATCTGATCACCCTTGGAGGTGAGTCAATCCCCTGTAATCTGCTCAAGTTCTAGTGGAATCATTTCAATTGGGCCCGGCCCCGTGGTTTTTCCCTTTTTCAGGGGTTTTCACGTAAAAATCTTGTGTTCTCTGTGTGTGAGCTGGATATTCGTGCAACACTAAGACGTTGAATTCTAACTCTATCGCCGCGTATATTCTAGCCCGCAACAGTTTGTCGCCATCTGTGAAAAAATGCTTCCCGATTGGGGGGCAATTTTTGCTCCAACCTTATATAGTCGTGCATGTCAACATCCTGACATCAGCTACGACTACATCAATTTTATATGGACTGGGGGGCAACCTGACTCCAATTGTAGTCAAGAAAATTTCTCTAATGCTTTCAATATCAAGATGATATTTCAGGCAAGAAACTTCCAGAAAATGCAAGGATGCTTCCAATAAATTTCAAGCCTCTTACAGTCCCTAGTTGGACTTCTACTCATTGGGCAGGGTCTAAATCTCGACCTCAAAAAGATAGTAACGGTGTAAAGATAGACCATTCTTCACCCTTGATTCGGGATACACGTGGCATTCGCCCCCCGCCCCCCCAATCAAGGCAAAATCAATCCCAGGGGGATTCGATTAGAGCTCTTCCACACAGGTTAACGTCATCGAGCAGGGCTCTGACATACAACCTCGGATAGGTTATACATCCTTGGTGGATTCTTTCGACCTCTTCCATACAGGTTAACGTCATTGGGTAAAGGCTCTGACATATAACCTCAGATAGGTCGCACATCCTTGGTGGATTCTTTCGACCTCTTCCACACAAGTTAACGTCATTGAGCAAAGGCTCTGACATACAAACTAGGATAGGTCACACATCCTAGGTGGATTCTTTCGACCTCTTCCACACAGGTTAACGTCATTGAGCAAAGGCTTTGACATATAACCTCAGATAAGTCACACATCCTTGGTGGATTCTTTCGACATCTTCCACACAGGTTAATGACATTGAGCAGGGCTCTAACATATAACCTCGGTTAGGTCATACATCCTTGGTGGATTCTCTCGGCCTCTTCCACACAGGTTAACGTCATCGAGCAGGGCTCTGACATACAACCTCGGATAGGTCATACATCCTTGGTGGATTCTCTCGACCTCTTCCACATAGGTTAACGTCATTGAGCAAAGGCTTTGACATACAACCTCAGATAGGTCACACATCCTTAGTGGATTCTTTCGACCTCTTCCATACAGGTTAATGTCATTGAGCAAAGGCTCTGACATACAACCTCGGATAGGTCGCACATTCTTGGTGGATTCTCTCGACCTCTTCCACGCAGGTTAACGTCATCGAGCAGGGCTCTGACATACAACCTCGAATAGGTCATACATCCTTGATGGATTCTCTCGACCTCTTCCACACAGGTTAACGTCATCGAGCAGGGCTCTGACATACAACCTTGGAAAGGTCATACATCCTTGGTGGATTCTCTCGACCTCTTCCACACAGGTTAACGTCATTGAGCAAAGGCTCTGACATACAACCTCAGATAGGTCACACATCCTTGATGGATTCTCTCGACCTCTTCCACAGATGTAAATGTCATTGAGCAAAGGCTCTGCATACAACCTCGAATAGGTCACACATCCTTGGTGGATTCTCTCAACCTCTTCCATACAGGCTAGCGTCAACAAAAAGCCTTTGATGCTGAGCTTCCTCCTGTTGATGGACTTCTGTCCATCGCGGGACTTTCATCAGAATTATACCCGATGCTCAACTTCATACAGTCGTTGGAGTTCTACCCGCCATGGGTCTAGCGTCGGACTTCTGCCTGATGACGAGCTTCCGCCAGTTGCTAGACTTTTGCCCGTCACGAAACTTTTATCGGACTCCTGCCCGACACCAAGCTTCCTCCCATTGCTAGACTTCTGCTCATCACGGGACTTTCATTGGAATTCTACCCGACACTGAACTTCTACCCGACGACGGACTTCTGCCCGTCACTGGACCCTCGTCAGATTTATACCCGACACTGAGCTTCTGCCTGTCGTGGGACTTTTTCCCGTCGATGGACTTTCGTCGGACTTCTACCCGATGTTGTACTTCTGCCCGTTGCAGTACTTGCGTCGGATCTCTACCCGACGTTATACTTATGCCCGTCGAGGGACTTTCATTGGACTTCTGCCCGACAACGAGCTTTTTCCCATTGTTGGGTCTCAGCCTGTCGCCGAACCCTCGTCGGAGTCCTACCCGACATTGAACTTCTACCCGACGTCAACTTCTGCTCTTCATCGGACCCTCGTCGGAGTCCTACCCGACGTTGAACTTCTACCCGACGTCGAACTTCTGCCCTTCATCGAACCCTCATCAGAGTCCTACCCGATTGCTGAACTTCTACCCTTCGTCGGACCCTCGTCGGAGTCCTATCCGACGCTGAACTTCTACATGACGTCGGACTTCTACCCTTCGTCGGAGTCCTACCCGACGCTGAACTTCTACCCAATGTCGGACTTCTACTCCTCATCGGAGTCCTACCCGATGCTGAACTACTACCCGTCACTGGACTTCTTCCTGATGTCAGACTTTCGTCGATTGTCAGACTTCTAAAACTAACATCGGACCTCTGCAAGATTTCTAGAAGAAGAAGGAGAAGACTCTTGCTCAGTGAGGGGCCCTGAACCTATACAGGGCCGGGGGAATGCCTCAAATGAAAGAAGAGAGGGAGAGGAGAAGAAAGGTGCAAAGGTTAAGGCCCTAGGGGGGTCTATTTATAGGATGGGTAGGGGTAGTTTTTTTTTTTTTTAAATTTTGGGTGCCACGTCATCAGCCACGTCAGCGCCACATCATCAGTCTGTCCTACGTGTCATTGCCATATCAGCAATCTGTAATGCATGGCACTGCCACGTTATCACTATGTCCTATGTGTCCTGTCCATATCAACCACAACCCAACAAGTCATCGGTGACACCTCAGCCACGATCTGCATGTCATGGCCATGTCAGTCACGACCCTATGAGTTGTGGCCATGTCAGCCATGACCCTATGAGTCGTGGCCATGTCAACCACGACCCTATGAGTCGTGGCCACATCATCCATAACCCACTAGGTCATGGGTTACACGTCAGCCACGATCTGGGTGTTGTGGCCACGTCATCGATCCGTCCCGCATGTCAATACCACGTCATCGATCCGACATACGTGTCACAGCCACGTGATCGATCCATACAATGTGTCAATGACACGTCATCGATCCGCCCTACGTGTCACAGCCACGTCATCGATCCATCATGTATTTCAATAACATGTCATCGATCTAACCTACGTGTCACTGCCATATCATCGATCCATCTTGCATTGCACTGTCATGTCATCGGTCCGCCCTACGTGGCACTGCCACGTCAGCATCCTGCAAAACAGCCCATGCCTTCCATGGGATTCAAACCCAGGATCTTGAGCATGGGACCAAAAAGACTAACCACTCTTCTATATGGGATGAGTTTATAAATGCCTCTTTTTTAATTTAAATTATAACGTTTCAGCTAATAGGTGCAACATTAGCTACAATCATGCATATCATGACCATGTTAGCTCTACCTTAACATAATGAAAACCAAGATCTTGTGTGTTATGACCATGTCGACGTCACGTCAGCCACAATCAAGTGCCACGTCAGTGCCACATCTTCATGCCCAAATTTGGGCCCAAAAAAGCTAAATCAAAGATTTTTTGGGCCCCCGAAATCATTTTTCAATGTTCCGGACTCAATTTTGATACCTTTAAAGCCGATCGGGACCTCTAAGCTCAAGATTAGGTTATTTCCAAACTTCGAATCGCACGAAGAAATCCTCAAAAATTGTGACGCATATTTTCAGACTTTTAGAGTTTTGACGTCCAAAAATAGGGGGCAACTGATACATCCTCAAAAAATTATCTTGATCGGGCACGAATCTCGAGGCAAAACCAAGTCGGAAGCTTCCAAAATTAAATTTGGGATGATCCAAACTCTGATTTCAGCAAACTTAAGTTGAACTAAGCGTCTCAAAAATACGAACCCAACAACACCAAATTCAACCCGATCTGAGCCTACATGGTTCCAAATCAAGGGTCTGAAGCGTTGTTGCAAGATTCAAACCATAATTTGGATTACAAAACGATCTCCAAATGTGACATCCTTATAATCGAATCGAGCGTCTCGACGAGACAAATCCAACGAGCCTAAGATCGCCAAAATCCGATATCTCTAAGACCTTCAAATGCCCATCCAACGGTTCATGATTAAGGGATTCAATATCGGCCATCCATTCAAACCACTCCTAACTACCCTTGATCTTCCACCTATTTACGCGCCATGCCACTCACAAAAATCTATAAATAGAGCCCCCTATTCTCTTGAAAAAGGGACCTAATCCTAAGAGAGAAAGAGAGAGCTCTTGCCTCCTAGCTCCTCCTCGACCACCGCCGGAGTTCCGTCGGACCACCGCTTGACGACGTTGCTCCGCTGGACCACCACCTGAGGCCCTGCACTTTGCCGGACCACCATCTAAGGCCTTGCTCTTTGCCAGACCACCACTACCCGAGGCCCTGCACTTCGCCGGACCACCATCTGAGGCCCGACTCTTCGCCGGACCACCACCTGAGGCCCTGCTCTTCGTCGAACCACCACCTGAGGCCCTGCTCTTCGCCAGGCCACCACCTGAGGCCCTGCTCTTCGTCGAACCACCACCTGAGGCCCTGCTCTTCGCCAGACCACCACATGAGGCCCTGATCTTCACTGGACCACCACCTGAGGCCCTGCTCTTCACCGGACCACCACCTGAGGCCCTGCTTTTCGCCGGACCACCACCTGAGGCCCTGCACTTCGTCGGACCACCATATGAGGCCCTGATCTTCGCCGAACCACCACCTGAGGCCCTGCTCTTCGTCGGACCACCACCTGAGGCTCTGTTCTTCGCCGAACCACCACATGAGGCCCTGCTCTTTGCCGGACCCCCACCTGAGGCCCTACTCTTCGCCGGACGACCACCTGAGGCCCTACTCTTCGCCGGACCACCACCTGAGGCCCTGCACTTTGCCAGACCACCATCTGAGGCCCTGCTCTTCACCGGACCACCACCACCCGAGGCCCTGCACTTTGCCGGACCACCACCTAAGGCCCTGCACTTTGCCAGACCATCACCTGACGTCCTCAAACTCCGCCGAACCATCGCCTGACGCCCTGAGCTTTGCCGGATCATCACCTGACGTCCTCAACTCTATCGGTCCACTGTCTAAGGCCCAAAGTTCTACCATACCATCATCAAGGGCCCGAAAGTTCTGCCAGACCACCGGGAGACCCTGAAGTTCTGCCAGCGCGACCTTAGGCGTTCAAAAGCCTCTAACTTCCACCTTACGAGTGATACTTGTAATCTGATTGCCCTTGGAGGTAGGTCAGGCCCCTGTAATCTGCTCAAGTTCTAGTGGAATCATTTCAACTGGGCCCGGCCCCCTGGTATTTCCCTTTTTCAGGATTTTTCACGTAAAAAATATTGTGTTCTCTATGTATGAGCTGGATATTCGTACAACGCTAAGATGTGAAATTCTAACTCTATCGCCGCGTATATGTAGAAGGATTTTATGTCTTAATGATATATGAAAATTTAGCACACAAATAGAGAACTGAAATGATAAAAACATTATGATTTTTACGTGAAAAATCCTGAAAATGGAAAAAAAACAACAGGACCCTGTCGAGTTGAAATGATTTCACTAATGTTTAAGCAAACCAAAGTAGTCAAACTGCCCCTTAACTCAAGGATAATGCAAATACAATGTGTTGAAGATATTACCAAATTTTAGATGGATATCCTTAGGCTCGGATGAAAGACAGATGTTGGAAATATGGTGGCAGTTGATGAAAGGATGGAAGTTCGATGATGGTCGGTGGTGGGGAAGAAATCAGGCGGTGGTCAACGAATGGAAGGAAGTCTGGAAATGGTCAGTGGTCGGGAAAAGATCCAGCAATAGTCAATAATCAGATAGAAGTCTGGGCAAAAGTTCGGCGACAGTCGGTGATTGAGAAGAGATTCAGCGGTGGTCGACGTATGGATGGAAGTCCAGTGACGGTTAGGTGAAAGTTTGGCAATGGTTGGTGATCAGGAAGAAATCAGGCAGTGGTTGGCGAACAGACAAATGTCCGGTGACAATCGGTGGTCAAGAAGAAATCCAGCGGTAATCGATGATCGGACGAAACTCAGGCGACGATTTGGTAAAAGTTTGACGATGGTCGGTGATAAGGAAGAGATCCGGTGGTGGTTGATGATCGAACAGAAGTCCAGTGACGGTTGGGCGAAAGTTCAATGACGGTCGATGGTTGGGAGGAGATCCGATGGTGATTGACGATCGGACGGATGTCCGGCAACAGTTGGGTGAGAGTTTAGTGACAGTCAGTGGTCGGGAAGAGAACCGATAGTGGTTGATGATTGGACGGAAATCCAACAACGATCGAGTCAAAGTTCGGTGACGGTTGGTGTTCTGGAAGAGAACAGGCGTTGGTCAATAGTAAGAGAGCTCCCAAAGTTATCTCCTTTTCTCCCTAACCCCCTATCGAAGAATGGGGGGCTCTTTATAATTTTTTTTGGGAGTGGCATGAATCGTAATATATGTAAAAGATCAAGTGTATCTTGAAAGTGTTAAATCAGACGGCTCATAGCAATTCCCTTGATCATGAAGCATTTATCAAGCATTTAGATGCCCTAGAGATATCAGAATTAAGCGATTATTGGCTTCTGAATTTGTCTCATCGAGCCGCTTGATTCAACTATATGCTTGTCATATTTGAGTATCATTCGATCATCCAATTAATACTTTGAATTCTTTAAAAATGCTTTGATCCTTTAATTTGAGCCCATATGAGTTTGGATTAGACTGACTTTGGTGACGTTGGGCTCATCTCTCTGAGATGTTAAATTTGACTATAAGTTTATTAAAATCAAAGTTTGGATTATCCTGATTTTAATTTTAGAAGCCTCAACCTCATATTTGCTTTGAGATTCATGCCCGATCAAGATGAATTTTTGGTGATGTATCAAAAATATTAATAAATATTATATTGCTTTAATATAAAATTTTAATATATAACATTAATTTAAATGCAAAATTTTATGAGTTTAGGGTTTTTTGGGGACTACTATAACATTTTACAAAGTTGATTTCAAAGTTGTTGAAAGAAAAGTAAATTTTTTAAAAGCTGATGTGAATATTATAAATTTTTTTTAATTGTTACATGCTTTCTTAAAGCTACCATACATCAGTAATTCTTGTTGTAAAAAAAAGCTTCTTATAATAGAAATTTATGTAAAGAAGTGAAAAAGCACAAAAAGTGTTTGTATCTCAAATAAATCATTAAACTTTATCGTAATTACAAGCTATATCAAGATATTCTCAGAAATTTTTTTTACTAAAATTGAGTTTTGCTAACTTTTTTTTTTTTTTTGAAAATGTAGTTTTTAAATTTAAGATTAATGTGTATTAATATGACTCCAGCAAAATTATATGATCTGTATGAATCTCGAGATAATCTTTGAATTAGAAACTTTTAAAATTAAAATCACGTCATCTGATTAAGTGAGAGGAACTATAAAAGTAACACTTCTTGAAAGATAAGATTGTGGAATAGGCTTAGTTGTTTTGATCATATATTATGGGTTAATAAAATTAACGTGGAATGATTAGAAAAAAAGGGCTAGGTCAAAGGCAAATGGACAAAATTGTGTAGAAGATTTACACAAAATACTTTTAATTACTCATGCAATACTCATAAGAAATGAATAATTTCAACTTTGGAATATTTAATTAAAACTTCTTTTAACTAACAAAGATTTAAGATTTTGCTGCACATTTTGCTACCAGTACTGTTGGCACTTGTTTTATTGAGTTTTTAACTTCTTATGTTTTTTGTTTTTTGTTTTATTTGTAAAACTCACAGGAGGGGCCTATACGTTAATTAAAAGCGAGGTTACAAGTCCTTACTGAATCCAAAGCCCTCTAAAATATGACATTTGAAGCAAAACCTACGAGCCTTATATTCAACTAAATACAATAAATAAACAAGAAACAAAACAAGCCAAACAATAAAACCAGCTAAAGAAGCAACAACCAATTGAGATCACAAAGAAGCCATAGCAGCCATGAAGTCTCTAACTTGCAAAAGCACAAGACAAAACAGAGAAATGCAAAAAGGAGCCACAACAGAACAGGAGCCCACAAAGGTTACCAGAAACCCTAATAGACCCCAAAGCGGGCCATCCAAAACAACCAAACATCAACAGAAGCCCCAAAACCCCCTAACCGAATAACAAAACCACGTAAACAACAAGCCAAAGAGAACCCACAAACACCCAAATGAGGCCCAAAAGCAGAAGACAAAACCCATACACCAAATTACTTCTTCCTAGTTTTTCACCTATGGCGTTTGCTTCCACCATGAGAAGAGGCTTTCTGAACAATAAGATTCACATTCAAATTATATAGCTCATCCACTGGCTCATCCAACTCATTCCCATCATCCCCGCAAGGCTAAGAGACATACCCATCCAACTAATCAGATTGATCCACAAGAGTTTTTATCACATTGGAAGACAATTTAGCTTTCAAATCATCAGAGGACATAAGCGCACTTGGCACATCAACAAACATCACATTCCCATTCTCCCTCATGTTACAGGGCAAGATATAAAAATCAACAGCATTATCATCACTCTCCATAGGAACATCAGCAACCAAAGCATCCAAGGGACTAGTAGCATTACAGGGCATAGGTTTCAATAAACCCGAATAACCACCAGAATTCACAAGAGCAACGACATCCTTTCCAACATCAAAACTAGTGGACGAAATGGGACTAGCTCTAACATGAAACAAATAAGTATCTCCAGCCGTATCTGCCCTACAACCATCTTGGAAAACACAATTACTGGACACAGGCAAAACAGAAATCGACGAATCCCCAATAGCAAGACCAACATCTGACGGATCAACCCCCACAATAGGGGCTAACCCATGAGGAACAGCGCCCCCAGCTTCCACCCCACCAGAAAAGGATTCAACACCAGCTGGAACATCAGATATAGCATTCACATCATTCACCACCAAATTATTAACAGGTAAAGCAGGAGTTGAAGTATTAATAACAACATTAAAAGGATTATCCTTAACAACAATGTCATCCCCATCAAAAATAATAAGAGTATTAGCATTATTAGGAATAATCTCTAGGCCAAAAGACAGGAGATGACATTCACCCCTCAAATGACCAATGCATTTATAGTGAACACAAAAGTGAGGGAATTCTTCCATCTCAATATGTTGAATATACCCAAACTTTTCAGGACTGTTCCACACTCTATCAGGATACTGTTTGGTGATGTCAAGTTTGACCAACACACGCGCAATAGACGGACGAGAACAAATAGAAGTAGCATTGTCAACCTTCAACGGATGACTAAATAGAGATCCCAAACCGTGAAGGATACGTGGGGAGAAGAGGTGCGGTCTCAAGTTTGGAAAAGAAATTCAAATTAGGATAACAGATGACTCCACACCAATATCAACTAAAGGGGACCATTTAGTTAGTTTCATGTAACAGTTACTAACAAAATATTATATATGACAGAAAACCCTACTGTAATCTAGATCATTCACTAACTTTATCAGCACATGTGACATATCCAACAGCGTAATCGTAAAAGAGAAGGAGCTTCCTTGAAATAATCACTAGCAACATCGGTGACGGCGCTGGCCGCCGAAAGAAGGCAAGGAGAATAACCCTAGCAAAGCGGGTGGGATCTCTTAATCCCAATTGTCTTCATAATATATATATATATTCCAATTGTCTTGATGTTTTTAAATTCTTATGTATCATGCAACATCAAGTTCTAGGTAGGTTTATCATTTTGTCGGATTTGTTTTATTTATTTATTTATTTGAAAGCGTCAAAAAATATATATTTTGACGAGTGTCAAAGATCCAAAGGGAGCCCAGAGCTCATCACTCAGTGGATTCTTCACTGTTCATTCGCTTTGGTGTCAACCAGAGCGTGTAGAGGTTTACTGTCAAACAAATAATAATTCTTCGTAATAGCACAAATGCCAAGTAAAACAAATTGGAAATGCAAATTTTAAAAAGATAAACGGCAGTTCGACAAAAAATCTGTTACAAATTTATGGGCACAAAATCAGAGAAGTAAAACATTAAATTGCAAATCGATTCTAAATACCGAATTATTGAATATTTAATTTAAAGAATAATTAAAAAAAAACATTTGAATTTATGCTTCATACGGTGAAAAATTACGCATGTTTTTCTATGTCTTATGGACTGATTGTGGTCAATTTATTTTTGTTTTTTATTTTATTTTTAAAAAATATGTTTGATTATTATTTTAAACTGTTTTATTATTTTCAAAAAAAAATTAAGCTATTTTTAAAAATATTCAAAATGATGTCATAACATTGAGAATATCATAATTGCCATTGTCCTTATCCCGGTTATTTGTAAACTGTTTTAACAATGAGAAATTTGACTTTGTATGACCCATAAGCAAAAATTAAAGAGACTTACTCGCCATTTTTTTCTTATGAAAATATACTTAAAAGTATATTTTGGACCAAATCACCTCAAATAAAAGATAAAAAATCTTGCAATTATATATTGATTTTGAGAGTAAAAAAATCTTAAATGGGTTGAAATTAGGGGTGTCAAAATCGGGTTTCGGGTCGGGTTCGAGTCGAACCCGCAATGACCCGCAGCCTAAACGGGTTGATCCTAACCCGACCCGGGTAGGGAAACGGGTCAGAAAACTGGACCCGGACCCGACCCGTCGGGTTGGCGGGTCGACCCGACCCGACCCGGGTCGCGAAGACGGATGCGCAGGCGAGTGCGGGTGAGCGCGCGCGCGGGCGAGCGCGCGGGCGCGCGGGCATGGCGCTAAACAGGTTTTCGGGTTGACCCGGCAACCCGTCGGGTCAACCCGAACCCGGCCCGTTTTTCAAACGGGTCGAATTCCTGAACCCGAACCCGACCCGTTTTGAACTCGGGTCAGGTTCGAGTCGGATTTTCCGGGTCGGGTTCGAGTCGGGTTTTCGTGTCGTGTCAAATATTGACACCCCTCAACTTGAAATATTTGAATTAGAACATAATTTGATCGCTATTTAGAACATTGCTTAAACCAAAGTCAGGTTCGAATTGTTTCAAACTTTGTTCGAATATTATTTTGATAGGGTTCCAATTGAGTACAAACTTAATTATTTGAACTAAGTTCAAAGATGTTTGGCAGTTGGAGATCCAGGTTGCAAACCCCTTTGCTCCTTCACCTCTCGCTCTGTTATCATGTGTTGCTAGTCACATGACATCTCGTTGCTGCTCATATGACATCTCATTAAGCCTATCCCACGTCGTCAGTGGCTTCCTCAACTCTCGTTGCGAACCGTCAATCCCTTTTGAATGTCACACCGCTTGTTGATGCCTTTTCCTGGCAAGCTTTCATCATGAACTCCCTTTTCTTTCAGACGTCATCAATTGTAATGTTGTCATCCCCTAGCAATCTCCCATCACGAACATCTAATCTCCTATCACATGCCGTTGCTATCGTCTATACCTTCTCATCATGCGCTTCCATCTTTGTTAAACTGTTTGATGACAAGTTTAAAAAAACTCCACCATTCAATTGCATCGCGAGTATCTTTGTTAAAATTCAAATAACTTTGTATCAAATTCCTTCGCGAAAAAAATGCCCGTGTCTACAATTCATAGTATTCAAACTAACTTTTTGAACACGTTTTTTACAAAAAAATTGAAATAGTAGAAATGATTCTCCAATCTGAGCCATGTAAATTCAAATTTTCCTTAAGAATTGAGTAGGAGAAAAGGAAAAAATTTAAATATGACTCATATTATAAAATTTCTCAAATTTAGACTTCGTTTGGGACAACTTTCTTACTATTTGTTATCATAATACTAAAAAGCTGTTTTAAGAAATACTAAGAAAGCTGTCACACAACTAAATCAAAATTTTGTCACAATAAACTTCAAAATTTTATAATTTATTTATCGATAAATATAACATACAAGTTAATTATGTACTAATATATTATACACATTTTAAAATAAATTTAGAATGTTATTAAAAATTTATTTTAATTTAATTTTCATCAGAATATTATGAGAGCATTTCCTCCATTTCTTAACGCTATGGCTTCTTCAGCGGCTGCACACCTAAAATTAATGCCAAAGATTTGAGTATTCGACATGAAAATTAAACACATACCGAGAAGGGAGACTCATTAAGACCAAGCAAATATAAAATTACCAAATATCATATCAATTGGTTTCTAGCAACTGTACCAAATCAGAAGAAATCAATGCACCAGATCGGAGATGATGTATCAGCGACCAGCATTAAAAATGTTGGATTATATAAGCCAACTAGTGATATAGCTTGTCAAGCATGATTATCTTAAGCGAAGCTACAGGCTAATTAGTTGCCAGAAAATTTTAGAATCTTATCAAAATGATAAATAATCGGTCAATTTATAAAAAGGAGCCTGTTTTAAATTTAAATTAATTTAAGCAACATGTTAACCAAAAAAATTAAAAATGAGCAAATACGGAGAATAGAAGACTGTACTCATAAATTGGAACTTAATTATCCGGTTGAATTGAAACCGGTACTCTATTCACCGGTTTCAATAGAAATTTATAAAAAAAATTAAATTAACATTTAAAAAAAAACGTAAATCACTTTTACGTTTTCTAAAGAAAATAAAAATTTAAATCATGTTTTTTTCTTAAAATCGTAAAATTTGATTACTTTAAAAAATTAAATTAAATACCCATTATTCATTATTATATTAAACTCAACTTAAACTTTCTAATGTTCACTCACCAATCAATTGCATAATTATAATTTAACACTTAATCCTTTCCATTTAACATATAAAGAGGCAAAAGTTGACTTTTCTTTAAACCTTTCCCAGTAACTACATCTTGGAATCTAGCCAAAAACTTTCGAATGCTTTATCTTTTATTAATATCTAATTGCAAGGAAACTTCGAACAAAGTCTTCTGTCAATCTTCGAGAAGCAAAGCCTTTTTCTCCACGTTTTCTTCTAAATGGAATATTGATAGGCGATGGGCCAAAAGAAAATTGAGTAAAATATGTATAGAGACCGGCTTTAAATCCTCCACTTAGCCAACCAACAGATATTGGATATATACTGCATATAAGAAGAGATTATTTTGTGCGGTTACCGGATGGTTCTTTCCGTCCGATACCGCTCAGGTACCGAGCAGTACTGAGTTCAGTATCGAGCTCGGTACTGTACATTTTTAGAGTGATATGTCACATTTTTATTGATCTTTGGACACATCTATTATCCGCACAGAATAATTTATCACAGATAAGAGAGCAGTGGAGAATTAGAAAATGGAAAAAAAAAACTTGTAATAAAGAACTCATATCCACGTATTAGCATGTGTACAAGAGTCAGGAATCCAGCCAATGCATGTTTGCCCAATGGCCCTGCCAAGCTTGAAAAACAATAGAGTTGCAGAGGAGATTTTAAAAATCATGGAGGAGATGATGGTGATAGATTACGTATTGAACTTTATCTTCTTTTTTTTCCTTTCTTTATAAAGAAGAGTGAATTTTTTGGTTGTTTTTCAGGTATTGTATCATCCAAGCGACATAGCGTAACGAAGAAGAAATAGTGAGAAATTAGGGCTTGTAGACAATTTTTTTGCCCAAATTCTAGATGTAGATTTGGGAGGATTAAACAATTTGAGGGTGTCAACAAGTCAGAAATTCATTGGCAGAAAGAGAGACGAGCGATAGCTCCTCAATTCATTCATTATTACGAGAGTATTTCCGTGAAATTTTATCACAAGTCAGGATTTGAAAATTTTTAATGGAAACTAGCTGGGATATCAAGAAAATTTTAGATTTGATCTGGCTAATTTTTTATGGAAAAAAATAGTACGGCAGCTTGAAGAGGTATACATATAATACTAGAAACTTAAAAAGAAAATTAATTTCTTCACAATAATTTTACAGCTGCATTTATAAAACTTTACCTCAATTCCAAAAAAGAAATCAAATATTTTTTTCTTAAAATTGCTACAAATGGGCAGCTTTGTTTGTAAAAAGTTATGCACGGGTCGAATCGAGCTCAAGTCACTCATGACTTGAGCATGAATATGATTAATTAATCGAATTTGAGCTCGAGCTATAGCTTTATTCTACTTTATTCTCTTAAAACAATATCAAATACTTGAAAAGCTTCTTCTGTTGGCTTTGCACATTAGAGAAAAGTTTACCACTTATCTTTGCTTAGCATACATAAATCTATATCTATACTACTATATAAAAGTGGCTTGGGATTCCACTCTTAGCAAATCTTGATCGTTCATCTATAAATTTTAAATTAATCTATAGCGTTCATATATGACTCTACAAATTCTATCATTTATTACTTCCTATAAAATATTTATTTACATTTATAAAGTAAAATTAATATCTAATGTTCAGTTTAGACGCTTCATATTCATTATATTTCGGTTCTAATACTTTGAACGAATTAAATTTCATTTAATGAAGGGGCGTTTACATTGCTGAGCAGTTAAAAATAAATAACATTTTTTTTCGTTCAAATTTCAATTAAAGTAGTGGTTTCTAATTCATCATAGTTATTGCTGCCAAACGGTTCTCAAATTAAATACTTCCCCTTCGGCTTCACCGTCGAGCATTTTCCATATTATGCGAGCGTTTCACTTCTCTAATTAAAAAAAAAAAAAAAAACCTAGGCAAACGCAACAACACTTCATCTCTCACTCTCGCTGATTATTTCCGCTAATCCCCCACTCTCCCTTTCGCTATTCTGCCAAATCCTGACATCCTCGCCTCCAGCCTTCCTACCTCCCCGAAAGTCTTCCCGCTCGCGTAAGAACCGACCTTGGCGTGAGGTCGTCGCCGGTTTGCTGTTCTCACCAAAAAAAGGTTGGAGAATCCATCATTTGTGTTTCTTTTCCTGCTTATTTTTTGGGTTGAATCTGCCAGTTTTTTATTCGTTTCTTTCTCAAGCTCTTCTCTTCTCCAATTTCTCCCGCGGTATTTCCAAACTTTGTTCTCGCTGCTCTCTCATGTGATGATTTTATCTCCTACTCCAACTTATATAGATATATAAATAGTTAATGCCAAAGAAAAGGACCTTTTGTGCATTTACACTAAAGTTTCTTGTCATTTAATTAACTACACGATCATTGGCCACCCTTCGCTGGAGATCTCGTTAGCAAACCACCTCGCCGCATTGTCTTGTCTGTCGCCGAGCATTTCACCATTCGTGAAGGTATGATTTCTTGTGGATAGATCTGAGTATTGTAGATTATTTTATATATATTAATCAATTTTTAAGAAAAAGACCTTCATTTGTCTATTTTTAAGATAATTTCAACGGAGCACTTGAAAAAAAAATTTTCGTTGCTTTCTTTCATTTGTCGGTTCGTTCACATGAAGATGTTTATTTTTGGACTTTTATTTCATTGCTTGCTTTCAGGTGAATCATAAGAGTTTGATAAAGTTTCAAGCAAAGCTTTTTCACTGAATCACCACGAAAGTGATGATCTTTTTCTATAACTTGAATGCATGAACTTTGTGCATCAAAAAAAAAAAAAAAACTTTGTGCATCCATGAGTATGTGCATAAATTTCCATTATTTATTTATTGTATATTCTGATCTTTGTGCTCTTTCCCTCTTTGTCAAACTTGAATGCATGATTTAATAATTTTTTTTAATTATGATTATTGTCCATTGATAGGGCCAATGCTCAACAACCGAAGCTCTTTGTGAGAATGATTGTGATTCTTATTTTTGATGAAGGTCTTGATCTTTATGGTCTAATTTTTAGCATCATTTCTCTTCTCGAGCAGGTCAATCTCGCACACACTAAGAAATGAACTTTTTGCATTTTACTAGCAAAAATTTATCATTTGGGCTGTAATTTTTTCTTCTACATTTATGGATCTCTAATTCAATATATTTTGATATTCACGGTGCGTTCATTTCCACAATAGTGGATGGTATCATTGGCAACAATATTAATATAATTTCGGCCCTTTTTGAATACCTAATATGATAATTTAATCTCATTCAAATTTCATTGATTTAATATTTAAATTAAATAATTTATCTTATAAGTAAGACTTAAGGATAAGTTGCTTTTAAATTTTATGATTACAATATTTAAAATATTTCAATTTTTCATTACTCAGTATTTTACTAATATTATTAATAATTGCAATTATTTATAGGAATAAAATTAATTCTTTTATCTTTTTATAAAACAAAATCTATACTACTATATAAAAGTGGCTTGGGATTTCACCATAGCAAATCTTGATCGTTCATTTATAAATTTTAAATTAATCTACAACGTTCATGTATGACTCTTCAAATTCTATCATTTATCACCTCCTATAAAACATTTATTCATTCATTTATTTACTATCATTATTTTAAAATCTATACTATATTATACTACTATCAAATCCTGATCATTCATTTTAAAATAAATTAACTTTAAATCCTAATCGCTGAGCCAACTAAATTCCATTAAATAAATGAGGCGTTCTCATTGCCCGGTCGTTACAAAAAAATTCAACACTTTCCCCTACACTTCTTAATTAAACAAGCCGTTCCAATTTGTCATAACTTTTCGCTGTCGAACGGTTCTCGCATTAAACAGCTCTCAGTTCCCTTCGATTTCACTGCCCAACAGTTTTCATTTATGCGAGCGTTTTACCCAATGGTTTATTAAAAAAAAAACCTAAGCAAAGCCACTTCCGCTAATCTCTCTCTCTCTCTCTCTCTCTCTCTCTCTCTCTCTCTCTCTCTCTCTCTCTCTCTCTCTCTCTCTCTCGCTATTCTGCTGCGTACTCCCGTCTTTGCGTCCGGCCTCCCGTCAATGCCAAAGTCCTCCCGCTCGTGTAAGAACCCACCTTGGCATGAGGTCACCGCCGGCCTATCTGCCTCGCCGAAAAAAGGTTTCAAAATCCACCTGATTTGTCTTCCTTTTCCTGCTTATTATTCAGGGATGAATCTACCATTTTCTCATTCTCTTCTCGCTAATCAGCTACAACTCTTCAACGTTCTGACTGCTTTGATAAATGAAATAATCTAGACCTGTTGAACCTGCTAGGTCTCTACAAGATTTACTTCACCAGCGCTTCCAATTCTTGCTTGCAATGTGGTCGCAGATTTCTTCTATTCCTCGCCAGCTCGGGCATTGCCTGCCCAAATTGTAGGAGAAACCGAGTGGGCGCTCACTGCTAGCTAATTCCAGTAATCTCTCATACACTGATTCACAGAGTCATATGCATCTCTGCCTATATGATGCTTTTTCGTTGAAAATTTCGAGATAACTTATTTTTCAAATTTCTTCCCAACCTTTCAAACTGTTGCACAATTGAAATCCACTTAACAAACCTTACTGTTTGGAGATCATTATTTATTTAGCATTACAACTTTGTGGATTCATACAGGTAATGGTTGGAACTTATTCTGGACCCGAAGAGCAAGTCAGTAGGTATGTTAATACTTCTGAATTGATTTTGACCATTAATAAATTTTTGCTCTCTATTCTTATAAATTATTCCACTTAAAAGACTTTATGTATTCATGTTGTACTTCATTATTTTCTTACATTATATTCTACCCCTTAAAATTCCTTATGTATTCATGTTATTATGCTTTCTAACTTCGCCTATTAAATTATATTTCATTTCTTCAACTGTTATATACCTATTAAATTAGTTTTTTATCCCTCTAACTTCACCAATTTCATTCATATTTATATCTAGCTCTCTCAAAAAACCCTTCGTCATCTAATTAGATTTTTGGTGAGAATGAGTTTTAAAAACTATTTAATTTATTTTGAGATGAGTGCAATATGAATTCCTCACATATCTTATAACAAATCTAACTCATTTTAGAGTCATCTTGATCAAATTTTCACATGACTCCTTTAGCTAAATTTTTTGCATTTAAACGTGGGTGAAGCAATACTAAACAAATAAACAAACACTTAACCCTATTCTCATTAAATTTTTGCTCTTCTCATTATTAAATAATTCAACACCAAATCATGTTCATATTTGCTGGTGTAAACAATCTACTACTTATAGTTAAGGGATGTAGAAAGGCAATGAAAGTATCAACAAATAGGATTGAATCAACTACAAAAGAGTTCAATGATTTCATTGACTACATACTTGAAGAGCTCAATGGGGAAAATCCAGTTCTAACATAGGCTATACATTTGGATTTGATTTTTGTACTCCTTTTTACCAACTTTGAGACCACCTCCCTCGCTCTTACCCTTGCCATCAAACTTCTTGTTGATCTTTCTAAGTCAAAGGTGTGTGTGTATATATAAGCTGAATATTATTCTAACAATTAGTTAATTGTTTGCAAACTATACAAAAAGTTTTATTATCAAATGATATTAAGGAATTTGTAAATCTATGCTACTATATAAGTTTGGATTGTGATTCTTCTCATAGATAATTCTGACCTTTCCTTTTTAAATTTAAATTAGTTCTCCACCATTTGATTTCGCACCTCTTCAAATTCCACTTCGCTATTAATTCTCTTCATGACGTCGTCTTGTCTTTTTTAGATTCGCTTGCTTCACATGAAGAAGACTTTTGAAAGAGTCGCGAAAGACGCTTATTTGCTTTTGCCAATGATGTTGTTATGTTGGACCGGAAGTCATAACGAGAGCTCATCGCAAAGGTAATGATCTTTTTCTCCTACATTCTTCTTTGGTTATTCTCCATACATTTATCTCTTTGGTTTCGTGTGAAGAAGATTTTTAAAAGAGTCGCTAAAGAAGCTCATTTGTCTTCCTCTATGATGTTGTTCTTATCGAATCAAAAGTCACAACAGAATTCAAGATTATGGAGTTAGAATTTCAGTCATATCATTTTTATTTTTCTTAGCAGAATACAATAACGAAGATAGTTATCTCGATGTTGTTTTAGATATGTTGGGTTATACATGCATAAAGTCTACATTTAGTTTGAATGATCTTTATTCAATGATTTGGTGTTTATCTATTGAATTAGTTGCCTGATTTTTTTTTATCTGCTAAGATTGTTTGTTGCTAAGAATAATTGAACTTAGGCTCTAATTGTGTAGGTTACAATTCATATTTGCTAGCTAGCAATATCATTATTTTGCACATGTTTAATCTAAATTGAGGCAATGACAACACTTAATATCTTATGTTTTTTTCCCCTCAGTGATTTGATGAAATAATTTTTCAGCATAAACATGAGTTTAGCTTATGGGTAAATCATCAAGGACACCAAACTTGTTATTAAGTTAATTTGATTGAATTAATGAAAAATGAATAAGAAACATAACAAAAATAATTGTCATAGCTTAATCGAAGTTCAAAGTTATAGAAAATGATCTTGTTCATGGTGGTTTGATAAAAGAGATTACAATCGTTCTAATGGTTAGAGGCCATTTTATGACCAACTGTATCAATATTTTACTGTTTTTTGCATTGCTTTTTATTTCATTTGATATTATAAGGGAAGCACTAAACTTGAAGTAAAAAGTCATGATTTGGGAGTTATTATATGATGTATTTGAGTTATATTTTCTTACTAGCATTTAGTCAAGGTTGCTTGGTATTTTAGCAATAGTTTTATCATTACTTAAAAAATCTTGTTTATGTTTAGTAGCATTTCATTCTATCTAATTCTATTATATGCTACTTTTTTAGTTTAAAAATAATAATTCTTATGAATCTTATATATGAAATATTTTAATATAATTTTCATATTTCTTGGTTGCATCTAAGCTACTTGTTTTATTTCATTGCTGGGATTAAAAAATGGCTATCAACGAGCATATATGTGAAAAGGTTAGAGTAGCTCAAGTAAAAGATAAGATTAGAGAGAGTTGCCTTAGATGGTTTGGTCACATAAAACGGCGGCCTTCCGATGACCTGATTAGGAGAGTAGATGTATTAGATTTTGCCTATGTTAAGAAATGTAGAGACAGACCTAAAAAGGATTGGTTAGAAAATATTCAAAATTACCTTTCTTTAATAGGACAACTTGAGAAAAAGATTCATGTAGCCGACTCCACATAGTGGGATAAAAGGTTGATGTTGTTATTTGTATCAATGAAAAAACATCAATACAACCAAACAATGCATCTTTTTTTCTGTTACTGTGGTTGTCCATCTGCATTGCATTATAATTCTCTTTATATTTGTCGACTTTGTTTAGATTGAATTTCTTATAGCGATGACTTCTTAAAATATATATTTTTTTGTTGTTGATAATTTTTTTTATTTCCTGCAATAAATGTATATAAAAAATTTACAAAGCAAGAAAGATTAGCTTTTCTACTAAAAAATTACAATTCTTTAGACATAAAATATTTGCATTCAATTACTTAATTAAGATTGGCTAAATAAATTTAAACATGTTGATAGAAAAGGTCACCAAGTGGATATTTGGTAGAACTGTGCCTTATTTTCTTGCCATCTAAATCAGCAGCCCGTTCAAGAACCTGCTCATCGGAGGTAGTAAGAAAACAACAATACTACTAAATGAAAGTAGTGTGATATCATATTATGTGCAAATATAAATGATGACATGTATCATATATGAGAGAGTGAGAGAGAGAGAGAGAGAGAGATGGGGTTTGAGGAAAATATAATTTATCCTACCGATTAGATATTAAGCATTAAGCTTCTAAATTTAAAATCAACACTATTAATTTGTGTTTTTTTTATTTAAAAACTTCTCTGCCATATATACAATACTTGTTATAGGTTTATCTTTATTAATTGGAACCACTTGCTATTATCTTTTCTTCGCATGCAATCCTTTTAAGAATAACACTATTTACCTTGAAATATAATGGTGGATCTACTTATTCAATATTCCTTTTTTTTTGCAGGAGAAAACTAGATTAAAAGTTGAGGAAAAACTCAACAAGTGCAATAAAGAAGGCTGTTAGATTTGTGTGATCTACTAGATATATATACCTTAAAGATTATCATGAAGATCACTTGTAAGTGTTGTTGTATATTTGCGTTACACTTATGTATCATTATTGTTATGCTTGAATTTTATAATGGAATTGCAAGCTATATTTCCCCGTAGGATATTTTAGCAAGACTAATGAAATTTTTGGAAATTCTCCACATGTTACTAGAGAAATTATACTCTTCAAGAAAGTTATGTGATTTCACAGTTGTTCAAATTCATGCTATTAAATGATTATGATAAAATAAAAGTTAATATATTTTTATTTTGTTTCTTTGATTAAATTCAGAAAGGTAAAGAGTGCAAATAAGGCATTAAAAAAGGGCAAAAAAGCACTTGGATGAAGCATTGACAGATAAAGACTAATTTTTTTTATTCAATCCTATCTTATTATCCAATTTAAAGAAATTATAGGTGATTTGGTCCAATTGATGCCTTAGTTGGATAATCTAGCCATATAATAATATAATTTTTTTGATTTATTTATTAGGCAACATTTTTACACTCTTTATTTATGCATGCATAGAGATAGCGTCTAATATAAAGTTCATGATATGCTTTTAAAAAAATTTAGCAATTAATTATTTTTATATTACATTTATTAAATTGACATTTTATTTTCTTAATATTCAATATTGATTTTTAATTTAAAATATTTAATGCGTATATTAATGTTAAAACTTAAAATAATTTTATTGATGGCTTTTCATCTCTTACAATTTAATTGCATTCATTCATCTATTGAAACAACAAATTAAATATGAAATTTTGACTGTTATGTATTAATTAAAAAAACTTTTTAATTATTTACCCTTCATTTGAAATAAAAAAATATTTACACTTACTAATTTGAAACATAAAAACGTGGAATTTGAAATGTTTATTTATCTATTAGAATTCTATATTTTCACTCATGGGGACTATGTTAATGATAGGATAATCTCGGATAGCTTATTTAACAATGTTTACATAACACAAATAAGGTTCATCCTCAATTAGTTTTCATTTTGCTTCATCAACAATAACCAATTCTTGAGAATATTTAATTGTTAGATGATATTATCAACTAAACTTTCATTAGCTTGTTGAAGTATTGCTAAAATTAATTATATTGTTCAAGATTGGTTGTTCCTTCTAATTTCATTTCATCATTTTTATATTTTTCTTTGGTTCACTTAAATGATCATAATTTATATTTCCTATCACTTATTTAGCTCATGCAGCCTTTAGACTTCTGCATTTTAAAGGATCGGTTTTATGCAAAAGAAATCATTTTACCTTGAAAAACAAAATCTTTTTTCATAAATTTCTTTATTATATAGAGAATAAGAAAATTTATACTTTAACATTTCTACAATTTATATGAAATCATGGACGAATTTGCTACAATTTTATTATTAAAAATATTATACTTTAAATTAAAAATTAGTTAAAAGTGAAAAGTTCTGTAAATTAAACTTATGCAAGTAATATCAATAAATTTACTTATTCATGTAATTAAATAACTATAATATTATATTTGATAAATTTTATTTTATTTTTTTAATTTTATTTTCTTACACTTAATGAACGTTCAATTATACTAGCCAATGAAATGTTCAGGAGTGAAATGCTCTGGTATAATTACACGTGAATAAAATTATAACGTAGACGTGAATAAAATTATAACGTAGCTATAATTATTCATGAATCTCTCTTTTTTATTTTTTAAAATTTATTCACGTGCACCATGTGCACGTGCATTTTACTAGTAGTAATCAAATAAGGCCTAAATCTCATTATGCAATGCAAATCTAACGTGAAAATTAAAGTAAAATAAATGAAGCAATTTAAACCACCACTAAGGGTGGCTCTTTAAACCGTTAGTAAATTATCCAGTTTTAAAATCACTGCAATAATTTGGTGTGATAATCAAATTTAATCAGATCGAGTAGTTGTGTATTTTTTTATTAAAATTTTAATTATTACGTAATTTATATTATATTTTAATAATATTTATATTTATTACGTAATCCAACTCAACTTCGGTTTAACCATCAAACCATTAATTTCTTTTTCTTCCAGTTCATTGTCAGGTTCGATTTTCACAATCTTGTATAAAACCAAATTTCTCCTAACAATTCATGAGTGAGATAAAAGGGAAAATTTAAAATATTATGACTCCTATAACATTGATGTTCTATACAAATATGCTTGAAAAAAAAATATATATTAAATGATGTTCATAGCAATCCGAAATTATAAATCAAACAGCTAAATGAAAATTTACTAAGAACAAAATTTTCAATTATTATTTAATTTATTTTTTTTATAAAGATAATATACAAGTTAACTATTCATTTATATATTAAAATTATTTTAAAAGAAATTTAGAATTTAACAATTTATTTTCATTTATTGTTGATCTGAATATCCTTCAGCTGTGCGCGGAGCACCTAAAAAATAATGCCTAAGATTTGAGATATAAATTAAACACGTACCGGCCAAAAGGCAGGCTCACGAAGGCCAAGCAAACATAAAAATACCAAATATCCTGTCAATTTGGTTTAATAGCAAGTGCACCAAATCACAAGGAAATCAATGCGGCAGATCGAAGAAGCTACAGAAGCAGCTATTGGTCTTGGGTTCGAGTCTAGGTCTGCTATTTGGGAGCTTTAGTTATCAACAAAAAGATTTTGGATTCGAATATTATTTATGTAATGTATGTATGAATTTGACTTAATTGACCTAAATGTCCTAAAAAAACATAGATGCTACAAGCAACTAGCATTACAAATCATGTACTAAAAAAAATAGAAAATAAAATATTTTGGTAAACATAAAAAAGAGAAGTTCAAATATTTAAATAATTAAAAAAATACCTTTTTAAATTTATAAAAAATATTCTTTGATATTTATATTTAATAATATGTTTTCAACTATTTAATATGTATGAGATTTGATGTCATCAAAAATTCACTTTGATCAGATACGAATCTCGATGTAAATATGAGATTGAGGCTTCAAAAATTAAAATCGAGACCATCTAATCTCCAATTTCAGAAAGCTGCACTCCAACTCTTTTATTTGTCTGTGTGCTTGATATCGTACAAAAGTACGACGCTATACTTTATATTTCTCTACCGCTGTAAAAATTTCAGGACGCAACAAGATTAATTGTCTGTTTGGCACAACTTTTTTATTATTTTATTTTTCATATGAAAATCCTAATATCGTTTGAATTCTATTTTTTTACTGTTTTCTCACTGTTTAAAAAAAATATTATAATGAAAAACTGCACTTTGAAACAAAGTTATTTTCTCCGCAATCTATATTTAAAATATTTTAGTCATCCCAAACAGACTCTCAATCTATTATTTTCAAATCTCTTAGAAGTCACCTCTAAAATTACCATGATTCTTGATCATATCCATTAACAAATCATTGCCAATTCTTTTGAGGTCTGAAGATCATTTTTCTACCATCGAGATGGAGAAATTACAAAGACATGTAAATATTAATTTCTGTTTAGCTTTAGTTAACTAGAAAAATTAGAAATGAAATCCAAGTTACTTAATTATAGTTTAGGAAATTTGGCCATATGCAGCAAACCAAATTTAAGTTAATTTATAATTGAACTCGATCGAGCCCATTTATGATAAATGGCTCACGGGCTTTACAGCCTTAAGGCTTGGTATGGAACGCAGCCCGCTAGGCCTCTTGGGCTTTCGTCTTCCAAAAGCAATGATAATCCTAAGGAATACATTTTAATCAATAATGATTTCATTAGGAACATCTCCATCTCTATAAGATAAGCCAAGATTTAATGAAATCTGTTTAACCAATAATGATTATTTATCTTTGCCCTTTCTTCTTCGCTGCACATTTTCTCTTTAAATGCTCTTCTTTATTAATTTTTTTTCGGTGTTCTTGATTGATTTGAATTGAGATTTACTATAAAAATTCTTGCTATTTTTTTATTCAGTTCTTCCTTGCACTGATAAACTATCCTCGCTCTTTTCTTAAATTTTGATTTGCTATGCATCTTTTTGAAACGTAGCACAAATTTACTTTAATCATTGTCATACAACATAGTGTCCATAATGTGTTCTTATAGCTTAGACAAGGTATGAAAAGTAAAACATATTGGTGTACATTCAAAAAATCATGCCTTTTCGAATCCTATCTTAGCCCTACATGTGGCAAGCATGCAATCATAAGATGATTTTTAAAATTGCAGTGGTACTCTCGTAGCAGTACTGAAGAAACAACCTTTTGAACCTCCTGCAGAACACTCTTATCAAGGTTTTTAGAAAGCCTCTCGATTCACTCAACGTTGTTATTCCAACATGTGCTCGCCTTAGTCCTACCAGTATTTTTGTACAAGCGTGAGGGTGCGTGAAGACATATTAGTATATCAATATTATTATTATTTGTTTTAATCAAATTTTAGGTTTACAATATAACTTCCAGCTAATAATTCTTAGTCATTTATGTTAACTAGTTGATTTCTTTTAAATAATAACTACCTCATATATAGCCTCTTGTGTAGTCTTTTTTTGGAGAGAGAGAGATAGAGGGAGAGAGAGGAGCATGATAGACTAAGTTGATTAAGAGAGGAAGAATAATTCAAGGTGGATATCATGATTCGATAGGAGTTCATGAGAACGAGGGTTTGTTCCTTGGATCGAACTTGTAGGTCAACGACATGAGGTTCTTCTTCTTCCTTTAGGCAATCTGATCTTGAAGAAAACCAAAGGAAAATTAGGTGAAATCTATCCTTCATTACATCATGCAAAGTTTCTCTTCTAGATATGAAAGAGATTTGATCTCAAGAATAGTTTTTAAGTCATGAATCATTCTTCTAGATTTTCAAATAGCTTGTAATCTATATTTTGGAAATCAATAATACAAAGATTTTACTTTTTTGCATTTCTTCACTATTTTCCATTTTTTTTCAATTTATTTAACCCTCGTGTGATTAGTAGTTCTTAATTAATGGGTTTCTCATTTTTCAAAGAATCTTGTAATGTGATTATTTGCAAGACATTTCATAAGTATTATTTATAGAGAATAGATTAATATATATTTCATTTAATAAACTATTTATTACTTATATATTATGAACATGTACTTAAATTTTAATTTTTTTAATCATAAATGAATAATCTTGTTAAAATGTCAATTGTATCATAAATTTTTAACTACAAAGATATTGATTATTCATTATTAGAGGTTAGATATGCTACATACATATAATGTTTTTATCAATGGTTGTTCTTAGTACATTATATGGCTCATATTATTATTTGTTCTAATTTACAAGAAATAACTTTTGGTAAGAGCAATACCTTTATTTGCAATTATTTATATGTAGTTATGATTTTTTTTTTTTTTGCTCTAATTTACAGGCAAGAATTTTTGGTAAGAGTGATCCCTTTATATGTAGTTATTTTTATGTAGTAGTGAACTTGAAATATGAGTTCATGCTGCATAACAAAAAAATATTAAAAAAGTCTAGTTACAATTATTTGGAAATATTATGAATATGAGGCTTAGCAGATTTAGTAAATATTAATGGCATGCCCAATCATGCTTTCGACTACGCCATCATATTCCTTGGAGACACCCACCTGACTTGATGAAATTGAGGCAAAATCTCTCTATCATAGCTCATCTAGCTCGAAAATGATCTGTTGGTTCATATCCCATCTTCTCTTTAGCATTGCCACACAATAGTATATCAAGCTCTAGCCTCCACTGAATAACCCTATAAAAAGGATAACATGCTTGCAGTTAAATACCTCCAACAATGCATTTAATGATGGCATCATCTTGAACCTTTAAAGAGCTAAATAAATGGATGAAGAAAGGCATTCTAAAACTCTACTATTGGCTTATGATTCTCATAAGAGCGCTCCAAGCATCTCTCCCTCTCCAACTTGCTAGCCCAGCACCCCCCGGCGCCTCTCGCTCTTTCGTTGACTCCCTCTCCCCCTCTTTCACTCTCTCTCTCTCTTTAATAAAAAAATATCTCAAGTTCTCAACATTCCCAAGCTCACTCATAGATCTCAATAGTACTCGACAAAGCTAAGAAAAGAACTTGTATGTTCTTTCATTTTTATTCTTCTTATAAAACCTGATGCGGTGCAGTAACACGTTAGGGGGGGGGGGAGGCGCCTCTCGCTCTTTCGCTGACTCCCTCTCCCCCTCTTTCACTCTCTCTCTCTTTAATAAAAAAATATCTCAAGTTCTCAACGTTCCCAAGCTCACTCATAGATCTCAATAGTACTCGACAAAGCTAAGAAAAGAACTTGTATGTTCTTTCATTTTTATTCTTCTTATAAAACCTGATGCAGTGCAGTAACACGTTAGGGGGGGGGGGGGCTTATACTACTGCCACCTTTTTGCTTTGGTCTCCACTAGTACATTTTCCATTTTTACTATTCTTAGTAATTAGTTATAGCCATATAAAGGCACCTTGCTTTTCTAATATCAGCAAACTATAGCAGGATAGTTCTATACACATGATCGGAATATGGAAGGAAGGGATATAGAAGAAGGGGGGGGGGGGGGGGGGGGGGGCTTGTACTACTGCCACCTTTTTGCTTTGGTCTCCACTAGTACATTTTCCATTTTTACTGTTCTTAGTAATTAGTTATAGCCATATGAAGGCACCATGCTTTTTTAATATCAGCAAACTATAGCAGGATAGTTCTATACACATGATCGGAATATGGAAGGAAGGGATATAGAAGAAATATTATACTCCACTTTTCTGCGTTATCCTTGTGTATTTCACTTTTTCTGGTGACTTGTTTTCTGCAGGTTTCTCTGATCTGTCGTCGCATTAAAACCTCACTAAGAAATTATAAACGGATTCTTCCTCCTCTCATCTATATCGAGATTATTATAATTCTTCTATTTTTTTTCTTAGCTCTATAAGGTTTTACAATGTGTATCCACTTGATAATCTAAAAAACATCATCAATCTATATAGTGGACAAAGATGGTTTAATAGAAACACTCTAAAAATATTGTGTTGGGCTTCATCTTGATCAGTCTTCGCTTTTTTATTGTATAACCATCAAATGTGTGTATTATTCCCATAAACTTTTGACACATATATTCTCCTATGTTACCTCGATTTACTAAGTTATCTCCCTCGACATCTAGTCTTCTTCTTAATCTAGATTGAATTTCTTGAGATAAAGAATTACTGTGTTGAATTTATTCATATGCTTTCATAGATGCTTTGCTTCCTCCATTTAAAGAGTGTATAGTTGCTTATTCAGAAAAAAAGCCTAATGGGACAGATATAAACATCTCCTTGATTGTGTGGGATCAAGAATGTTTGAATATCTTCTCAATGTGATAGTGAAGATGGGATAGATATGAATATTTCTTCAATGCGAAAAAGAAGATATCCAAGGGATAAGACTTACAACTTGACCGTGTGGAATCGAGTAAATTTAAACATCTCCTCAATATGATAGAAATGTCAAAATATGACTTACAACTTAGTTGCCTATGACACAGAAAACACATGTCTTCTAAATATGTAGGGAAGACACCTAAAATGCACTAGAGCGCCTTGATTATTCCCTCAACGTCGTAGAGGAGATACAGAGAACGGAATGAAATAATGAGGATAATGGGATTTATAGCCTGATTATGTGACATATATGTCCAGCATGGTCAATCACTCTGCCTGCTGGAATCATAAACTAGGTGTATTTGTGTTTTAAGCCTAACCTAAGAGTGAACGGTGTGTAAGCATATAACCTTGCTCGCCTATACAATTCTTAACCTATATAGTGTGAATGTATCATAGAGCAACAACCTATGCAAATAGTGAGTCTAGTGTTAAGCAATAAAAAAATATATATATAAGAGTGTCAAGTTCTACTTTGTTATGTTTCTTAGATTTGCTACCTATAGTTTACTCAAAACAAACATCAATGACATAGCATAATAATAATATAGCTCTGATCACATCACATTTTATACACATTTATGAATATGTAATATTTTAATCAATATAAACCTGTATAACAAATAAAGATCATCTAACATATTCATATAAATTGATTTTTATTTTTATGCAAAGAAAATAATAATTATGAATACTATATTGTGTTTAAATTGAATTATTTCCATTGACATTAAGATTGATTATTAAATAAAAATACTCATAGTATCTAAATGATTAAGTTTTCATTATAAAAATCCAAATGCATGATCCTATGCACAATAAGTGACTATGAGTATTATATTTAAGTTAAAAAATCACACTAATTATTTAATATTAAATTATTATTTAATATAAAGTATTTTATAATTACAATTATAAATATATGTAAATTTTAAAGTTCCGTTAAAACTCTCTAAATCTAATTGACTCAAGCAGTTGGAAAGTGCATAATTTCTTAATCAAATTGTTTTAAATATATATAATTCAAAAAAATATAAGGATAAGAAAAATAATCAGTAAGAAAAAAGTAATTTTTGAGCAGAAATGAAACTTAGCTGTGACGGCGGAATGGACGAAAGTTTTGCAGTGATTGAGGTCGAATAGGAGATTAGTATACAACTCATCTTGGCCTATTGGTTGAGAGCTTAGGCTATCAACTAAGATGTTTTGAGTTCGAGTTTTGTGTATACGATGTGTGTGTGAGTCTGTCTTAATTAGCCTAAATATAAATAAAAAAAAGGTGATTTGTCGAAATATGAGAGATGCTACAGTATTTAATCCTCGGCTTAGGCTATAGTGCAGAGGACTTGATGATTTTTTTTTTAGTATGTAGCAATTATTCGGCTTTGAGAGATTTGTACAGCCAATGCGAAGAGAAGATGGGCTTTTTGAATGGCTAAGGGACCGTTTGGTATGTAAAAAAGGCATGTACCGCAAAAGAAATGTAATATTTTTAAAATATTTTAAAATTATTTAGATGAGTCTAAAATAAATACATATAATAATAATTTTATTTAGTTTGAAATAAAATGAATATAATATAAAGCCAAATGATAATAGCAGTCGGTGCCAGATAAAGACAATGATAGCGACAACTGGATGTGATGGTAGGCGTCGATTGCCAGCATAAGTGGTGGCAAGGGGCAGGCAGAGATCGTCTTTAGCCAAATTTGTGATCACAACTAGGTATGTGATGAAGCGAAGCTAATGAAATGATACAATAAGTTTCTAAAGCTCAAAATAGCATGGTTCAGTAAAGCAGATAAAAGTAACAAGAAGACATACATTGCCTGAAGGTTTTCATATATATCGTTGTTTCATCCCGCATACATTTGCTTATATAAGTAAAAGGTAGGTATTTTAGGCGTACATGTACACAGAGAAAGTGGTTTTGCTTTACACGTGTATAGTGTAGATGCATTAGTCTGTTTTAAACTAATGGTGATGATTTTATTTTCTGGATGGTTGATGCTCCACTGCGGCTGAGCTTGCAAGAGCCGTTATTACCCCCTCGCAAACTGATGAATCCTGTTGAATAGTCATTTTGAGTCGTAGATGTTGAAATCTGGAGGTAGGAAGTGGTTTGGTGAGGATATCTGCTATCTGGTCTTGAGAGCTGATAGGAATTACTCTAATGGTTTGAGAGTTGATGTGATCACTTATGAAATGATAATCAATTTCAATATGTTTTGCTCTTGCATGGAACACAGGATTGTTGGCTAGTGCTATAGCTGAAATGTTATCACAGTGTATGTTGATTGGTGCATAAATTAGAATATTGAAGTTCTGCAGCAGGCATCAAAGCTAGATGACATCTACCGTGGCTGTTGCGAGAGCCCTGTATATGGCCTTGGTGGACGATCAAGTGACTATTTGTTGCTTTTTCACTTGCCACAATATCAAGTTTGGACCAAGATACATGCAATGGCCATAGATTGAGAGTCTGATGATCAGATTTGTTGCCCAGTCGGTATCGCAGAAGGATGTGAGTTGAAGCGGACCCTGTTGAAGACATAGTCCGAAGATCGTCGTTCCTTTGATATATCGAAGAATCTGTTTAAGCAGTTGAAAGTGCTCAGGGAGAAGTGATTACATGTGATGACTCAGTTGATTAACGAAGAAGCTTATATCGGGTCTAGTAATGGTTAAGTATTGGAGTGATCCAATTAGCTGACGGTAAATAAATAGGTCTGTTGTGGTTTGATTTTGGGCGGGGATTTGAGGTGATTTGGTAGGAGATGGTGTAGCTAGTGATTTGCATTGAGACATTCTAAAGTTGATCAGAATTGAAGTGGCATATGTAGATTGATTGAGGAAGATGTATTTCTGATTGGTAGTGATTTGAATGCCAAGAAAGTTGGAAGGAGTGCCTAAGTTTTTATAGAGAATTTGGAGTTGAGAGTGTGAAGAAGTTGAGGGCTGGCATTGGTGTTGTTGCGTATGATGAGAATGTCATCTATGTATATTAGGAGATATATTTGATTGTGGTTATGATTATATATAAGTAGAGTGGGATCAACCTTGCTTTGATGAAAGCCTGTGGAGAGGAGATATGTAGAGAATGTGGTGAACCATTGGCGAGGGGGTTGTTTGAGGCCATAAATGGATTTTTGGAGAAGACAAACATGATTGGGGAATTGGTTATCATAAAATCCATGAGGTTGCTCCATGTTGACCATTTCATTGAGAGATCCGTGTAGGAAGGCATTAGCGATGTTTATTTGTTGGATGGGCCATTATTTATTAAGGGCTATTGTGAGAAGCATGCAAATGAATGGAAGTTTGGCTATAATGCTAAAGGTGTCAAAATTATCTACTCTATATTTTTGGTGATGACCGTGGGTGACGATTTGGGCTTTGTATCGAGCTATGGTACGATCAGCGTGAAATTTGGTACGATATGTCCATCTACATCCTGAAATGGTATAATTGGTAGGAAGATGTACAAGTTGCCAATTATGTTGTTACTGGAGAGCTAGGAATTCATCTGTCATAGCTTTACGCCAATGGTAGTGTTTGTTGGCTTCGATGAAGGAAGTGGGATCGGGAGATGAAGAGGTTTGATGGATCAAGTTCATGAGAACTTTGGGTTTAAGGTGGCTTGTTTGTGAATGGGTGGTCATTGTGCGGCGAGATGGGATGTTAGGAAGTTGTTTAGTGTTGTGGAAAGTTGGAAGCTCATTAGGTGGTGAGGTGGAGTGCTCGGAGAGGGGAGAGGCATTTAGTGGTAGGGTGGGATGATGCTCTAAAGTATGTTGGGAAGAAGTAGGCTGATTTGTATCTGAGAATGGTTGGTTTAAGGAGGTGGAGGAATTGAATCGTGTGGGTTAAATGTGAGATGTTGGTATAAGCAATGTGGATTGATGAGTAGACGTTGGAGATGTCTGGGCAGCGAATGTGATATGAGCATTGTGGGGAAAAATTGATTCATTTAATCTGCCATGCCGCGATATGATGGTTTTTTCAGTGGATGGGTTTAGACATTTGTAGTCTTTTTATGTGTCGGAGTAGCCAATACAGATACACATTGGAGCTCGAGGAGCTAGTCTGTGTCGTTGGTGGGATGGTAGCCATGGATAGCATGCATATTCAAATGTTTTGAGATGAGTATAAGTTGGTTTTTGTTTGAATATGATTTGGAGGGGGGATGTGTTACATAGTATTGGAAATGGTATGCGGTTCATGAGATATGTGGCCGTGAGTAGAGGTTCAGTCCAGAATTGAAAGGGGAGTGAGGCTATATGAAGAAGAGTTCTAGTAGTTTCAATGAGGTGTCGGTGCTTGTGTTCTGCAACGCTATTTTGTTCAGGAGTGTATAGACAATTGTTTTGGTGTTTAATGCCATGAGTTTGAAGGAAGTTTTAAAAATTGTGATTGGTATATTCGGTTCTACCATCTGTTTGAATGATTTTTATTTTAGATGAGAATTGATTTTCAAGAAGAGTTTTGAATTTGGTGAAGTGATGTAGAACTTCAGTTTATGTATGCATAGGAAAAATTGATGTAAATCTTGAGTTGTCATCCACAAATATAATGTAATAAAGATAATCTTATACAAAAGAAACATGAGATGGTCCCCAAACATAAGAGTGTATTAGTTCTAAAGGTTTATATATATGATTGGTAGACTTAGGGAAAGGTAATTGTGTGTTTTTGAAGACATACATGAAGAACATACAAAAGCTAAAATAGAAATATTCAAGTGCTTGTTGTGCTTGGAAATAGTTGAAATTATTTGTGGATAAGGATGACCAGGATGATAATGCTAACATAGATTGGAGGAAGTGGAGGCGAGCATAGCTTTAGCTATTGGAGAGTTGTTGATTGGATATAAGTCATTATGGGAAGTTCCTTGAAGGAGAAGTTGGTTTGTCTGCAGATCCTTTAGATGAAAGCCATTAGGAGAAAAGGAGATAAAGACATTATTATCTTTAGTGAGATTGAAAATGGTGAGAAGATTATGGGATAGAGAGGGGACATGTAAGACAGAAGGTAGAGTGAGCTTACTTGATGGAGCTGGTAGGATACCTTTACTAGTATGGGAAATCAGAAGTGAGATACTGTTGCCGACTGTAAATTCGATCTATGTCGTTTATGGTGTGGGATCAATAAGGTTGTCAAAATGTAGAGTCAGATGCGAGGAAGCGCCTGAGTTGACGTACCAATATGTACTGGGCGTTTGAGAAGCAACTAGTGCGGTTGGGCTTTGAGGTGTGTACTTGGGGTTCATTCAGTGCCAGCAGGTAGTAGCAGTATGGCCGTGTTTGCCATAGATTTGGCAAATGATAGGAGAGATGTTCAATCATCTAGGTTTCTGAGGTGGAGTGCTGTGTTGGGGTTGAGGTTGGTTGCGACCTCAGCCACGATATCCGCGTCCTTTAAAGACGTAGAGAGTAGAGTGTCAATCAGGGGGCGGTGGGTATTTATTTAATTCTACTAAGAGGTTGATTTCCTCGTTGATTAGAAGTGAATAGAGATCTTCTAGGCTTATTGGAGTGAGCTTTGTGCGTATTGGAGGCTTGATATTGTGGAGGTAAGCCGTTTGATATATACTAGATAATGTCTTCTGGATCAATGGATGATCCTACAGTTGCAATGTTGTCGACCAGGGTTTTGATGTCTGTGAGGTACCAAGACATAAAGAGTGTTGACGTGGAGATGTTGTGGAGTTGGTTCTTAAGTTGAATGACTTGAGACTGGTTGGAAGCTTGAAGCCTTTTTTCAATGGTTAGCTAGATTTCCATGCTTGAGTCCAAATGAAGAACATATGGTAGAATAGTTGCTGTAATGGTAGAGCGGATGGCAGAGAAAATGTTTTGATCAATGAGCATCCATGTGTTATATTTTGGATAAAGTTCTGAATGCCTGGAAGGTCTGAGGTGTAGTCGCGGAGGAGGTAGGAGAGTTCTGTCCAGAAATTGAATAAATCCATTAGGTCTAAATAACTTGAGGATCTGTGAGCGCCAGGTAGGATAGTTATTATTGGAAAGTTGGAGTGGAATGAGGTGTTTGATGTTTGAGATGATGAATTTCAGTGAGGAGGGTATTTGGGTTTCGATTTTTGTGATACCCGCAGCCTATTCTCCCATCTGGGAGGTTGCAGAGAGATCCATAGGGAAGAGGTATCATTAGGCAGTAAGCTCTGATAATATAAAGAAATGATACAATAGGTTTCTAAAGCTCAGAATAGCATGGTTCAGTTTAGCATATAAAAGTAACAAGAATACATAGCATTTCCTAAAGGCTTTTGTATATATCACTATTTCATCCGGTATACATTTGCATATATAAGTGAAAGGCAGGTTGTGTAGGTGTAAAGGTACTCAGAGGAAGCAGCTTTGCTTTACACGTGTAGAGTGTAGATGCATTAGTCTATTTGAAACTAATGGTGATGATTTTATTTTCTGGATGGTTGCTACTCCACTTGGGTTGAGCTTGTAAGATTGCTTATATAAGCAAAGGTATGTGTGTGACTAGGATATGGTCATAATGGGAAAGCCTCAATTTAAATTATTGGGTGTGCAAGTGTCATCCTGACCAAACTGAAAGACTCAATGGCGACTAAGAGAGATTATTACGTGCAGAGTCCGGACGTCGTCCAGACTCCAATCAGAACATGCCACATCAGCCTGTACACACAATGTGTACAGACTGACGTTGCCGGTTCTGATTGGAATTCGGATGGAAGCTAGGTCCGGACTCCGCGCGTAATAATTTTTCGTCAACTAAAAGGTGGGTGTGATGGTCGAGCTCGAACAATATGAAAGCGAAGTCAACACTAATTCAAAAATCATCTCCGAATTTGTGCTAACTAATCATCTGATTTTAGAGAGGCATCACCAATGAACCTATCAATCTCAAATTTCCACAATGTTAATTCTATTTTTCAATAACTCTAAGACCGATTGTTGTAAAAATAGACAGCCAATGCAGGATCAACAACAAACAGTAAAGAACAGCAAAAGAAACAATTGAAAGATGAGATAACAGAACAATAAAACAACAAAAACAGGGAGCAACTATGTCCACCAGGAAAACAATCTCCAACCTTCCTTTCAAATCCTCTCCGGTTCCCCTTCCACCTAGCTCCAGAGGATGAGTTACATTGCCCATACATATATAACCCTCCAATGCCACCAGCCAAACACCATAAGACAAAAATAACAGAGCTAAACAACCGATGAGCAACAGAAAAAAAAATTACAATGATAAGAAAAAATAGACTAACAGCGCATCAGCAATAATTTAGGACCACAATCTAGCATCTCTTGGTTCAAATTATTTATTAAAATAAAGCTCGCTATATTTCGCGGTCGGCACTTATCACTCCATTTACCGCTACCTCCTTCGTTCCGCCCATCTTCAAAGCCCTCAATGCATCCACCATCCGTCCCAACTCTACTTCCGACGACCCTCCTTCCTCCACCGCCTTCGCCGCAGCCACCTTCAACTCCCTCGCCTTTCTCCTCCTTTCCTCCGCCACCTGACCTCCACCCATCACAGTCTCCACCGCCGCCGCCACTTTCTCCGCCACCACCAACGTCCTCTCCTCCTCCCTCATGCTATTCACCATCGAACCCACACCCACACCCACGCCCAACACATCCACCAAAAGCCTCTCATTGAATTGCTGATCCGAAAATAATGGCCACGTCACCATCGGCACACCCGCCGCAATTCCTTCCAGACAAGAATTCCAACCGCAGTGCGTCAAAAATGCTCCCACCGCCTGATGCTTAAGTATCGCAAGCTGCGGCGCCCATCCCTTTATCACGAACCCAATGGAACCCTCTCCGGCAACCGGAACATTTCCCTCCGCCACCGGATCCTCCCTTACCACCCACACAAAAGGCCGGCCGGCCGCCTCCAACCCCGCCCTGATCTCTTGGAACTGGGCCGCCGTGAAACGCGGCAGGCTACCAAAGCACACATAAAGAACAGAGCCGGCTTCCTTTCCGTCGAGCCAACCAAAAACTTCGGATTTCGAAACCCCACCTCTGTCTACAGATTGGCGGGAGAGGAAAACAGGGCCTACATGCCAGCTTCGCACCCCGCCAGCGGATTTGAAAGAATCGGCGTAGGCAGGCTCGAGTTCGTAGAAGGTGTTCATAACCATGCCGTAATTTTCTTCCCATGAAGCGGCAAATCCGGTCGTGAACTCTGATGGAGAAGTGATTATCTGCGGCAACTGGGATCGGGTCATCTTGATGGAATGAGGTAAGCCAGGGACGAGAAAAAGCTCATCGGAGGTGGAAACAGTGTCATAGAGACGAAGGAGGCTGATGACGCTCATGACGGTGAAGGCGAAGTAACTGGTGCCATGGAAGACGATCCGGGGAATGCCGTGGCGCTTAGCGAGGGCGGTGGTCCACGGGTAGAAGATGTCGGAGATAATGCAGTCTGGCCGGTGGGTGAGGAGGAGGTTTTCGACGTGAGATTCAAGGCGGCAGAGGGAGGCGAAGAAGTCGGGAGTGACTTCTGGGGTGGGAAGACTCGTTAGGTTTTCGGGGTGGTGGAGGGAGTTCTCGGAGATGAAAGGGATAGTAAGGAGGTGGATATTGGGGTTGTTGTAGTTGGATAGAGAGAGGCGAAGGAGATCGGCGTTGGATGGAGTGGTGATGATGGTGCTGCGTATGCCTCGAGCGGAGATGAGAACGGAGAGGTCAAGCATGGGGATCATGTGGCCGGGGGTGAGTAAAGGGAGGAAGAAAATGTGGAGTTCGGCGGTGGAGGATCCCATGGTTGGCTAGAAACGGAGCTAATTAACCTGGAGGGAAGCTCTAATTGATGCTGTAAAGCTTGGAACGTTGGTCGGGAATTTGTAGTTGTGGGAGCGCGTGAGGGTGGACTGCGCTAAAATATATTTTAAAATTATATAAATTATAGAATATATATAAATTATATAATAATATTATAATATATTTTACATCAAAATAATAGTATATTTATGATATAAAACATTTTCATATCACAAATTATGCTTCAATATAGTTAAATTATTATAAAATAATATACATTAGAAAATGTGTGATGATAGAAAAAAAATTTACGTCTTTATTTACATGAAGATTCAGCACATACAAATAAAATAAAAAGAATACAAAATACATTAGAATATTTATATAAAAATTCAAAAAAAGATTATAAAGTATTGCCCAATTTAAATAATTCATTATTCACTTGAGTTTTTATAAAAAGATCGTCACAATTGAGAAAGATGAGATTACATCAGATACAATCACAGTAGAGATTATGAGAGATAGGATAGAAAAATGATAATAATAAGATAATAATACTCGGATGTTCTTAATGAGAATTTTTTTTATGAACCTTGCCAATGAATGATCGGGATTGTCTCCAATTGGCACTTGTAACATTAATCACTTTTTGTTTTGGTGATTCTGTTTTATTCATTATTGGTGTTAGGAAAATATGTCCGAGCTAAAAATTTGAGGAAAAAAAAATCTGCAGACCTGGTTCCCACTACTCAAAGCAGCCAAATTAGCCCCGCGCAGCAACCAATTGCCAGGAAGAGAAGAAATATAGAAAAAGCAGGCCAAGCCAATAGAAGCTTTGGAGTGAAAAAAATAAAATTGTATCTCCCTGTGCCCAATAGCTAAGTTGACGGCCTTCACTGTTTTATTTAGGGGCTGTTTATTTGTAAGTATTTATGATAAAGTTAATATACTTTTTTTTAATTATTATTGCATCCTAAAACATTCATGATGGTAAAAATATAGAGTTTAGGATCCTAATTTTATACGAAGATCTAGCACACACACAAATAAAAGAGGCGAGGCAGGAGTCATAAGAGATATCAAGATTTTTATATGAGTTGGCTACTTTCAAAATTAAATTCGGGACCATCCAAACTCCAATTTCAACAAATGAGACAAACCTAACGACACAAAAAATTGGTCTAATTCGAGAACAAATGGGTTCACATCAAGGGACCGAAGAATATTTGAAAGCTTCAAATTAAAGATTAATTAATAACCGAATGATATCCAAATATGACATGTTTATAGTCGAATCGAGCGGCTCGATGAGACGAATCAAATGAGCCCAAGATCGCTTAATTTTGGAAGTTTTTAACTTGCATATGCCTTGAGATTCGTGCTCGATCAAGATAATTTTTAGTGACGTATTAACTATAAATAATTATCTAAATTTAATTTATTTTTGTTTGATTAACTGTAAATAAAATCAATTCTAAAGCAATTATATACTAATGGTTAGAATGATGGGGAGTGGCAAGATTGCCATGTTCTCTATGGTGAGGGTGGATTATTCGTTGCAATTAGGTTAGAAGCGGCAACACATCGTAGATCATCGATATGTAGATTGTGATGTTGTTAGTATTGGGTCATACCATGTTGTCATAGAGCTCATGTGGGTCAAGGATAGCCTATATATTCATTGTGAAGGGCATAGATTAGGACGGTCGTCACAATGATGCCTCAGGGTCGTGCGGCAACGTCACAAGGATAGTATAGGATGATCATAGCGAGGTCACACAGGATGTTTTATGAATTCATCGGATTAGCTCAATTTAATAATATATTAACATTTCATTAAGTGGAACCTACTCAACAGATTCCCATTTTAAGTTGCATAAGCAAATGGAAGTCCAACGCAAAGCCATATTTTTACCTCTTAAATTAATACTTTGAAATTATCATTTTTTCACACATAATTGTGATGTATAGACATAAGGTAACAACGCAATAACACATTGGACAATATCATTATAATCATAAATCGTCATTACTCTCATCCCAATTATTTGATGGGAGATTTACATCCCAATTTATATATATATATATATATCTAAATAAATTTAAAATATTTAATTTTAAATATGTTGATATATAAAAAAACAAAATGATAAATATTTAAATCCCCTGTTTGAAAGGAGTGCGATGAGATGTTTAATATGAAATGTGTCGAGTAAGAAAAAATTATACCTACCGAGGCTTAGGGTGGTTGGTGGGCGAGCACGGTTGGGAACCCCCCATCCCGGGTTCGAATCCCCTTTACTACGGCCTTGCCTCTTCAATGGGGCAATGCAAGTATGGGCTCGATGCTGGTGGGTGGCCTCGCTGTTCCGCCAAAGAATTAGTTACGCCGCCAAGGGTTTCCTTTGGAGTGGCAGCGGGTAGGTACCCATGTTCATATATATATATATATATATATATATATATATATATACTACTACTACTACTATTATAAAACGGGCTTGAGTTTCCTTTCATAGTGAATCCTGCCTCGCTCCCTGTAGCTGGAGTCCCTTCGTATACCGCCCAACTAGGGCTTTAAAGCTTCGCGTGAAGAAAGAGTTCACCTTCATCTTCTGTCGGAGTGGCTCTTTCGCTAAACAAACGCCTCGCTGCCACCTCGAGCCCCTTTGGATACAGGAGGCTTTAAGGCTTCGAATGTAGAAATAGTTCGCCTTCGTCCTTCTGTCGAAGTCGCTGCTTCGCCTTCGTTTGTCCTGTCAGAGTCGCTGCTTCTTGCTTCGTTGGTCAGAAGTCGCCTCGGGAGTTCACTGCGAAGGTAATGATCTTTGTCAAGCAATCTTTGTTCATGTTCATGTTAGCTCGCGACGGGAGTTCGCTGCTCGGAAGTCGCCTCTGCTGATGCCTTGACCACGATACTCTATGATTGTGGCTCCTTTCAGCAAGAAAGCAAAGGATATGACAATTCAAAATTATTCTAAAGTTTTTATCTATTATAAATTCCATCACATAATGCTTTTATCTATTATAAATTCCACAGCGTGAGATATGGAACATTAGTTATTCTTTAAGATGGAATGCAAGAAAAATATGGCTCTTTTTAAAAGGTTTGCTAAAAAAGATCTAATATATCTTGCTTCTCTGTAAGACATTGAGTTAGTCCTGCAAGCTTTGGTTGCACAGCTATCTTGCCATGCGTAGGCCTTTCTTCTTGTGAACTTTTGGGTTTGTTTTGTTCAGCTTAAAACTTGATTTTTGTTGGTTTAGTATATGTTACTTTTGAAATCCATTGATGATGTTCATTGATCATGCCCCATTGCTAACTCCATTAATTGGAGATAATTTCAACAGTTAGTTATTTTCGCCTTTTTGTTTTATGTAAGATTGGACAGTACTAATTGTTAATTCTTCTAGGTACAAGAAAATTGTAGCATCCTTTTCTTTTATTGCTGTATTTGTTAAAATAATATGCTGCAGATGCTTGAATGAGTAACTTCAAACCAAGTGCAGATGCAAGTAAATAAATTTAAAAGGAGCTCTGCAAGAGGCGACTCTCATATATTTTTGGCTGTTTTGTTTATCTTCTCATAGTTATCCTCTTTACCCCATCTAGCTTGAGTAGTGCTACATTCAAGTTTATATTTAATGTGTTTATTATGAAATCAACTTGGATATTTTGTTCTTGACAATCAACATTTCTAAGTGGTACAGTGTATTCAATTTTATTGAATACGACTAAGGCTACAAAACATTGAAAATGAGGACTTCTCATTATTAAATAAAATCATTTCTATTATGCGAACTAAAGAAGTGAGGAAAAGAGTCGTATTTCTGTCTGATACTGTAGTTCTCTCTTATTTTGCTATTTATTGTTTTCTTATTGTTGCCTAGACATGGCTCATTTGATGTTGGCAATTTTTATGCGTCTCTTATGATGTCATAGTGTAACTCATAGTGGTGTCTTCATGCAGCTTCTTCAAAATTATAAAGTTAAGTTTGTTTCTAGTTGGGATTGCCACGGTCTTCCAATAGAGTTAAAAGGCATGTATCTTTTTATATTTAGTATTATTTTTTTATAAAAGTTTTTGTGGAGAATATTTGGCCAATGAAAATATGTTTCGATCCTTGGTAAATTTAATTTATTTTATTCTGTGGTTGTATTTATGGATTTAGTCAGGCAGGCCAACCATCTTGAAAACCATTGGCATCGCCTTTACTATGACCATTTCATGATGGTTTTGTAGGTTGGTATATTGCACAAATATGCCTATTAATATGTGCTCATCTTGCATATTTGCCTTGTGCAAAGTTGTATGTGCGGTGTTGAATGCACAAGCATGCGCCTATGGTTTGGGACTTGTAGCATTAATTGTACCACTATTATCACATAATCAAGTTGCTTAATGGGTTTTATAACATCGATAATAAGAAGAATCTTGAGATAGAAGGAAGATTCACACTAATGTAATCATATAATTGAAATTGATTGATTTTAAGTCTGTAAAAATCTATTCTATTGCTACACGATAAAGCTTAGGGAGGAGCTTTTAGTCTAATTCATCTAGAAAGGGAATTTTATTACCAAGGATATGCTCAAGTTGTTTTTTAGGGGATGATGCTTCACATTTTTGGCTATCTAACATGTTTCTTGTTCTTCTCCCTTGGTAGGTAATATTAACTCTTTTGCTTTCCATTTCGTTTCTAATTAAAGGTTCGACTGTATACCTTCTTTTAGCTAAACTTAGTGATTTGACTTTGAATAAATAGCTTATAGTTGATTTTGATGTAGATTCGGCACATATTAGAGATTACCAAGTATCATTTTTTTAGTGGCATATGCGTGCTATTTGTGCTTATGATCCAATTTTAATCATAAGATTTGAGGAGTTATATATGATAATAGATATCAATCTCAATGAAAGCAACAATACATATGGCTATGTTGGTCACACAAACTCATGCAATGTGTTTAATAGTAAGATCATAAGTCAATTTCTTAGTTATATATAGTGCAAGTCTTCTTGTTTTAATATATACATAATGGACACGGCGGTCTTTTGTATATAAATGGATGCTTACATATTCATGTACTATACTTGTGTATAGATACATACAATGTACATGCATGGGTATCATTGTATTATTAGACCTGTGCATACAGGTCAAACTATCCATCCATGTTGATGCATGCCTATAAACGCACTATAAAAAAAAGAATATAGCTTTACCCTCATGCATCTATACTTTTAATAGATGCATGGTTTTACTCTTTTTAGAGAACAAAAATAGAAAGCAACTTACATCAGTTATCCTATAAGCTTAACAATATACCGTTGTATGTCATATATGTAAGTTAGAAACATATCAATTATCCATTATGGGAATTTTAAGTTGATGATTGTTGTATTTATTGTATTAATTTTTTTTTCCCAAAATGGTTAATCAGCATTATATACGGTTAAATTTAGTGCAACAAATATCTGATTTGTGTCCGATATGCATACACCACTATTATAGGATTGCTTCATATAATGTTTTTTTGTTTTTCTTTTCCCACTAAGAACATACTTAAAACTTTAAACATTTTTAAAATTCATTAAACTATTATTATTCAGCTTCATTAGTTACTCAACAATTATCCTTTTATATACATTATTCATATTTATGGAATACCATATTTTTGAGTTTTTTATGAAATTTATTTTTACCTTAGATGGGCTCACCTGAAAGATACAATCATATTTCTTGGGTTGATTTTTCTAAAAAACAAGAGATTGAAAAGAACAAGAAGAAGAATATATAGGAATTTGTAGTGGAGGAAAAGGTCGAGTCGAATTCAAAGAACACCAAGCCCTACATAGATGAGAGAAATCAACGAATCTTTACAGGCTTTGGTATGAAAAAAGATTATGTTTACTTTGAGAGGATAAATAGAAGATTTGTAAATATTTTGGATGGTCTAGAGTTGCACATAGGCGTTTTTAATTCTATGGAACAAAAAGAAATTGTGCAATTTATCTATGATTTGCAAAATAGAGGAAGGAAGAATGAACTTGGAGGTATGTTTAAAATTGTTCATTTTTTCTTTTACATTCATTTATAATTTTTTTATATATATTTATTATACTTGTAATATCATATTTGAAGCTACTTATATGAACAAATATTAAACTATGAGTTCATATTCATATTTTAAAAAAAATAAAAATTAAAAAAATTTAAAAAAAATTTTAAAAAAAATGAGTTCATATTCATATTTATATGAGTTTTGGCACATATAGTTGCTTATGTTTTCTTTAATTAGTTCCCTGATTAATCTAAAAGTATAACATTTACTTTTCTAATCAAATAATAGTTAACTTTATTAACCTTCTTGAATCATTTAATTAATTGGATATGTATTTTAAGGATTCTTATCAAGCAAATTTTGGTATGTAAATATCGTAATTTAGTGCTTTCACTATTTTTTTTAATTTATACTAGAAAAAAAATTTGATTTATGGTGAACATCGTTGATTATATGAATATCATGAATAACAAAATCATTTATTTGCATTAGTTGAATTCATATTTTATTATTTTGAAATTTTAATTTTTTTTAAAATTTATATACATAGTAAAGTTAAGATTCTTTAGAACTTGTTAAATATCACAATATGTTATTTAATCATTTAGCTTCTTGACAAAATTTGTTTAATATGACTTCATAAATTCCTTGATTGGTACTCTCCACATGTTATCGATAATTACTTAATCCAAATTCAGTAACAACCTGCCATTAAGATCTATATTGCTTTTGTAATACCTATCTAAGTATATTAGATGCTTATATTCTTAGTTATTTCTTTTGTTGTTTCGCTTTCTCTAAGAATTTGATAAGTTTAATGAATAAAAAAATTGTATTAGTTATGTGCCATCAAGATCTATATTGCTTTTGTAATACTTTTCTAAGTATATTAGATGTTAATATTCTTAGTAATTTCTTTAGAATTTTGTATTATCTTATCATTTATAACAGTTGATAAAATTTAAGATTTTTTTTAGAGCATACATATTCTGAACAAAAAAAATGGATGCGTGGCAAGGACGGGTTGGACGGGTTGCAATACAATTCGAATGTTGTTATAACTATGCGGTTGTAATTTGAACTTATTTATTTTTTTCTTTATTTATTTTAAATAAATATAAAACTAATAATGAAGTTAATTACAGGAAAAGAACGGGATCTCTCCTGGTATCCTTCGTAATGTGATTACCGATCCTATTCTAAATCTCTTCAAGATTATGATAAAATGATTAATTGCATCACATGTTCTGCCTATTAATTGTGTACCTGATAGTTGCATTATTAATATATATGAACTTGGTGACTGCATACCAACTCATATTGACAGTCATGATTTTGTAAGGCCATTTTCTATCGTGTCATTTTTAAGCTAGTGTAATATAATATTTAGACACAAGCTAAAAATTATTGGACCGGGCGAATTCATTGGATCGTCTTCAATTCCTCTTCCAGTTGGGTAAGTATAAGATATTATTTTTCGTCCTATCATATTTTAATATTTTTTAATAAGTTATATAGTAAATTCTTCTATGGATATTAGATAATTTAATATCATCTAGATTCTTAACTTTAAATATCAAATATTTAGATCTGTGCTTGTCTTAAATGGCAATGGAACTGATCTTGCTAAGTATTATATTCCTGCAGTTTCCTGCAAAAGGTTTTATAATTTAACCTCATTTTCAATTATACATTATATTGAATTCCTAATGTACTTAATTTTTTTTCTTAAATTTTGTAGGATATCTGTTACTTTTAGAAAGATGGATAAGGCTAAGCGACCACATAATTTCAAGCTTGATTTAGATTTACAAATATAAAGTCTTCTGATCTGACTAATGCTTCTGAATCATACCATTCATATGAAAGGATGCCTTTATAGGATTATAATATATGATCGTTTTTCTCTCTGTAATGGTTTTATTTACATATATATATGGAAATACTGCATTTTTCCTTTTTTCTTCACTTAATTGCTATCTTTCATGACTGGTTGATAGACTTATGGTTATGATAATCAAGCTATTTTAATTTTATAATGTTAGTATTTGAAGCTACTAATTGCAGTGAGATCATTAACATAGAGGATAAATCAATAGCAATTTAAAGTCTTTTTTTATTTTTGGGTTCATATTCTACTTCTTAATTTTGCTACTAGACTTTGTGAGTGGTTGGTTTTTTCTCAAGTTATATATAGGCTTGGTAAAAGGTTGTATCAATTGTGTTGGTTTAGAAATTGCTTAGGTGAATTTTTGCAGGATAATGATAAGAGCTTTTGCACCCCACACCACTCTACCTCCTTGGATGGCCATTTTGGCAATCAGGAAGTAGCCCACAATCGACCATTTCAAATAGTACACCTATTTGGTGAAATTAATCCTACGTTGCACGCTGCTTGGTTAAATTAACCTTGCCTAGGGTTTGTTTTTCCTGTACTATATTTCTTCATTGTTGTTCTCATTTCAATTTTTTTGTTTTCTCTAGCTTGATGATTTGCTTTATTTTTTGAATGATATAAAATTTGTGATTTTCTTGGATCTCGATCTAAGAAATTGTATCAAGAGAGATGCTAAATGTCATGAAACATAGAAAGCATGGGATGAATCACATTAAAAAGGCTTAGTAGCATATGCAATAAAATATAGAATAAGATCCCATTTGAAGAGAAACACAGAACTCAAATTTTGTATACTATTATTATAAAAAGGGTTTTGAGTTTTCTTCCACATCCAATCCTGGCTATCCATTTAAATTAATTATTCAAATTAAATCTCAACCTTTCATTTTAATTATTACTTGTTTGACCGAATGGCAACTGCATCATGGATGTTTTGGGTTCTCTTCTCATGCAACTGATGAAGTGCCATCCATCAAATGTTTTTTATTATTTATGATGATGCCTCCCAACGGAATATATAAATGTTGTAATTGTGTAAATTTTCTTTGATATGCCCATGTCCAATAAATCTAAATATTTTAACTTTTTTATATTTCCTGATTTTAACAAACTATCATTGAAAAATTAATAAATTGCTTGCTTGGAGTTAAATATTATTTTCTCTCTAGATTTAATGCATGATTCATGAGTTGTTTGAGTCTGCATATCTGTTATCTTAATTTTATTTATGTTTTTTTGGTGATATTTTTCATTTATGCAATAAGAATTTCCTTCTCTCTCATAATTTCATGTTTTTGCTTTTTCTTATTTATATTATCGTTGTCTGTTGACCTCATTTTTGTATGAGGTCACTAGGGACCCCATTTAGACTCCAGATTAATCTAACCCCCAAACTAATCTAGACTCTAGGATCATTCTAGAACCCAGACCCTATGATCTACTCTAAATCCTAGGATTCTGCTAGACTCCAGACTTTAGGATCAATTTAGACCCTAAATCAAATCCAGCCCTAGGAATTATCTAGACCCTAGGATTCTTCTAAACCAATCCAGATTCAAATTAATCCAGACCTCAGATTCAAATTAATCCAGACCCTAGGATTCTGCTATGTAAAGGACCATTGGGAAGAGGAGTAATCAAGAGAACTTATTGTTCATACTTTATTCTTCTCTTCTCAATGGTCCTTTACATAGCTATATAATCAAATAAAGAGAATAGACTTGTGCGGTAGAGATGGTTCAGTTACAAAAGGACTGTGAGGATGCAAAGTCAGATAAAGTGCGCTGCTGTACAGGAGTAGTGGAAGCATCCGTTGTAAGAGATATGTTGGCTTGCTTATCAAGAACAGCTTGATATTTTTGCATGTTTGAGTGAGTTTTATACTAGAACTATCTTACACTGGAGAAACTTACAGAAGTTTTGAGAAGCAGTTACATAGCAGAGAATCAAGGATTGTGATTTGAGTGACTGTTGTGAGGCAAAGGCCTAGATCAAATGGCAGAGAAAATGCTTATGCCAGTTCAGTTACCTCCCCTCAAGTTTATGAGCCAAGGATTGGATCGTCAACTCGTCTCTCAGTTTGTGATAATTACATATTAACATGTTCTGCTTTACAGGCAGAGGTGCTAATGTTCAGGTTACTTTATAAAGCATAAAATTCCTGGGCCATGGCATGCTACCAATGTAAATGCTTTGCGGCTTGAGTATAGTAGGATGGGTTCATTTTCTTGGTTAGTTGATGTGAGATATCAACAATGTGTTATGTGTCGACGGTTGGTAGCTGAGATAGAGTAATTTGAGTGACACTGTGCACTAGATAGTGGAGAGAATTATCTTTAAAAGCTTGTGAGAGTAGTGAAATATGTAGGGCTGGAGCGCAGAACTTACTTGTGTAATGCTAGTGGTTTTTGCCAGGGGAAACAGGAGCAATCCAACGTCTTGAGATGGGAGTAGTTTGCTTTCTTGTTATAAAGAAGTTCATGGGCATAAGTCCGGTTTTTGGCTCGAGATGGGAGTCGATTAACTAACTGCTATTAAAAAAGCATGGATCCATAGATAATTAGGGAGATTTGCATCTAGAAGTATGTGAGCTCAAGAGAGATCCATAGATAATTAGGGATATTTGCATCTAGAAGAAGTATGTGAGCTCAAGAGATTTCTAAGTGAAAGTGATACAGTACATTGTAGACTATGGCTCTTTGTGATACAGACTTTGGTAGACTATTACTCGTGGGGCTGCAAGTATTGCAAAAATGGAAATATGAGGTCTAAACTTATTTAGCTTTTGTTGAGCGTGGACAAGATTTGTTAAAAAATGTATAGGCTCAAGCTCATTTGGAAAGCTTGAGCTTCACTCGATTGTTGAGTTCGATTTCGTAGTTTTAAATTAAAATTTTCATTTTTAAAGAATTTTTATTTTTATTATAGAATTAATTTTAAAAGGTTAAAATATATTATATATGCTAAATTAAATTAGTTTTTAAATATACTTTAAGTTAATCGAGTGGCTCAACAAGATTTCTAGCCAAGACAGACTGAGCTTGAGCTGATTTAATATAAGAGCTCGAGCATAAGCTTGAACTCGAACTCGAGGCTTGATAAGCTTGACTCGTGAGCTTGTTAATAAGTCGAGCTCAGGCCAGCTCAGCTCACTTACACCCCTATATAAGCCCATTGATCCAATATTATCTACGATATTGAATACTTAATTTCTTTCAACTTGAAATAAATAATAATAATTTTGATATTCAGTAAAAATTCAATTTATCAAGAATAAATCTTGATAGAATTTTTTATTTTCGGAAGCACCCAATATTCAAATTAAGAATTTTTAAAATCAACTTTATTATCCTCTAAATCCCACTATCAAAAACCCTCAAACAAGCATTTTATAAGACAAACCCAATGATACAAAGAAGTTAATCGAAATCCAAACGGATATAAAGAAAGCACTTAAATGTAGATTATTGTTTTTAGGACATTTGAGCTAATTAAGTCAAGCTCACACACACATCGTACATGTAAGTTCTGAGTCCAAGACCTCTTAATTGATAATCAAAGCTCCCTACCAATAGACTAAGATAAGCCGCGTTTAAATGTAGATTATCATTGCCTAATGACTTATATGAAATACTGCAAATATTAGATCCCGGAATTGGAGTCAGAAAATTTTCCTAATGAAAGTTAAAATTTACGAATTTAAAATACTTCTATTTTTTTTTTTTATCGGGAGTTAGTATTGATATTGGAGGTTTTTTCCTGCAAAAATGATTAATGTTTTTAGCATTAAAAGATAAATAATACATAAAAGAAAATCTTACAATTGAGAATTTTTACTCTTCATATTATAACAATTATAATTGTTTCTCTACTTTGTTGGAGATGGGAAGTAAATGATGTGGCGAGATCAATGAAAAATCATCACAAGTAACTGCTCCTAAGAGCAAGAACATCAATTATAGTAAAAATTGTTAAAATCCAAAAATATTCATTCATATTTTTCTTTCTCCTACAGCTTGTATATATAAATGCAAAAAAAATTCTCTAGAAGGTTCTAGAAATATGCAACAAACTAGATCTAATAGTCCTAGGAAATACTATAACTAAAATGCTCTGCATCAGTAAACTCTATGACAAAACAAACAAGAAAAATTAAAAAGCAGCTGAAAGTAAATGACCCCAGGATTTAACGTGGAAAAACTCAAAATCGAGAAAAAAAACCAAGGAGCCACACCGCACCACACCAAAAAATCCACACCACAACAACACAATCAGATTCTACACAGTGTTAGGATTTAATGGAGACGAAAGAAATAATTTCATCGTCCCCAAAAAAAATGTCAAATCATCAAGAAGAATTATCGGAAGCGTACCTGAATCTATTGAAATGCAGAATCAAAGTTTTTGGTCTTCCATGTTTGAAGCGGTGTTCTCCAAGAGAGTGAGAGATCCCTTCTATTTCACTCAAGATAGGAAATGAGAGAAATGAAAACTTCACTACTTAAACTGAGGACCATGACCCTTTTATATTTTAACTGTATTTATTTTTATTTCAGTCCATCATTAAAATAAATACTTGGCATCTATACAAATAATTATTTCCATACAAATTTAATTGAGATGTCACATAAGCCAAAAAAATAATTTAATTCTTAAATAGATCACGAATTTAATTGACTCAATTCTAGATAGCGTCTAATATATAATACTTTACTTATATGTATAAATATATGAGCTCACGTACAAAAATTTTCTAACACACAGAAGTAACATATATACTTGTCTCTGGATTTTCGTTTTGAGTACATGAGGCCTAAGTTCCCTCAATTTACCTAAAACGAAACGAGGTTTAAGCTTATTCATATCAGATAGTTTTACTGGTTTGACTGAGAATTCTTCAGCTCCTCCTTCCAAGCATCAGTGATCAATCAAATATAAAGAAAATTCTGAAATTTGACTAATAAGAAAGGAGCATTGGTAAAATGACAGGCTTCTCCTTTATTCCAAATCCCATATTTGACTGAGCTCGAAGGCATATGCATATATTTATTAAAAAAAAAATAATTGTTTTTATCTGTTAAAAAATGGGAATACACAAACTCTAAGCTTAACAAATATTTTTTTATCTCTTGCTGATAAGCAAAAATTAAAGTTCATTTTAAATAAATTTAATAATTTAAATTTAATTAAATAATCAATATTTTTAACTCCAAAACCTAAAATAAAACGTAAATGTATATCAATATTTCTTTAACACAGTTTGCTTATGCTATTGAGGCTTTGTTTGGGACTGCTTTCTTACTGCTTGTTAAAGAAGTTTTTTAGTACAAAATTTTTTGTACTAAAAAGTGCTTTAGAAAGCAGTAAAAAAATCGTCCAAACAAAACCTGAGTATGCCCTGCTAGTACTTTGTGGTATCTAATTATATCGATTAATCATGTTTGCTATTGACTCATATTTCAATTCCGTCAAATAAGTCCTTTTTTTTTTTGCAACACCAAGATTGCAGACTCGCTGAGTGGACCTGCTGAGCCTTTTTTTTTTTCGCATTATGTGAATTATAATTGCATGATGACTATGAAAGAGAGTAAATATATGCTATGTACAATTCTTCCCAATTTGATAGTGAATTTTTTAGTGTGGTGTGGCTCTATAATTTTTATTTTTCATTTTCGAATTTTCAATGTAAATTTTGGTGTTCTTTCTCCACTATTTTTTTCTTGCTTGTTTCAATTTGCTCACTCCTACCCTGCCCAAGAGGATTTTGTGAGGCAGAATAAGGAGTTATTTGATACATTGTAGCGCAGAAACAACTTCGCTATTTTTATGAGTTGTTTGATATCAAAAGCAAAGGTCTTGTTGAATAAATCATCTTCAAAAAAAATAATTTCTGGCCAGAATTTATATATTCATATGAGAAAGGAGAATAATTTCAATACTATATAAGGTTAATAGTTCCTTTATTCTGAAAAAAAAAAATCTGTTTGAATATCTGAAATAATGAAAGTATTAAATATTCATAATATTTTTTTCTGTTATATTTATATTTATGAATGTCTCATAATTTAATAATATTAATGAATAATATGTGACCTATGATATCAAGAATATAATAATAATAATAGATCCATTTAACATAAAATATATCAGAATATCCTAATAAAAATTTCATTCTTTATTTTGATCATGGAGGCCACGAACTTTGCATATATTATTCGTTTCTTGTTACTTAAATATTATTATTATTAGAGTTTGTTATGAAATCATAATATTACAATTAGAAAAACACCTAATCTAGCAGTAAGAGCTTTATAATTAAGGTTTCGTTTGGGACGGCTTTCTTACTACTTCTTAAGGCCATCTCTAACCGAAAAACTCATTTTTCACTCCAAAATATAATAAAACTCTAAAATGCGGTAACTTATCTTCAACCGAACTCTATTTTCTAACACCAAAAAAAAGATATTCTATGTATATTCTCATATTTTTTTATATTTATTTTTAATCATATCTTTTTCTTAATTATTAATAATAAAAATCTACACTTAAAAATCTAGAACTAATAACCGGTTTTTTGGAATTAAAAAAAAAATTAGCGTGGGTCAACAGTGCGACGCCAATAATGACGTGGGTCAACAGTGTGACGCTACTGACGTCACACTGTTCACTCCCAGAATTAAGTGTGATTTTTTATGTTCTATTGAAGTGTTTGACGGACTGCATACAGACGTTTCAAGTTCCCATTAGAGATGGTCTAAAGTAGCTTTTTCGTATAAAAATTTTAATTTTTTAACGAAAAAATTACTTTAATGAGCAGTAAAAAAAATCGTCTCAAACGAAGTCTACATCAAGTAATAATGCAAGAGATTCAAACAAATTTATACAGTTATGCCAGGTTTCAAGAAAGTCTTGCAGATATGCTAATGTTTGTTTTAAAAATTGAACTACGATTCATATGAGAAATTTTGCAAAATCAGAAAAGCTTAGAATGATTGTGGAACCTACTGTTGAATGTAATAATTGAATTGTATAGAAAATTGATGCAAAGAAGAGAGAACAATATATATATATATATATATATATATATATATATATATATATATATATATATATATGGAGTTGGTTGCATAGAGCTCCAGTAGCTGTGTAAGTATGTCAAATAGTTGGTTCTCTGTACTGGTTTGGTTAAGAGTGAATGGTCCAGATAAATGGCAAGAAGAATATGACTTATAGCAGGAAAAATTATTCTGTGCCGAGTCCGGACGTCATCCGGACTCCAATGAAAATACGCCACGTTAGGTACCGAGCCGCGGTCGGTACCCTCGGTACCGCTAGAATACCGAGCATACTGGATGGGAATACCGTCCGGTGGTCCGTACAGAATAATCTCTCGTATAGCAGGCCTTAGCGGGAGCAAAATCTGCTCAATCAGAAAACGGTTTAGGTTGACTGTACATGGAGCGTAAAGTATTCTAAACAAAGATTTTGAAATATTGATGTTTGGTTTTCAAGTAAAATAAATACAATATAAAATTTGGTGCATTTGAAATTCATCATCTAGTTCATTTTTTGTGTATTTGAAATTCGTTCGATTTGGGCAAGTTCCAAATTCATTGAAAATTAATTGCAATTGTCACTGCCCGCCGCCGCCATGCAATAGCTGCCGGCCACCACGCAATAGCTGCCGGCCACCACCGACGATCACAAATGGCTACCTGCAGCTGGCCATCACTGCCGCCAATGTCGGCCACTGATCACTATCTTTTTGCACTTTGTATTGCATTTATTTTAGTTCAAATCAAACAAAAAAATAATCTCATGCATTTCTTTTATCTTTTACACTATATTTTTTTCAGACAACTAAATAGCCACGTGTTTTCATTATCCCTCCAAATTGATGATCGAAAGCTGGAGCATCAATTTGTTTTGCATGGATAGACGTTTGGCCATCGATAGGGCCTTATTGAAAACATCATCAATTTGATCATAAGTGCTTAAACTATGATATAAGGTTTCTTTTGATTTGATGTAGTCCCAAATGAAATGGTAATCAGCTTAATATGTTATGTATAACTATGAAATACTAGGTTGTTAGCTGAAGCTAAAGCAAGGCATTGTCACATTAGAGTCGTGTTGGAGTGTTCGTTGGTCTGTGAAAGTCTTGGGGTAGACGTAAAAGCCAATGGATGTTTATTGTTGTGGTGGTTTGGGCATGAGTTAAGCTTAGTTCACGGGCGAGGAGGTCAGGACTATAGTCGACGAGCAAGGAGATCAGAAGGATCATAGTCAACGCGCATGGACATCGGAAGGATCATAGTTAGCGGGCGAAGAATGTCGAAAGGATTGTAGTCGGATCACGGGGGTTAAGAGATCATAGTTGGGTGACAGAGATCCGAATGACCATATTAGGTTGGCAAGGGAAATTAGAGTACTCTGAGCGACGGACGACGAAGATTAGCAGAATAGTAGTCAAGCGACAGTAGTTCAAGGATTGTCAGAGGTTTGAGGACCTTAATGGGGAGACGGTGGTTCGAGGACCGTAGTTAAGGGACAAAGGTCTAGGGACTTTGGTTAAGTGATGGTGGTCCGAGGACAGTAGTCAGCAGGTGACGGAGATCAAAAAGGCTATAGTCGGGCGACGATATTTGGAGGATCGCAATCCGGTGATGGAGGTCCAATGATCATAGTTAGCAGGCCATAGAGATCAAAAAGATTGTAGTCGGGTGACGATGGTCAAAAGAGCATAGTTAGGCGACGGCTATTTGAGGACCATAATTTGTCGTCGATGGTTTGAGGATCATAATTGGCCGTTGATGATTCAATGACCCAAGTCATCGACGATGGTCTGAGGACCCTAGTCGTCGACGATGTTTCGAGGACCCTAGTCGTCGATGATGGTCAACGAAACTAGTCATCGACAATGGTCCAACGACACTAGTCATTGATGATGGCCTAAGGACCGTAGTATATGGGTGATGGAGATCGAAAGGACTGTTGTCAGGAGACATTGGTCGGAGGACTGTAATTTGGAGATAATGGTTCGAGGACAAAAATCTAGAGATAGTGGTCGGATGACCATACTCAAGCGATGGATGGCTGGTGAAATGTTTGATGATGAAGATCAGGTGGTTGTTATCAACTGAAAGTCTAATGACAATAGTAGATAGGCAAAAGCTTGGCAGTAGCGGGCGGGCGGAGGTCTAACGATGGTTATGCAGAGTTTCGGTGCGACGACCAAATAGGGGAGGTTCGGCAGCGGCAGTTAGTCGATGAAAGTTTTGACACTGGAAATAAGAGGAGGACTGATGGCAGCCTGGTCAAAAGGGTTTGCTTGCAGTGATACTCAGGTGGTGCTTTGATATTCTACCAGCATCAAATCTCTCTTCCCTCTCTAGCCAAGGCCCAACCTTCTCCTTCATGCTAAGAGTGACGACCTATTTATAGGTTTTGAGAGTGGGAAGCTCCATTATGGAGTAAATTCGGAGTACTCAATCAGACGGCCCATATTAATTTACTCAATCATATATAATTTCTTTAGCAATTATACTCCTAAATGATGTCAAAATCAAATGAACTTGGATTCATTGGATCCGTCTCATCGCATCACTCGATTCTACTATAAACATGTTGACGTCGGAGCTATTAAGAGATGAAACTGGACAAAGCTATTCAAAATTCCCTCTCAGGTTCTGATTAAATTCATCATATATAAAATGTAAGTAGGATGGCTATATGGATTATTTTTGGATGTTTTGTAGTTTAGTGTGTGCCCTTGTAAGTAGCCAACAACTATCTATATAAATAGCTAGCTTTGGTAATAAAGGATAATAAGAAGAATCTTTCATTGATACTTTATTTAATGTTTTGTAAATTTCAGGTGTTTTTTCTTAGCCCAAAATTCTATTCTTGGCCTGTGGTGAGAATGGTCACCAACAGTCGTGGCCTTGCATTCCTCACTCTAAGTTGCGACCCCTTTCAGTCCGGTGTCAAGTGGTATCAGAGCCGACAAAGATGTTGCATTGATGAAATTAGAAAAGACCAATTCAAGAAGCTGTGATTGAGGATCTATAAAGAGAAATCATCCAACTACAGCAACACCTCACTAGGTTTGAGAGAGGGAACATGTAGAGCAACAAGACAACAAGAAGATGTCAACTACTTTCATCAAGAAAACTCCAACGCCGATGAAACGAGAAGATCGATGTATAGGCAAGCTGGTAGGAAACGTTCTAACAGATTTTGGAATCAAGATTAATCTTCCTGAGTTTGATGGAAGAATGGATCCTAACGAATTCATTAATTAGCTATAATATGTGGAACGAATTCTGGAAGTCAAAGAGGTACCGGATGGTGGAATCATCAAATTAGTGGCGATCAAACTAAAAAGAACTGCCACTTTATGGTGGGAAACTTGAAGAGAACAGGAATCGAGAAGGGCGAAGTAAGATTGTGTCATGGACCAAAATAAAGAAAGAACTATAGTGAAAATATATTACAGATCAATACAAACAAGATTTGTACATGAAGTTCACATAATTACAACAACAACAACAATCAACCGTTGAAGAGTATGTGGCGACATTCGAACAACTCTCCTTAAAGTGCGACAGCGTTGAACTAGAAGAACATACCATAGTCAAATTCATGGGAGGTTCACATTCTTCTTTTGCCAATATAGTACAGTTACAGGCCTATTGGACCATCGAAGATGTTGTTAATTTAGCCCTAAAAGTAAAAAAAACAACAAACCCACTTCAGGAAGTCCAATAATCGAACATTAGTGTAGATTTCAACAACAGAAAGAGATCCAACATAGAATAATCCTGTGATTATTCACACTCGAATGCAAGAAGATTGAAACCCACGGAATAGCTTATGTGTGGTATAACCTCAACCTTTTTTTATGGCTCGCAAATATTGTAAATGCCAAGGATTCGGGCATGTAGCATCCAACTGTCCAAATCGACGAGTGGTATCGCAGATCGAAGAACCTGAACTAGAAGATTCCCTTGGTAGTCAATCGAAGGATCCAGCCGTGAGTGAGCCAACATACCTTCATGCTAACGAAGGAAATTTACTAATCTTGAAACACATTTTAAACACACTTAAGGGAGAAGCGTGGCTGCGCCATAGCATTTTCAAAACCAGATGCATCATGGAAGGATGGGTTTTCCTTTTCATCATCGATAGTTAAAACTGTGAGAATGTCGTAGCCGCCACCTTGGTCGACAAGCTTAAATTTCCCACTACGGATCACCCAACTTATATACTCTCTCCATTGGTCGTTTCGAAGACCAGGCTCTTTGTGACATAGTGCCCATGGACGCTTGTCATTTGCTATTGGAATGACCGTAGCAATTTGATTGAAATATAGTACATAATGGATTTGCAAACACCTACTCTCACACATAACAATCAAAGATTTGTATTAATGTCTTTACCTACTCTAGTGGAAGAGTGTGCCATGGAACAAAACCTGTTAACCAGAATTTTATTTATTAAGGAATTACAAACTGCTCAGTAAGGATACATATTGGTGCTAGTATGAGAGAATGAACAAGTCCAAACTGCCCAACCGGAGCTTGTCCAACCATTATTACAGCAGTATATAGATGTTTTTAATTCAGAAAATTCCAGCAGGACTACCACTGGTCTGAGACATTCAACACCAAATAGACCTGGTGTCAGGTTATGCACTCCCCAACCGACCAGTCTATTGACTCAGACCCACCGAGCATGAAGAGTTGCAACGACAAGTTGAGGAACTGATCGCCAAAGGCTTTACACTAGCAAGCATCAACCCTTGTGCTATCCCTACTCTACTTGTACCTAAGAAACACAGTACCTTCCGAATGTGTATAGACAGCTATGTTATCAACAAAATAACATCAAAATATTGTTTCCATATTCTTGGTATTGATGATATTTTCGATTAGTTGCATGGTTCTACAATTTTTTTCAAGATTAACTTAAGAAGTGGGTATCATCAAATTCAAATGCAGTCGGGGGATGAATGGAAAACTACATTCAAAATGCAAGAAGGATTGTATGAGTGGATTTTTATGCCCTTTGGGGTATCCAACGCCCCTAACATGTTCATGAGACTCATGAGCCAAATCTTCAAATTATTCTTATGCAAATTTGTAGTAGTTTACTTCAACGATATCCTAATTTACAATCAATATGTAGAGGAGCATCTACAATATCTGAAACAAGTATTTTATATTCTCCGGGAGCAGAAATTATTGGCCAACCCATAGAAGTGTCAATACTTTTCTAATAAAATGTCATTTTTTAGGCTTCATAATTTCAGCCACTAGCATTGAAGCTGGTCCAACAAAAATAGAAGAGATCATCAAATGGCCAACTCTCAAATCGTTCACTAAAGTTCGTCGTTTCCATGGACTGGCTTGTTTTTACTACAGGTTTATAAAAATTTCAGCACAGTGGCGGCTCCAATCACTAAATTGCTTAAAGCTGATAAGTTTTGTTGGACCCAATCAGCTCAAAACTGCTTTGAACAACTCCAACAGTTTGTATGGTCTGCGTCGGTCCTAGCCCTACCCAACTTTAGTGAAGTGTCCAAGGTAGATTGTGATGCTTCTAATATAAGTATAGGTGTTGTTCTTAGCTAAAGTGGTCACCCAAATGCCTTTTTAGTGAGAAACTCAATGAAACAAGACAAAAATATTCGATATATCACAAAGAGTTTTATGCCATAGTGAGAGCATTAAGACATTGGGATCACTACTTCCTAACTAGTGAATTTGTCTTGTTCTCGGACCATGAAGCTCACAGGTTCCTCAATCGCCAAAAGAAACTGAAAGGATGTCATGCTGTCTGGATTGAATATATGTGGGCCTTCCACTATGTTTTCAAAACATAAATCCGGGCAATGCAATCAAGTAGTTGATGCTCTTAGTCGTCCACATGTGCTTTTACAAACCTTGCAAGCTAAAGTGATTAGGTTTAAGTATTAAGAGAATTGTACCCGATCGATCTAGACTTTGGTAGTATTTAGGCCAAATGTCAAATTGGTTCCTATTAGTTTTACCACCTTCAAGATGAGCATCTCTTCTATAGAAATTAAATTTGCATACCATGAGGATCTACAGGTGCATTCAAAGAAGGTGATATGGTGTGGATTAGATTTCGAAGAGATCGATTCCCTACAGGTGCGTTCAGAAAATTCAAACCAAAGCCTAATAGACCTTTTCGCATAATAAAAAAATAATAAATGATAACGCCTATCAAATCGACTTACCGAATACTTACAATATCTTCGCAACGTTCAATAATGTCAATTATCCTCTTACTATGAACCTGATGTTTCCCCACCCTGGTAGAATGATGTCGGAGCTGTTAAGAGATGAAACTAGACAAAGCTGTTACGAAATTCCCTCTCAAGTTCTGATTAAATTCAATATGTATAAAATGAAAGTAGAATGGCTTTAGAGATTATTTTTAGATGTTTTGTAGCTGAGCGTGTGCCCTTGTAAGTAATCAATGGTGATGTGGACTATCATATCCCGACGGACTAGCATACCGCCCTCTGCCACACTTACCGAACTTGCTGCTTCCACTACTATCCTTATTTATGTTTTATTGCTTATTTCCGTTTTATCCCAACTAGTGGCCACTATAGAACGTTCTTTAGTTATTCCCCTTTTACAGCTATCAGTAGATATATAGGTGGTATTACTCAGAAGAAGAGCAGATGATATGAATTATTAACAACAGCTTGTTATCTTCTCTCCCTGTTTCGGGTCGTCTTCTTCTTATTTCCTGCCTTGCTCTTGCCCTGTTCTTCTCTCTTTTCTCCAAAGGTACTGCGGTTCCACACCACATTGGTATCAGAGCTTGGTCGTGAGTATCAATGCGGGGAAAGGAAGCAAGCGTCCAAAGGTCGATGAGGATCGAAGTTTGGAAGCACTATGGAATGCTCAAACAAATATGGTACGCCAAATGGAGGTATTCACAAACGAATTCTTCTGATTTCTACAGAGATGCGGATGGAGATCCGATCCTGAGAACCAATCGGCAAACTCCGATAGTGGCTCGGCCATTGGCACGGCACCCATATCAGCTCATCGGCAACATCATCAACAACACCCATAATACAACCACCCAAGCTATATCGGATTCCGACAATGAGACAGACCTGCAACAACATCTGGATGCATCCGACTCGGCCGAGGACGAGCGGCCGAACTATTATAGACCTCCACGACGGCAACCGCACACCATCGTTCACTTGGAGAATTTCACGTGAAATTAGACATTACGTTCTTTGATGGGAGGCTGAATATTGAGGAATACCTGGACGGGAAAGGGTAGTTGAAGCTTTTTTTGACTATATGGAGATAGCACCCGAAAAACGGTGAAGTATGTGTTTGATTGAAAAATATAGTTTTGAAAA